>CM072528.1:31927500-32000000 GCA_036898165.1 Silybum marianum
AAAGACAATCAACCTAGATACAGAAGAAATATATTTCTGAGGTTAAAAAGAAGCAAAGATCTGAATGCTGATCTTCAGAATATGCAGAATATTTCTGAAGAACAAACTATTCAGAATTTGATATAAAAACCTCAGAATGTAACTTCTAGAGTATAGGTGATGTGTAATACTTACATAGACATGTTCATCATGCCCAATTACTTACTAAGAAGTTAAAACGTTTTTCATCAAGTGCTTTGGTAATAAATCAGCTAACTGATAATCTGTCTAAACAAAAAACATTTCAATATTACCTTTTTCCACATGATCTTTGATAAAATGATATCTTACATCAATATACTTGGTCTTTGAATGCTGAACAGGATTGGCAGTGATGGCTCACAATACAAAGGAACCTTTTTGAAAGCGTAACCATAGTCTTTTAGTTGAATTTGCATCCAGATCACTTGTGAGCAACATATTGCAGCTGCTACATACTCAGCTTCTGCTGTAGAGGTAGAAACACAATTTTGTTTCTTTGAAGACCAGCTAACCAGTCTATCACCCAGAAACTGACATGATCCAGAAGTGCTTTTCCTGTCTAATTTGCAACCACCATGATCTGCATCTGTAAATGCTGTTAGTTCAAAACTAGAATCCTTAGAATACCAAAGTCCCAATGAAGGAGAACCTTTTAGATATCTAAGTATTCTTTTTGCAGCTAGAAGGTGTGATTCCTTAGGATTAGCTTGATATCTGGCACAAATACATGTAGCAAACATTATGTCTGGTCTACTAGCAGTTAAGTACAGCAAAGAACCAATTATTCCTCTGTACTTTTTCTGATCAACAAATTTTCCATTCAGATAAGGTTCTAACTTAGTTGCAGTGGCCATTGGAGTTTTAATACTTGAACAATCAGTCATGTGAAACTTCTTAAGTAAGTCTGAGACATACTTAGATTGATTAATGAATATGCCAGTGGGAAGTTGTTTAACTTGAAGACCAAGGAAAAATGTAAACTCTCCCATCATACTCATTTCAAATTCTGTTTGCATGATTTTTTAAAAATTTCTACAAAATTATGGATTAGTAGAAGCAAATATAATATCATCGACATAGATTTGTATCAAAATCATATCATCACCTTCCTTTTTCAAAAATAAAGTTGTATCAACAGTACCTCTTTTGAATTTAGAATTCAGAAGAAAAGTTGTAAGAGTATCATACCATGCTCTTGGTGCTTGTTTAAGTCCATATAAGGCTTTGTCTAAAATGTAGACATGATCTGGGAATTCTTTGCTTACAAAGCCTTCTGGTTGTTCAACATACACTTCTTCATGTAAAATACCATTCAGAAATGGACATTTCACATCCATTTGAAATACCTTCATGTTTTTATGAGCAGCATATGCAAGAAAAATTCTAATGGCCAATCTAGCAACAGGGGCAAATGTTTCATCATAATCAATTCCTTCTTGTTGACAATACCCCTTAGCTACAAGTCTTGCCTTGTTTCTTACAACAATTCCATTTTCATCCTTTTTATTTCTGAACACCCATTTTGTGCCAATGACAGATTTACCTTTTGGCTTTGGTATCAATCCCCAGACTTTGTTTCTTTCAAATTGATTTAACTCATCCTGCATGGCTAAAATCCAGTCTGGATCTTGAAGTGCTTCATATGGCTTTTTGGGTTCCATGCTACTTAAGAAATTTACATACAGACATTCATTTGATGTTGCAGATCTTGTTTGAACATCTTTTGATGCATCTCCAATTATTTGATGTACTGGATGACTAGATGTCCATTTGTTCACATTTGGCAATGGTTGAACAGATGAAACATGATTCACAGAATCATAATCATCAATAATTGCTTGAGTTTCAGTATCATGATTGATAGCTGAATGTAAATCTGAAGACTCCCCCTCAAATGGAGAAATCTGAATTGGTTCAGAACTTTGATGTTCATGGTCAGAAATATTTTGAGCCGGTTCAGAAACAACTTCAATTGGGTCAGAAGTTGCATTTTCAGAAGTTGGAAGTTCTGAATTTGAGGTAGAGATTTGTGGGGCTGATGTATTTGAAATTTGTATTTCTGAAATGTCTTGATCATTTGTGTTCTGAGAAGAGAAGGATTCTGATAATCTGCAGAAACATTTACAGAAATATCAAATAAGTCTTGATATAAATTGTCTATATTTGATTTAAGTAAACCTTGAGATGCAGAAGTAGAGTTTGTCTGATTATGTTCTGAGTCCAAACTTTCAGAAATTGGTTTATGTGCGAGTTCTGAACTGTTTTGTTCAGAAGTCATTGTTGGCTCATGAAATCTGATATTTGTAGTCTCAATGTTTCTTTGAGTTCCTTTAATGAGTACTCTATAAGCTTTAGATCTTTGAGAATAGCCAACAAAGGTACCAGCTACACCTTTTGGTGCAAATTTGTCAAGATGTGGAGTATCATTCTTTAGAAAACACCTGCAACCAAAGATTTTAAAATAATCAATAGAGAGTTTTCTTTGTTTTAACATTTCATAAGGAGTTTTAAGAAATTTTCTGTTTAGAATGGTTCTGTTCTGAGTAAAACATGCAGTAGCAATAGCTTCTGCCCAAAGAGATAGAGGAAGTTCTGAATATGCAAGCATGGTTCTTGCAGCCTCTACCAAAGTTCTATTCTTTCTTTCAACTACCCCATTTTGTTGAGGAGTTCTTGCAGCGGAAAAATTATATGAAATACCAACAGATTCCAAAAAATTCTGAAGTGTAGAATTGGTAAATTTTGTTCCATTGTCACTTCTGATCTTTTGAATTGGGAGTTGAAGAAGAACTTGAATTTTCTTTAGAAAGGGTATCAGTCTTTCAGAAGTATCAGACTTGAGTCTCAAAATTCAATCCATGTATAACGTGTATATTCATCTACTATGACAAGAATGTATTTCTTTCCCCCCATGCTTTGAGTTATCATTGGGCCACACAAATCCATATGTAGCATTTCAAGTGGAGCTTTGCATGAAGATAGCATCTTCAGAGGATGAGAACTTCTTTTGATCTTCCCTAGTTCACATGCAGAACAAAGAGAGTTCTTTTCAAATCTGATCTTTGGTAGTCCTCTTACAGATTTAGGTACCCATTTCAGAATTGGTTCTTTTAGATTAGTAATAAAATTTGAAGTTCTGAACTTTTTCTTCAGATTTTTCAATTGAGAAGTTTGTTCAGAACTTTGAGATATATCTTTCTTAGTTTTATTTTTATTTCTAATTTTTGGTTTAAATGAATTTGTCAATATAGTTGAACATTTTTTAATAGATTTCATCAAATTTTTGTTGTTAGTTTTGGAGTTAAGATAAAAATTATGATGACCACAGGTAATACAGTGAATATGATTCTTTAAAGTATTTACAAAAGCAGTAGACATATAAGAATCAATAATATTTGATTTTTCAACAAAAGTTCTTTTATTCACTTTCTTTGATTTAGGTACATCATTATTCTTTAAAAATGAAAAACTCTCTAATTTGTCATTCTTTGACAGTCTTTCATCTTTCTTTCTCCATACTAAAGTGGATAGCTCTGTAAAAGATAAGAAATGAGGATTAGTATAATAAATTATTTTGTTCACTTTAGGTTTATCTTCAGAATTTGAGTTAATTTTGTGAACTTCAGAGAGAGAATTTGAGGATTGTCCTTGTTCAAAAATTTTAACTCTGGTGTTAAAGTCAGAAGATGTTACTGATGTTGGTGTAGTAATCAATGAATTGTTTGTATTATCAGTAGAAAAATCTGGATTCTGATATTCTGGTTTTAAAAATACAGGACCAAACATTTCTTAAGGTATCTGTCAATTTTCAGATTTTAATTTTTCTTATTCAGTCATACATGATTGAGATTTATAAACCAAATAGCCATTTTTATCAATGACTTGCACCATATGATCATCATCATCTTCTGAATCAGAAGCATTTATTAGATCTTAAAATTTATTTTGAGTCATACTTGTTGCAAAAATATTTGAATTATCAAAAAATATATTGGAATTCTCATCAACATCTTCTAAAGATTCATTATCTGAGAATTCATCATATTTTTCTTCATGTTCTGATTTATTATCAGAAGTATCTTTTGAAATGACTTCAGAATTGAATTCAGAAGTTATTACAGAAGTAACTTCAGAAACAATTTCAGACTTAATAATTACTTCTGATTTTTCTTTAGAAATAATATTTGATTCAGAAGATTTACAAATATTTGAAATTATATTCATTTCTTCTGTTTCAGAGATTATTTCTGGTTCACCAGTTTTAAGAGGTGTTTCTTCTGAAAACAAAGTCTCTGATCTTACAAAAGAAATTCTTTCAGGCAAAGAATAGTTTACAGGTTTGGAAATGACATCTGTATTTGATTCATTGAAAATTTTCATTTTAGAATAATCATACAAGTTTGCAGGTGCCTTTTTTAAAATTTGACTGTCATTATATCCTAAACCTGCTTTTATATTCTAAAATTTTGAGTTCTGAGCCTGACTAGTTAAAATATTCAGAGTTGTTCAGTTTGTCCTCTTTTAAAATTTAAATCTTCACATTCCTTAATCTTTTTATAAAGATCAAGTCTCTCTTGATTCAGAAAATTCATCTTAATATTTGGAATTTCCTTTTCAGATTTTTCATTTATAACTTCTTTTTGTAAACTATCCATTTTTTCTTTTAAAACTATTTTTTCTTCAGAAACTTTTTCAAGAATCTCTTCAGTTGCTTGACAATTTTTTTTATATATTTGACTTTCAGCTCTGAATTGATTGACCAAAATTCTTTCACCTTTAATTCTGTTTCTGAGTGTTTCAAATTCAGAAAACATGTTTTGAAACTGATTTGTCATTTCTTAATCTTTAGTATTAATTTCAGAATTATGTTCAGAATTTTGTTCAGAAGATGAAGAAGATACCTCAGTGTCTTGTTTGCCCTTTTCTGGATCCATTTGACACATGTTGCAATTGGTTGCATAGTGAGCAACTTCTTCATCATCATCATCTCCATCACTCCAGTTTAACCACTCTTCTTCATACTTGGTCACTAGAGCAGGATTAAGCTCCTTTTTCTTTGCTAATAGATGCTTCTTCTCATAATAGCCCGAATTCTTGACTTTTGGCATCTGGCATTGTCTTGCATAATGTCTAGGCTTTCCATAGTTAAAGCATCTTGCTGGTTCAGATGTTTCAGATTGACCAGCCTCTTGACCTTTCTTAGGTCCAACTTCAGATCTAGGTTTATTATGATATTTTTGATTGTATCTTTGTTTGAATTGCCTTGTCATGAAAGCAATATTATTAGAAATCCTTTTAAGCTCCTCATCTGATTCATCCCCATCACAAATTGTTGTCTCTAGGATCTCACAAACTTTCTTGGCAGCAATGGTCAAAGAATTATTGTAGTTCTTGCTCAGAAGGGCAACTGTTTCTTGTGCCTTCTTTTGTTCATGTTGCCTAACTTTGATTTTGTCTTCTTGTTGGAATAAGATACCATAAACATCATGAACAGTTTTTCTGGATAAGTTCCTTGTTACCATATTATCTGAAAAACTTGACCATTCATTTCCCAGATTGTTCCGAAATTTGTTATTTATCTCAGAATTTGATTTCTGAACACCATTTCTTCTTAGATCATTCAGAATGTTATTAAATTTATGATACGTATCAGTGATAGATTCATTTTCTTTGTATCTGAAATTTTCATATGTTCCTATGCTTGAGCTTTTGTACTTCCTTGTATCTGAGCTTCTACTTCATCCCACATGGCTTTTGCTGAAGTTAAACTATCAACCCTATTGAATATCTCATTAGGAATTGCCATGGTGAGTAAAGTCAATGCTCTTCTATCAACTTTCATTTGAGCCTTTTCAGCTGGATTGTACATTCCAGGACTCTTCTTGATTCTTGATGCAGGAATTTCAGGGGTGGATTCAGTTCTGGGAACTGCTGGAATCTCAACAAATACCTCTAGTGAGCCATTTGTGATGGATTGCATTAAGGCTTCATCTATGTTATCCAAGAATTGAATCATTCTAATTCTCCATTGATGATATTCTCCAAAGAAGAGAGTTGGTGGTTTCGTTTCAGATCCGATTGAGACTATTTCTTTAGACATCTTTGATTATTAGAAGATCGAGAATTCACCTGAGTTGAATTTGAATTTTGTAGATCAAGAACACTTAAGAACTGTCAGATCTGACAAGTTCTTTCCCAAATCTTCAAGAACAAATGAATTGGCTCTGATACCAATTGTTAGGACCCAAACAATCAAGATATCAATATATGAGAAGATTTTGACAGAAATGATGATAGCCAAATGTAATATGTATTGATTGAATGTACAATATTACAGAATATGTCTTTACAACGCTAATGAAAAGCGTTTTTTCTAACAATCTAACTAACTATCTATTTATACATACAATAGAAAGACTAAAGAAACAGAGCATTCATAACAGACAAGTTCAGAACAGGTTCTGAATTCCTTCAGATCTTCTTCAGAAGTGTCTTCAGAACTTCTTCAGAATCTCTTCAGAAGTGTCTTCAGAACTTCTTCAGATCTTTATCTCTTCAGAAGCCAGTGCCTTTTGAAGCTATTATGATATTTCTATCAGAGATTAGATTCAATCTACTTATTAGCAAACTTGGTATGTTTGAACGCTGAATAAATTTCTTTCAGCTATCAACAAAAATCAGTGACATAAAAACAAGTCTTCAAATTTCCATTCTCTGAACTATGATTCAGCAATACCTAATAAATCTTACTCAGGTATGGATTTCTGAATCATTACTCTCTCTAAACATCTTCATATTCAGAGAACGAATCTCAAAAGATAAAACCCATCACTGACAATCCTTTATTGTTTATTGATGAAGAATTTAAGGACAATGATTAAACATTATTTTTAATATTAATCTTATTGTAATTTTTTTAAAATAAGAAAAGGACACGTCAGACCTCTTCTTACACACGACGAATCACGACGTTTCCTTTCCTATCACTGTCTAAGAACGTACGTAGGTCATCATTTCTTTTCAAAAAGCTAAAACCGTCGTTTAGCATTCGTTCTTTCTCTCTCCTCCTGCTATTTAAGCAAAATTCTTCTCATTCAATTCTTTACGCGGTCAGAACTTTCAAAAGCAAGAACTCTCCTTTGAATCTTCAAGTTTTCTCCAAGAACACGCACTCGTGCGTTTTTCTCTCTTTCACTTTTAAGGTTTGATCTAACCCTATTTTCTTTATTCAAAACAACTACATTGTTTTTTATGTCTTCTCTTCATCCATTATAACTTCTTGTTATAAATATCTTAAAATAAATGACTTAAAACCCTAAATCGTTATTTTTCTCAAAAAAACTTGTTCTAAGTTCCTTCTTAGAACAGAAGACCATTTTTGGTGTTTTTAATTCACATTTTTTTAAAGAAACTTCTTCAAAATTTGTGTTTATCTACCAAATAACAAGTATTTTGATCTTTGTTCATCAAATCACTTGTTTTTCTTCTTAAGATTTGGTATTCTTTGTACCAAAAATACTCTAGTTTATACACTCTGTATTAAACCATGATCTTTCTCTTTGGTGTGCCTATCTTTGAAACTGTTGGTCCCCAAAGGGTCTACAAGAGATTAATAATAAGTAAACAGTTTGTAGAAGGGGGGGGGGGGTTGAATACAAACACACAGATTTTGGTTTTTAAATTAGTTTATATATCATAAACAAATTTACAGTTACAAGCGGAATAAGAACAAGTTTAAAACCTTTTCTATTGTAACTAAGAAACACTAAGTTTGATGCACAAGAGTAAGGAAGAAAGAATAAAGAGGGTTTAGGTTAGAAAGTAGCATGCATTAAGATGAAGAAGATATCTTCATCTTATTTATACCCGTTTGCATTTAATGCAAGACAAAAGGTATATGCCACGAGTCAAGCTTGGAAAGGAAGCTTGTCCTTGCTAATAAGACAACCATACTTCTTGCCGAACATGAACGGTACCATACTAAGAGACAATTCATACGTCCTTTTTTGAAAAGGTATTAGGTTTGACGTTTGTGCATCGAGGATAAGATCAATCTTTAATCTGGTAAAGGAAGCTTAATTTGATCACTCATTCTGAATCTTCAAGGATGAACTTCAGTATCGTTGAGGCTTCACAAGACTTCACACTTTGATTAGATAATCGCTGCTATCGCTGAACCACTTCAGTTCTCTTAGCTGATTATCTCTTTCTTCAGCTAGGGTTCTTCGGCTTTCGCTGAGTGGTCTTCTGGTGTGATAGCCGATCTTCAGGTCTTCAGAGATAAGCTTGTTATTCCTTGATCTTCAGCGATCGCTGATGGTAATCAGCGTATGCTATCGCTGAATATGAACAGAAGCTTATACAATGGAATTTCACTAGGCATATAAAAGGAATCATATTCAAATCATTGAGAGGAGTTATGATCAACAAAAATAGAAATGGCATCTTCAAGCATGAATCAGCAAGCTGATGCACCTGCTCAAATTGTCCTTCAGCGAGCACCTGTCTGCGCTTTCGATCTGGAACAAGCAACCTTCAAGGCATATAGAGATTAGATATCACTTTATCTGGGATCATGTGATGAATGGAGAAGTTGAGCTTCATTTTGTACCCAATGAATATCAGCTCGCTGATCTTTTCGCCAAGCATCTTGATGAGACTAGATTCAATCTACTTATTAGCGAACTTGGTATGTTGAACGCTGAATAAATTTCTTTCAGCTATCAACAAAAATCAGTGACATACAAACAAGTCTTCAAATTTCCATTCTCTGAACTATGATTCAGCAATACCTAATAAATCTCACTCAGGTATGGATTTCTAAATAATTACTCTCTCTAAACCTCGTCATATTCAGAGAATGAATCTCAAAAGATAAAACCCATTACTGACAATCCTTTATTGTTTATGGATGAAGAATTTAAGGATAATGATTAAACATTCTTTATAATATTAATCTTATTGGATTTTTTTTTCAAATAAGAAAAGGATACGTCAGACCTCTTCTGACACACGACGGATCACGACGTTTCCTTTCCTGTCACTTTCTAAGAACGTACGTAGGTCATCATTTCTTTTCAAAAAGCTAAAACCGTCGTTTAGCATTCGTTCTTTCTCTCTGCTCTTGCTATTTAAGCAAAAAAATTTCTCATTCAATTCTTTACGTGCTCAGAACTTTCAAAAGCAAGAACGCTCCTTTGAATCTTCAAGTTTTCTCTAAGAACACCAAGAACACGCACTCGTGCGTTTTTCTCTCTTTCATGTTTAAGGTTTGTTCTAACCCTATTTTCTTTTTTCAAAACAACTACATTGTTTTTTATGTCTTCTCTTCATCCATTATAACTTCTTGTTATAAATATCTTAAAATAAATGACTTAAAACGCTAAATCGTTATTTTTCTCAAAAAACTTGTTCCAATTTCTTTCTTAGAACAGAAGACCTTTTTTTGGTGTTTTTAATTCACATTTTTACAAAGAAACTTTTTCAAAATTTGTGTTTATCTACCAAATAACAAGTATTTTGATCTTTGTTAATCAAATCACTTGTTTTTCTTCTTAAGATTTGGTATTCTTTGTACCAAAAATACTCTAGTTTATATACACTGTATTAAACCATGATCTTTCTCTTTGGTGTGCCTATCTTTGAAACTGTTGGTCCCTAAAGGGTCTACAAGAGTTCAATAATAAGTAAACAGTTTGTAGAGGGGGGGGGGGGTTGAATACAAACACACAGATTTTGGTTTTTAAATTAGTTTATATATCATAAACAAATTTACAGTTACAAGCGGAATAAGAACAAGTTTAAAACTTATTCTTTTGTAACTAAGAAACACTAAGTTTGACGCACAAGAGGAGGAAGAAAGAATAAAAAGGGTTTAGGTTAGAAAGTAGCATGCATTAAGATGAAGAACATATCTTCATGTTATTTATACCCGTTTGCAATTAATGCAAGACAAAAGGTATATGCCACGTGTCAAGCTTGGATAGCAAGCTTGTCCTTGCTAATAAGACAGCCATGCTTTTGGCCGAATATGAACAGTACCATATCAGATATGATGGGGACATAAGAGACAATTCGTACGTCCTTTTCTGACAAGGTATTAGGTTTGACTTTTGTGCATCGAGGATAAGATCAATCTTTAATTTTGTAAAGGAAGCTTAATTTGATCACTCATTCTGAATCTTCAAGTATGAACTTCAGTATCGCTGAGGCTACACAAGACTTCACACTTTGATTAGATAATTTGCTGCTATCGCTGAACCACTTCAGTTCACTTAGCTGATTATCTCTTTCTTCAGCTAGGGTTCTTCGGCTTTCGCTGAGTGGTCTACTGGTGTGATAGCTGATCTTCAGGTCTTCAAAGATAAGCTTGTTGTTCCTTGATCTTCAGCGATCGCTGATGGTTATCAGTGTATGCTATCGCTGAATATGAACAGAAGCTTATACAATGGAATTTCACTAAGTATATAAAAGGAATCATATTCAAATCATTGAGAGAAATTATGATCAACAGAAACTGAAATGGCATCTTCAAGCATGAACCAGCAAGCTGATGCACCTGCTCAAATTGTCCTTAAGCGAGCACCTGCCTGCGCTTTCGATCTGGAACAAGCAACCTTCAAGGCATGCAACCCTGTAGTTCACTCCAAAACCAAGCATATAGAGATTAGATATCACTTTATCAGGGATCATGTGATGAATGGAGAAGTTGAGCTTCATTTTGTATCCACTGAATATTAGCTCGCTGTTCTTTTCACCAAGCCTCTTGATGAGACTAGATTCAATCTACTTATTAGCGAACTTGGTATGTTGAACGCTGAATAAATTTCTTTCAGCTATCAACAAAAATCAGTGACATACAAAAAAGTCTTCAAATTTCCATTCTCTGAACTATGATTCAGCAATACCTAATAAATCTCACTCAGGTATGGATTTCTAAATCATTACTCTCTCTAAACATCTTCATATTCAGAGAATGAATCTCAAAAGATAAAACCCATCACTGACAATCCTTTATTGTTTATTGATGAAGAATTTAAGGATAATGATTAAACATTCTTTTTAATATTAATCTTATTGGAAAAAATTTTTCAAATAAGAAAAGGACACGTCAGACCTCATTTAGCATTCGTTCTTTCTCTCTCCTCTTGCTATTTAAGCAAAAATTCTTCTCATTCAATTCTTTACGCGCTCAGAACTTTCAAAAGCAAGAACTCTCCTTTGAATCTTCAAGTTTTCTCCAAGAACACCAAGAACACGCACTCGTGCGTTTTTCTCTCTTTCACGTTTAAGGTTTGATCTAACCCTATTTTCTTTATTCAAAACAACTACATTGTTTTTTATGTCTTCTCTTCATCCATTATAACTTCTTGTTATAAATATTTTAAAATAAATGACTTAAAACCCTAAATCGTTATTTTTCTCAAAAAACTTGTTCTAAGTTCTTTCTTAGAACAGAAGACCATTTTTGGTGTTTTTAATTCACATTTTTATAAAGAAACTTTTTCAAAATTTGTGTTTATCTACCAAATAACAAGTATTTTGATCTTTGTTCACCAAATCACTTGTTTTTTTTCTTATTATTTGGTATTCTTTGTACCAAAAATACTCTAGTTTATACACTCTGTATTAAATCATGATCTTTCTCTTTGGTGTGCCAATCTTGGAACCTGTTGGTCCCTAAAGGGTCTACAAGAGTTCAATAATAAGTAAACAGTATGTAGAAGGGGGGGGGGGTTGAATACAAACACACAGATTTTGGTTTTTAAATTAGTTTATATATCATAAACAAATTTACAGTTACAAGCGGAATAAGAACAAGTTTAAAACCTATTCTATTGTAACTAAGAAACACTAAGTTTGATGCACAAGAGGAAGGAAGAAAGAATAAAGAGGGTTCAGGTTAGAAAGTAGCATGTGTTAAGATGAAGAAGATATCTTCATCTTATTTATACCCGTTTGCATTTAATGCAAGACAAAAGGTATATGCCACGTGTCAAGCTTGGATAGGAAGCTTGTCCTTGCTAATAAGACAGCCATGCTTTTGGCCGAATATGAACAGTACCATATCAGACATGATGGGGACATAAGAGACAATTCGTTCGTCCTTTTCTGACAAGGTATTAGGTTTGACTTTTGTGCATCGAGGATAAGATCAATCTTTAATCTTGTAAAGGAAGCTTTATTTGATCGCTGATTCTGAATCTTCAAGGATGAACTTCAGTATCGTTGAGGCTTCACAAGACTTCACACTTTGATTAGATAATCGCTGCTATCGCTGAACCACTTCAGTTCTCTTAGTTGATTATCTCTTTCTTCAGCTAGGGTTCTTCGGCTTTCGCTGAGTGGTCTTCTGGTGTGATAGCCGATCTTCAGGTCTTCAGAGATAAGCTTGTTATTCCTTGATCTTCAGCGATCGCTGATGGTAATCAGCGTATGCTATCGCTGAATATGAACAGAAGCTTATACAATGGAATTTCACTAGGTGTATAAAAGGAATCATATTCAAATCATTGAGAGGAGTTATGATCAACAAAAATAGAAATGGCATCTTCAAGCATGAATCAGCAAGCTGATGCACCTGCTCAAATTGTCCTTCAGCGAGCACTTGTCTGCGCTTTCGATCTGGAACAAGCAACCTTCAAGGCATGCAACCCTGTACTTCACTCCAAAGCCAAGCATATAGAGATTAGATATCACTTTATCTGGGATCATGTGATGAATGGAGAAGTTGAGCTTCATTTTGTACCCAATGAATATCAGCTCGCTGATCTTTTCGCCAAGCATCTTGATGAGACTAGATTCAATCTACTTATTAGCGAACTTGGTATGCTGAACGCTGAATAAATTTCTTTCAGCTATCAAGAAAAATCAGTGACATACAAACAAGTCTTCAAATTTCCATTCTCTGAACTATGATTCAGCAATACCTAATAAATCTCACTCAGGTATGGATTTCTAAATAATTACTCTCTCTAAACCTCGTCATATTCAGAGAATGAGTCTCAAAAGATAAAACCCATTACTGACAATCCTTTATTGTTTATGGATGAAGAATTTACGGATAATGATTAAACATTCTTTATAATATTAATCTTATTGGATTTTTTTTTCCAATAAGAAAAGGACACGTCAGACCTCTTCTGACACACGACGGATCACGACGTTTCCTTTCCTGTCACTTTCTAAGAACGTACGTAGGTCATCATTTCTTTTCAAAAAGCTAAAACCGTCGTTTAGCATTCGTTCTTTCTCTCTGCTCTTGCTATTTAAGCAAAAATTCTTCTCATTCAATTCTTTACGTGCTCAGAACTTTCAAAAGCAAGAACGCTCCTTTGAATCTTCAAGTTTTCTCTAAGAACACCAAGAACACGCACTCGTGCGTTTTTCTCTCTTTCATGTTTAAGGTTTGGTCTAACCCTATTTTCTTTATTCAAAACAACTACATTGTTTTTTATGTCTTCTCTTCATCCATTATAACTTCTTGTTATAAATATCTTAAAATAAATGACTTAAAACGCTAAATTGTTATTTTTCTCAAAAAACTTGTTCCAAGTTCTTTCTTAGAACAGAAGACCTTTTTTTGGTGTTTTTAATTCACATTTTTACAAAGAAACTTTTTCAAAATTTGTGTTTATCTACCAAATAACAAGTATTTTGATCTTTGTTCATCAAATCACTTGTTTTTCTTCTTAAGATTTGGTATTCTTTGTACCAAAAATACTCTAGTTTATATACACTGTATTAAACCATGATCTTTCTCTTTGGTGTGCCTATCTTTGAAACTGTTGGTCCCTAAAGAGGGTTCAGGTTAGAAAGTAGCGTGTGTTAAGATGAAGAAGATATCTTCATCTTATTTATACCCGTTTGCATTTAATGCAAGACAAAAGGTATATGCCACGTGTCATGCTTGGATAGGAAGCTTGTCCTTGCTAATAAGACAGCCATGCTTTTGGCCGAATATGAACAGTACCATATCAGACATGATGGGGACATAAGAGACAATTCGTTCGTCCTTTTCTGACAAGGTATTAGGTTTGACTTTTGTGCATCGAGGATAAGATCAATCTTTAATCTTGTAAAGGAAGCTTTATTTGATCGCTGATTCTGAATCTTCAAGGATGAACTTCAGTATCGCTGAGGCTTCACAAGACTTCACACATTGATTAGATAATCGCTGCTATCGCTGAACCACTTCAGTTCACTTAGTTGATTATCTCTTTCTTCAGCTAGGGTTCTTCGACTTTCGCTGAGTGGTCTACTGGTGTGATAGCTGATCTTCAGGGCTTCAGAGATAAGCTTGTTGTTCCTTGATCTTCAGCGATCGCTGATGGTAATCAGCGTATGCTATCGCTGAATATGAACATAAGCTTATACAATGGAATTTCACTAAGTATATAAAAGGAATCATATTCAAATCATTAAGAGGAGTTATGATCAACAGAAAAAGAAATGGCATCTTCAAGCATGAACCAGCAAGCTAATGCACCTGCTCAAATTGTCCTTCAGCGAGCACCTGCCTGCGCTTTCGATCTGGAACAAGCAACCTTCAAGGCATGCAATTACTTAGCTCTTGTAGACATCCCTGCTAATAAGCCACAATTCAAGGATGGTGCTACCTTCATCAAAGCATGACCGCTGATGTATGCTTTTGTTCACAACCCAATCGGAATCACTTTTCACCTTCAAGCTCTCTGGTACACAGCTCGCTGTACAACGCTTACCACTGACAAGGGAAACGAGCTCCCTGCTATCAAGTTTCCCATCCCTACTTTTGACGATTTCGCCTTCACTGCTGGATTCCCAAGGAATGTTCTCCGTCTCCCTCACAGAGGTAAGAATCAACCATGTGCCCCTGATCCCACCAGGGAACAAATCTCAAATTTCTTGGACTCCATCGGCTACGAATGGGAAGTCTCAGCTGAAAAGAATGTCGGTTCGAAAATGGAGAAGAAACGACTCCCTGCCAGATGGCAATACATCTTCACCCAGGTGATTCAATGCATGGGTTCCAAGACTGGCTCCTACGATCAAGCCAGCAAGCACTTTCAAGACTTGGGCTTTGCTCTTTGCACGAACTACAAGCTCAACTACGCTGATTATATTTTCAGCGGCATATTTAATAGAGTGAATGCTGCCAAGAGGGAGAAGTTCGTCCCTTATCCAAGATTCTTTTCCACCATCCTGGAAGAAGCCTTCAACGGTGATTACCCCACTATCGCCAACCAGAGCTTCTCTATGGTCGGCAAAAAGTCGCTGGCTCTTGAGGAAGTTCCAGGGGACGCTCCTTACACCGCTTACATGCTGCAGCTTATCAGCGAAGCAGCATCTGTGTCCATCCCACTGACAAACCCATCAGTGAGTATCCCTGACACCAACAAACCTAAACGCAAACAGCCGACTGACGGTCACAAAAAGACCGTCGCTCACAAGCCCACTCAAAAGAAGCAAAAGACGTGGGGTCTCTCAAAATAACTCCCTCTCTGATATAGGCGTAGCACCACCGCCTCAATCAACCCCTGCCATAGCAACGGTATTCACATCTATTGCCGCTTCACCAGCACTACCATCCTCAGAGACTCCGGCCACTGAGACCATTAGACCCAGCTACGCTGAAGCTGGATCTAGTAACACTTTCACAGCCTTTTCTTCTTCTACCACCTCTTCTTTGGTCCTCACATCAACTAATGACTCAGAGATAGTTGTCCCGATCTTTGATAAAGTTGAGATGCACGAAGTCCAAAGTTCAGAGTTGTTTCGACAATCTGAACTTTGGAAAGCCAGTATAACAGGAGCTCAGAATATTCCTCACACACATTCTAAGACATAGGTTAGTGATCCACAAGACATTGTCGTCGAACGTGGAATACCTGAGAGTAATCCTCACAGAGCTCTTTTTCTGGCTTCTTTATCTATGTTATCATTAGGTAGTACACCACCTCTAACTTCATCGACGATGATCACTACCACCACCAAGGCGGCTCACACTCATGTCAGTGGTAGGAGTTCGCTGAATCTCCTCAATCCCTATATGCTGAGGAGATACGAAAGATCAAGAAGAAGCTGCTCGCTGCTAAGATGCCGACATTCCCAATGAATGTCCCAGAGATTGTCCTTCCCAAACCCTCCTTCCTAGCGATCGACTTCCTGGTGAAAGAGTGTGCTCTTATCAACGCCAAAGTGGACAATCTTCAGATGTCCTCTAAGTACATCTTTCACATGGTCTCTGGGACTCTGGGATAAACGCCACCACAAATAACATCAGCTCTGATGTTACGGCACTGAAGGATGCCTCTTCCACCCACGGGCAAAGGCTTGACAAGCTTGAAAAAATTGTGGAAGATCAGGGTAAGGCTCTTGCCTCTATTCAGCAGACGCAAGAAGATATGATGAAGAGCATTGTTGATCAGGGCCCTTCCTTCACTGCTGCTGATTGTGGATCGCTGGCTACTATTAGCCAAAACCAAATGGCGCACACTTACAACCTTAAAGGCATCAGCTCAAATGTGCGTACGTTGATGGTACACGTCCTACCTCCTAACAATATTGAGGGGGAGAGATGTGCCAAAGAGTTCCCTGAGCTAATAGGAAGGGGAAATGACTTATGTCAGGAACTCCTATTTCTACTTACATTCAGCAAGATCCTCAAGTTGAAGAAGAAGAAGAAGAAGCAGAAGAAGAGGAAGCAGAAAAAGATGACGATGAATACGATGATATCCCTCATCATGGAGGAAATGATGATGATGATGATGATGATGATGATGATGATCTTCCTCCAGATGCTAACCTCTTCTTTCAGCAGATCCGTCCAGGAAACTTTATGCCTGGAATCGCTTTCAGAGAACCTTTGGGGGACAAACCACCTCCTTCTGAAAGACTGTCTGATCCCTCAGGGAAGAACAAAGACGTGGTAACTCTGGATACCACACCAGCAAACTCTGAGGGAGAGACCATTGTTGAGGTAAGTCTTCCACTCGTCCCTTATACTACAATCTCTGAACCCCAACCTATCCATCTTTTCCTCCTCCAGATTTTGGATCTGATAATCCTCTCTCTCCATCCCCCATTCTCAGTGAGTCCAGTCCCACAAAGGACTGTACATTTTTGAGGGAACCTTCATCAGAAGAGCAGTTCGTGTACATATCTGAATCTGACTTTGAAAATGAAGAATGCCTTATTCCCAAACGACGCGCACAAAGACCACCAATAAGTGAGCGAAGAAGAATAAAGGAGAATAAATTTCATAAGGGAAGTTGAAGCCAAAAGAATAAGGATGCCCATTGCTGAACCAGAAAATCCCATGCCGCTCAGCGCGGTGGATGATTTTTACTTTCTATCTAAAGAGGAGGGAGCACAAGCACTTGAAGCTCAGAGAATAAGGGACGAGAAGATGAAATAAACAGAGAATGATCTTGAACTAGCCAGAAGGATATTCAGGGAGGATGCTGCAAGAGATGAAGCGACTAGGAAGCTAAACGAGAAAAGTGAAAGAGTCGCTGAAGCTCTGGCACAAAGAGAGCTGTCTCAGGAGAATCTGAATGTGAATCCTATCCATGCTCAAGAAAGGATCCTAAGTGCGTTGACAAATGAAGATAAAAGCCACAGAGAAAATGAACTACGCTGGTGCACTGAACGATTCAACTTTCGACTGTCTGAATCAAAAATCATTCGTGCAACTATTGATGGACGTCCTTCCAAAAGAAGTGGTCTGAAGGTATATGTACGAATGTACAAACATTCGAAATGCAAAAAAGAAGAAGCTAAGTTCTTAAAATTCTATGGATACTCTGAAAGGCTAAAAATCAGAGATGCCATTTAGGTTTCCAAGTCAAAGTTCAAAGATGTGGTGGAAAGAGTCTTAAATCAGCTATTTCATAGGATGTCACAACATGTGCAAGTTCCTCCTCTCACTGAGCCTACAAGAAAAAGAAGATCAAACCCTGAAGGAGGTTCATCTTCTAAAAAAGAACATGAAACCAAATTCAATTATGAAAGCATTCTTGGTCATCATGAAATCCCTGACGTCTCAATGCTGAACTCCTCTCTCCCTCAAGCTCGAAGATATGATGAAAATGAAATTATATCATTACCTGAACCTGGTATGGTTAACTTGGATAATGAAGGGTTCTTAGGACTCTTTAGAAACCGAGAAGTCAACAAGGCTCCATCAGCTTTCATAAAGATTATGCATCAACACTGCTGGTCAGATAATCCTCTAATGAATCGACAAAAGATGATCTATGAAAATGAACTACGAAGAAGACATGAAAGACTCTGTGATTAATCTTTAGTCTTCTTTTCCTTTATAGTACTCTTCAGCGTATTGTACTTTATTTTACAAAATTATAATTTCATTTCCTATGTAATTCTTTCGATTTTTAATTAATGAAATTCAATGAAGTACTCTACTCAATTTGTGTACTGAAAGCATCCCTAAAAATAGTAAAAAGGGACAACGAACATAAGAGTTCTGTTAGGATCCAAACAATCAAGATATCAATATATGGGAAGATTATAGACAGGAATGTGATAGCCAAATGTAATATGTATTGATAGAATGAACAATATTACAGAACATGTCGTTATAGTGCTAATGGAAAACGTTAGTTCTAACTATCTAACAACCTATCTATTTATACATGAAATAGAAAGACTAAAGTAACAGTACAATATGTGACAGACAAGTTCAAAACAGGTTCTGAACTCCTTCAGATCTTCTTCAGAAGTGTCTTCAGAACTTCTGAAGAACTTCTTCAGAACCCAGTCTCTTTTGAAGCTATCTTTATATCTCTATCAAGTTCTAATTTCTTTTCAAACCCTTACTCACTGATATATTTATCTCTGAAATTTAATCAGTGAATGTACTTAAAGCTTCCATACTTGTAAATATTTTGTTTTCATATCCTTATGAAAACAAAACTCAATGGTAGACTAGCTGAAAAATATCTCACAGATTAGAACTTAGAAATTTCACTTTAAATTTTTAAGTCTCTACTAATTTTTTTAAGCAAATTTCCTATGTTGCTTAATCATAATCAAATAGGGGGAGATTGTTGATCATAATTCCTCTCAGTGATTTGAATAATATTCCTCTACATACTTAGTGAAAATTCCATTTATAAGTACAAGTTCAAATTCAGCGATAGCACACACTGATTGTTCTCAGCAATCGCTGAATCTCAAGAATCTTAATCTTATCTCTGATGATCTGAAGAACAACATTCACACCACAAAGAATATTCAGCGAAAGTCCAAGACCAAGATGAAGATAAATATAATCAGCTCGTGATTTGAAGCGGTTCAGTGATTGCAAAGGATTGTCTAGATAGAAGTCTGATGTCTTGCAAGACCTCTGCGATACTCTGAAAGTTCATCCTTGAAGTTTCAAGTTCAGCGGTCAAGTGAATCCTAAAATCAAGATCAATGTTGATCTCATCCTCGATGCACAAAAGTCAAACCTTATACTATGTCAGAGAAGGACGTACGGATTGTGTCTTATGTCCCGATCATATCTGATTTGATATTGTTCACATGCAGAAAAAAGCATGGTTGTTTTTGAACAAAGGACAAACTTCCTATGAAAGCTTGACACGTGGCATATACCTTTTGTCTTGCATTAAATGCAAAAAAGTATAAATAAGATGAAGATCTCTTCTTGATCTTCATGCATGCTACTCTCTATTTTCTCAAACCTCTGTCTCTTTTCTTCCTTACTTCCTTGTGCATCAAACTGTGTGATTTCTCAAGTTACAATAATAGATCTAGCTTTTGAACCAACAACTAGCTCTTTCTTGTCTTCCTCTCTCCATTGATGTGGTGCTTTGGGAATCCTTCTTTCAGGATGGGTTGTAGCAGTAGCAGGTACTGCCTGAACCAGAACTGTTAGAACGAAAGGTCCATTTTCTAGATAGTAAGGGATCTTAGAATCTGACTCTTCTAGAAATAGAGTCATTCTTTCCTTCCAGACTAGGAAGTTATCATGGCTAAATATTGGAGGTTTTGTTAAAGATCCATTGTCTATATAGTTTGAGTTTGTATTAGCCATTTTAAAATGAGACTAAAAAATTGTTCGTTTTAAAGATTTTAAAATCTTAAAGCAATAAAACACTGCTCTGATACCACTTGTTGGTCCCAAAAGAGTCTACAAGAGTTCAATGGATATCGAAACAGTTTGTAGAAGGGGGGGGGGTTGAATACAAACACAAGCTTTGTAAGGTTTATAAATAAGTTTATATTGAATAAACAAATTTACAGTTGTAAGTGGAATAAAAAAAATATTAAACCTACTCGATTACAACTAAGAAATCAAGATTGATGGACAAGAACAAGAGAGAAAAGCATTAAATGCATGAAGATGAAGAAGGGTTCTTCATCTATTTATACCTGTTGCATTAAATGCAAAGTAAAAGGCGTATGCCATGTGTGAAGTTTCTATTTGAGACATGTCCTATGTTCATAAAGCAACCATGCTTTTGGTTGGATATAAACAGTAACCAAATCAGATTTGATGGGGACATAAGAGACAATCCGTACGTCCTTTTCTGACAGGTATTTTAGGTTTGACTTTTCTGCATTGAGAATAAGATCAATATTGATCTTGCTGAGTAAGCCCCACTTTGATCACCGAACCAGAAGCTTCAAGGATGAAGTCTTCAGGTATCACTGAGGCTTTTGGAAGATCTCATACTTTAGATAGATGAACGTTGCTACACTGAACCGCTTCAGATTACGAGCTATCCATCTCTTTCTTCAGATATTCCTTCGACAGTCGCTGAACGACTTTGTGGTGTGAGTGTTGTTCTTCAGATCTTCAGGGATAGGATGTTGTTCCTGATCATCTGCGATCACTGAACACAGTCAGTGTATGCTATCATTGATTTCTGAACACTATCCTATAACTAGAATGTTCACTAAGTATTAGAGGAATCATATTCAATCACTGAAAGGAGTTTGGATCAACACAAAGCTTAGGTTTAGTGGAACCAAATATGATGTCATCGACATATACCTCAACAAGAATGTTATGACCCTTGTGTTTTCTCAGAAATAGGGTTTGATCTATCTTTCCACATACAAAATTCTCTTTTATGAGATATTTGGACAGGGTATCATACCAAGCTCAGTGAGCTTGTTTTAACCCATATAGAGTCTTTTCCAGTTTATAGACATAACTTGGATTCTTAGGATCAGAGAAGCCTGGAGGTTGCTTAATATAAACTTCCTCGTTCAACTTGCCAGTCAGGAAGGCGCTCTTTACATCCATCTGAAAGACTCTAAAGTCTTTATGGGTAGCATAAAGACTAATTGCTTTTAGCCTGACAACAGAAGCAAAGGTTTCATCATAATCGATACCTTTTTCTTGTCTATATCCCAAAGCAGCAAGTCTAGCCTTGATTCGGGTTATAGTGCCATTTTATCTAACTTATTACCCATTTGGTGCCAATAACAGTTTTACTAGATGGATGAGGGACAAGATTCCAAACTTTGTTTGTCTGAAACTCAGTCAGTTCTTCTTGCATAGCACTGACCCAACTAGGATCACTGATAGCTTCATCGATCTTTTTAGGTTCAGATATATAAATGAAATTTACGAAGAGATAGATATTATCCATACCCCGTCGGGTTTAAATTCTTGTACCTGTATCACCTATTATCTGATCGATGGTATGATCTCGAGTCCATCGCTGAGCATGTAGTTAAGGAGTTTGATCAACAGAGGATTCAGCGAATTGTTCAGGGATTAAAGAAGATGCATCAGCAACTTCTTCTTCAGTATTTCTTAACATCCCTGGTTTAGATCCGAAGGAATTATCATTCTCTAGAGTTGAGTTTGGTAGTTGATAATTATTGATGACTCATCGTTAGTAGGTTCAGAAGAAGAAATATGATTTAGAGGGGTAACACCTATCCCTAAAGAGGAGGGAGTGTGACTGCTGGTTGTGGTGGGAATGAGATGAGGTCCATCATCGTCATTTATTTCACTGATAGAAGATGTACTGAAATACGATTCAACTTCCCCATAGTGAGACTTCTTCCAATTGTTCAATTCCTCGTCGTCTTCAGGGATAGGAATAGAGTTTGTTTAACGTGATTCATCATAGTTTACATTGACGGATTCTTTAACATGTTGTCTTCTTTTCTTGAAGACTTTGAATGCTTTGGATACTGAGGAGTACCAAAAAAATATACTATCATCAGCCTTTGGATCGAAATTTCCTAGATGATCTATGTCATATAGGATATAACATTTCCATCCAAAGATGCGTAGAAAACTCGGAGACGGTTTTCTTCCATGAAAGAGTTCATAGGATGTTTTCTGGAATCTTATAACTATCAAAGATCGATTCTGAGTGAAACATGCATTGTTAACTGCCTTAGCCCAAAATTGAGTTGGTAGATGAGATTCGCTAAGCATTGAGCGAGATGCTTCAATTATTGTTCGATTTCTTCATTGAGAGATGGATGAGTGTGACAACTGTCAATAACAGTTTTACCAGATGGAAGAGTGTGACAACTGTCAAGTCGGGAGCTTCCAGGGTAGCATCTATTAAGATTTTATTAGAAAAAAAAATTAGAAGTATTTTTGAATAGGAGCTATTTAGAACTGAATGGATAAAATTCACTAGAATTCCCGATAGTTGCTTAAAAAGTCCGGTTCCGACCCATAACTATCTGAAACGTCTTATATAATGCCAAATGTCTTAATTTGTATCCAAATTATATAAAATATGAAGTTTTAATGTATCAAGTATAAAACTTTTAATTTTATAGAATTTAACCAAAAATAGACTTGCATTTTGAGAAAAAATGTCACAAATTGGGAAAATATGCATTTTTTTAATCAAATTTTGGGCTTTATATAAAAAAAATATATAAACTTTTATGGGTTGGGCCCTAGTGGCCAGCCTCCTCCCCCTTTCCCCAAAACCCTACATATAAAAAGTTAAAAATCTCTCATTTCCCTCATTTCCCACTTCTCTTTCTCCAAAATTTCTCTCATTTTCTCTCATCTCCTCTCTTCTCCTCCCTTACTTCCAGCTGATTTTCACACCAAATCCATCATTTTTGAAAGATTATTGAAGATATTGAATCCCTCGCATCACTCAAGAAAGGTGATAACTTCATGTTCATCTTCTACTTACAAATTTTTGTGAAAAACCCAAACTTTTGTGCTTTTAAGTTGCTTTTCATCTCATCTACGATTTTCTTAGTCCTAAGGGTAGATTATACACCAAAGATATATAAAATATGTCTATAATGGTGATAATCCATGACCCAAACAAATGGAACTCAAGAAATCTAAGCAAAAACACATTGCATGTGGGTTTTGATTCATAAAAATGGCATTCTTGGAGCTGACAGATTACTCTCTTGTACTTATGTCACCCATATCTTGCCAAATACTTATTCAAATGGCATGAATTTTTTTCCAAACGTTTATTCTATGAGTTGGGGTTGTAATCCAAGTGGTCTCACCCAAAAACATTGAGTTTTGACCCCCCAAACACTCATACCAAATTAAGTGTGCAACTGGAGTTCAACAGTAGGTAAATCCTACTTTGAACGACCATAACTCTTCGATTAATCATCCAAAATGCTTTCTTTTTCCTTCTATAGTGGCGTTTATTGAGTAAGCTTTCAAATGCATCTGGTATCACTCAAAAAGATGAGAATTTGACCTTTTGAAATCCTGAAACAAATTTGTTATGCAGAAACTGAAATTCGGATAGATTGTCACATGCATGTTGAAAATACTATCACTCCCTCAAAACTCAATGAAAAAGGATGATTCTTCTTTTGAGAGTTATGTCCATGAGTTAGCTTTTCCACCAAAGTAGTTTCACTCAAAAATATGTAGCTTTGACCCTCCAAACATCCTAAACATTTTGGTTGTGCAACAGTGAATCCACCAGTAGGTAAACCCTATTTTGCATAACTGTATTTCTTTTATTAGTTAGTCAAAATGAATGATTCTTCTTCTGGAATCTTTTTTTATGAGTTAGGGTTCATATGATACTGACCTCACTCAAAAATATAGATTTTTGTGGTGTTAACCAATTTAAATAAGTTAAGTGTGCAATCTGTCAATTAACAACAGATGTGTGCATGCAACTTAAAGGTACCATAACTTTCTTATAACTCATCCAAAATGAGTGATTCTTCTTTTAAAGGATTCCTTTATGTGATAGGTTTCTAACCCAACTGGAATGACTGAAAAACACTGAGTAGAATGCCTCAAATGATTGTTTTACTAAGAGGGTGTAAGTTGCTTGACAAGCTGTGATACCTTGTTTCGTAAAAATTGTTTGAACCCTTTTTACGTCTCCAAAAATCATAAACATTGGTCAACATGACCTTAACTCAGTGGTGTATCACATATAAAAAAATGAGGATATTTGACATTTTAGAAATTACTTTAATTTGATCATTTTATGAACCTAAAGTTTCTGCCAGAAAATGAAATTTCTGGAATCTTTATTTTATGAACCCAAATGATTTGAGGACCTATAATGGTACTAATATATAAGTAGTTTGTCTGACTTATCATCATAGTCTAATAATTAAAAGAGAATTTTGCTCAAAATAGCCATTTTAGCAACTCAAATTGTTGAAATAGCCATTTTTCTCAAAAAGTTGCAAAAAGAGCCACAACTTCGCCAAAACTCAAGTACGCCATGGCGTAGTACAAGTATTTCCCGGATACTTGAAAAAAAGTCCTCAAGTACGCCATTTTAAAGGTACGCCATGGCGTACTTGGTCCCTGAAGTTTGAAAAATTGGCAAAATTGGCCCCTGGACTCGAAAGGATCGCGCGCAAATATCAAAAATGACAAAATGGTCCCTGGACTTTACTACGCCATGGCGTAGTACCCATTTGGCGTAGTACCCATTTTCAAAAATTGGCAAGATTGGCCCCTGAACTTGAAAGGCTGGCGAGAAGAATCAAAAAATGGCAAAATCGGTCCCTGGACCTTACTACGCCATGGTGTAGTAACCTTTTGGCGTAGCAGTCACTTTGAAAACTTGGCAAAATCGGCCCTTGTACCTGAAAGGTTCGCGAGAAAGAATCAAAAATGATAAATCGGTCCTTGGACTTGAAAGGATCGCCGAAAATTACCTTTTTATAATTATATATAATGTTTTACCTTTTTTTAATGGCAATAAATGCATTTTAAGAAAATACCTATTAATAAAACATGTTAAGAAAATACCTATTAATAGAACTATTAAGAAAATAAAAAATAAATATTACAAACACACATTTAAATACTACAAACAGACATTTAAATACTACAAACAATAATTCAAACACATATTTAAATACTACAGACAATAATTTAAACTAAACAATCTAGTGCGGATAAATATTCTGACAGGAGATAATCCAGTCAGCCTTTTTATTGATTTCCGCCTCTAGATATGTGTAAGTTTCTTTGATGTTATTAATCTTCGCCTCATCTTGACGTAATTCATGTTGTAGGACTTTTAGTTGGCGTTTTTTTTCATCTAATAACGCATGTTTTTCTAGTTGAATCTTCCGGTTATCTTTCCATAACTCTGCTAACCTTTCAATTTCTTCGTCAGCCTCTTTACACGATGCCTTGAGCTTTGAAGGCATCACTTGAGTTGCCGGAGGGTTTGAGTCTCGGTTGAACAAAAGGCTCTCGTCATAGGTTGGCGGCGTATCACCGTTATGTGAACTCCTATAGTTTCGCCATGCGACATCGTATTCTAGCTCTTCATCATCTGTTATTGAATGATGGTCCCTAGTTTTTCCAATCTGTCTCCACTCCTCGTCCATTTCAGGCGCTTTCCATCTAAGCCTGAACCTTCCATTATTCAGCTGTTTTTTATTGCCTGAGCCTAAAGAAGTTCCAGACTCATGAACCGATCTCTTGCGGGAGCGGCGGTTTCCAAACATTGGTTAAATGTAGTAAGTTAGAGATTGCAAGTTACCATTTCAACATACCACTTATTTATAGTCGCGATATTCGTTACGATATAGTCAGACGTATTGGTCACGATATCAATATTTTTCAGACGAATCTGTCATAACTTTTCAGGCGAATCCTGACTACTTTTTCAAACGAATCTGTCATAACTTTTTCGGGGAGTAAATGTGACAGTATTTTAAAGTTCAGGTGCTAGCGGGTATTTTTTTATTAAAGTTCACCACTATAAATAAATGGTCCTTGAGAAGTACCAACACACAAATTTGTTATCTACCATTTCATTCCTGTCATAACACTTCGTAAATTTAGCTAACCTTCAAGAAACCATGTCCGGAAACAACCGATCTGGCAAGAAGAAATCAGCTTCAAAGGCTGGAAGTTCTCGATCTGCACAGAAACAACTCTTACGACAATTGAATGATGGAATGTATAGGCGTACCTGCCATGTGCCCACAACAGAAGAGGAGTGGGCAATGCATGGGAGAACCTTTGCCGACCAACCAATAACCGATGAAGAGCGTGTCGATTGGGAAGACGCATTCTATAACTACACGGAGACATCTCCATACAATGAACCACAAATGTTTTCTTTTAGGTTTTTAAACCCTGACCCAAACCCTCCGGCATCACAAGTAATGCCGGCGAAGTTGAAGGCAGCAGTTAACGAGGCGAACCGGGAGATCATAGCGCTTGGGGAGAAATGGAATAAGAACACGGAAATACAACTTCAAAAAGAGGCGGTGATTAACGAAAGTAAAGCAGAGCTTGCAGTCCTAGAGCAAACAATTAGTACGGAGGAAAAGTTGGTAAAGGAAATCAAAGAAGAATACGACGTTCTTGAGGACAAGATCAACGAAAAGGCTCAGTGCATCATCCAATGTCAAGACATCTATCCTCACTAAATGTCTCCTAGTTGAATGTTTGTTTAAGATGTTTGCACTGTAACATTTTCCATTGTTTAAGATGTTTTTTAAGATGCTTGCACTATCATTAGTATATCAATTTATGGTTTAGCAAACAATAGTGTTATAAAACGATAATTAATATTTGAATAAATTATTTATGATAGATCCCAAACAATCAAGATATAGAAAGATAACAAGAAATCGATCACTGAATGTTGTATATTGTATTGATCAGATGAACAATATTACAAAATATGTCTTTACAAGCTTATGAAAGCATTAGTTCTAACTATCTAACAAACTTTCTATTTATACATGAAATAGAAATGCTAGAGTTACAGTACAAAAATGACAAGCAAGTTCAGAACTACTTCTGAACTTCTTCAGAAGTGTCTTCAGAACCTTCTACAGAACCTCTTCAGAAGTATCTTCAGAATCTTCAGAACTTCTGAAATTGCCACTTCAGAAGTTATGCCTTAGGCTTTTATCTGCCTGTCTTCTGAGTTCTGAGTCCTACTTTCTTCAGATCTTTCTTACTCTTCAGAACTCAGTACCTTTTGAAGCTATATTAGTATCTCTATCAATCTCCCCCTTTGCTTCAAAAGTTCAGATCATAATTCCAAAAATTCAAGATTTGTCTAACATCCTTCAAACTTAGACTTCTGTATTCCAACAGAGATTCTGCGATTCTGATCATCACTTTTGCAAGTTTCATATACTTCTCCCAATCTTCATCATTCAGATTCTTTAGTCTTCTGTTTTGTCTTTTAACCAAACGATCTCTGATAGTCATTAAAGTTCCATTGCAAAATTTGTGAAGTTCTTCAAATCTTACAAATGGTAATTCTTGAAAGCACTTGCATACAAATCCTGGAGGTTGAATCACCAAAGTACTTTTCTTCAAATTCTGAATATCAGGTAAACTTAAGTTTGGTTTACTCAGACGAACTTGTTTCTTATTCAGTACATATGCAACTTGGAAATCAGTCTTTGCAGCCCAAATAAATGCTCTACACAAACCATCTCTGAGAACTGGAAATGATTTTCTGAACTATGTAATTGAATCATGAAAAGGATAAACACTCTTGTATACTCTAAGCATATCTCTTAGATGAACATTCTGAAAGTCAGCTTCAGAAAAAGTAGATATTTCACCATCTTTTCTTTCTATAGTGAAAAATGCATACTTGTAATTTTTCATTATCTTCAAATCAGCAGTAATCACCTTAACAATTGGACTTTCCTTTCTGACTTCACTCACAAGAATTCTCAACTTTCTTATTATCTCACAATACCATTGCTTCCACCCAAAGGATTTGTTGATCCAGCAATCAATATAATTGAACTTCTGTTCATATTCCATTAACATTTCTGGATGAAAGTATTCAAGGAACATGGTAAATGCACTTTCTTCAATTTTTTGTTCCTGTAGTTGTTCCTCTTCAGAAACTTTCTTTGTAGGAACCAACTCTTCAGAAACAACCTCAAAATTTTTCTCCTTTTCTTTTTTCTTTTCTTTAGGGCTTACTTCTGAGCTTTCAAGATTCAGAGTGAACTTCTGAATTTCTTCCATATCTTGTTTCTTTGTATGAATCTTGAAGTCATAGGGCATCATTCAGCAAATAGTCGGCTCCTCTGATTTTGTTTACCCTCTTATGACCAGCAAGATAACTCTTTCTTATAAATTCTTTGAAACTTATTCTTTCTTTGATCAGATAGATTATCTCTACTTTGATATCAGATTCTTCAATAAAATCTGTCATATAGTTCAGAAAGCATTTGAGAGTGGATGTTGAGTACTTTGGAATATCAGATGCAATAAATGTCTTGGTGACTCCTTCTACAAAGTACATAAAGCCGATGTCTGGATCAGTGAATAATCTTTTTAGCCCTGATCTTTCAATATAAACAGGCTCTAGCAAATTCACTTTGGACAATCTGAATTCCAAGGCTAGTTGAAAATCATGCATAATCAGATTTCTAATGTAGATACCCAAAATTCGTCTAATCTCTGAAACAAGTTCAAATTCTTTTTGTTGACACAGAAAGCTAAAGTTACCAGCTTATCTTGTAGTCTTAATTTGTACAGATCAAATTGAGTAAATTCAGATAAAGTGCCATCCCTTCTTTCTCCTCCAAACCTGACTATAAACAAGTCATCTTTGATTGACTTTGATAAGCATCTGATCTTCTTTATTAAAGTTGACTCACGAAAGTTCTTAACACCATGATTCTGAATATAGTTCCTCACTTTAGAAATATGATCTTCAGACCATTCATCATTCAGAAAATCTTCCAATGTTGCAGATTTCATACTTCTTCTGTACATAAGACAATAAGTTTCTTCAGGGAATTCCAAGCTACTTTCTCTAGGAATGAACACATTGTCCTCTTCAAAAACTTGATCCAAAACAGGTTCTTCAAGTACTGGAAGATCTATTGCAGGAATAACAATACAAGGTCTGAACCTTACTTCAAATTTTTCTGAAAAGACAATAAGGATTTCATCTGCAATTTCAATTCCTCCCATATGATTTAGATCAAACTCTATTTCAAATCTCTCATCTGGTTGATTCAGAAAGTCTTCAAAAATTGACAATCTGTTATCCAAATCTACACTCCAGATTTCTTGGATTGTTCAGAAATAAATGAACCCAACAGAATTTTCTCAACAAACTCCATAATTCTTCAGAAATATCACTATAAACCTCATTCAGAATTTGTTGTGGCTTCCAGATTACTAAATGTCTGACTTCATTAACTTCTGAGATTTCTTCCATGTTAACTTCAGATACTTCTTCAAACACGATCACATCTGCAAGATCACTTGGTTCACCAATTACATCTTCAAATGCAAGATATTGTCTTAGCATTTCTTCATCTGAATCTGGAATCACATCTGTTTTATCTGAACTCAAGTTTCCTTCAGAATAAAAAGACAGTTTTTCTATTTCATAACCTTCATCAATAAATTCTTCAGAAGAGACAACATCAACCTCTTGGCCTTCATGTTCTGCAAGAATATCTTCTATGGCTTCTGAAACTCTGTTTGTACCTTCACCTATATTCTGAGCTTCTTCAGAAGTTTTCTCATTCTCAAAAGATTGACCTTGAGTATTTTCAACATTTTCAGCTTCAGATACTCTTTGTCTTTTCTCCCCCTCTTGATTATCAGGACCCTTATCATCAAGATTCCTTATGTAAGTATATGCTTGAGGTCTACACCCCAACGCAGATAATCTGTTATTCAATGCTGTCTAAGAAGTCTGAATAGATGAACATTGATTCAAGATTTGATTAATATCATCCTTAGTAGCAAATTCAGAAGTATTAGGCTGAGAACTTGAAGAAAAAGGCTGAGATGCTTTAAGAGAAGATACAGAAGAAATCACTTCAGAGAAAGCATTCAGAAGTACATCTTTCAAGGAGTTGAGATCATTTAAAGAAGAAACTTGAAAGTCATTCAATTTGTTCACCATTGTTACCTCTTGTTTTTCCAACTTATCCTCCATCACGTTGTTTGATTTGTTCGTCAATTCCTTTAATTCCTTCTGAATCTTTCCAAATTCAGAAGTACAAAAATCCTTGAATTCTAAAAATTCAGAAGATGTGGGTAAATTGCCAAGACCAACAGATGGTCTTGTTTGCAGTCCTTCAGAAGAAGGCTGGCCTGTAGATGCCACATTATCATGATTCATAAAAGACTCTGTGAATGGAGCTTTAGTGATGTTCACTCCACCCAGTATTAGGAATATCTATAGTTGTTGAGGCAATGTGACACACACTTTGCTTATGTACATCTGAAAGATGTGTGCTGGTGTGAAGGAATTCCACATTAAGTGGTTCTTGAGGCTCAAGGTTGTGTAGACTCTAAGACTCTATGTGCCCAAAACAATGAAGGGGGGACATATGTCCTTCTTTTTCAACAAAAGGGTCCTCCAAATGGGGTCCTAATGGTATATGAGCTGCTTGCCCCAATTGTGTTAATGAAACACTCTTCTGTTGAGAGATAGGTGAGTGACTAGGGGGGTTAACAAGTGTTGCCATGGGCTCACTGGCCTTTTCAATATTACCGACCAAAGAATGTGGAGTAATAGATAATGTGGGTGCCCGGCTAGTAACATCTGGTTCACAAGTTTCTTTATTTTTTACTTGTGTTCTCCCCTCATTAGTTCTTTTTCTCACCCTTCTACCCAAACTCTCATTTATAGTTTTCCTCTTCAGACTTTGAGGTTGTTCTCCCCCTTGAACAGCCTCCCCACTCTTCCTAGATAGTCTAGACTCCTTAGCATGCTCGCCACTCTTGTGGGAATCAGGGGAAGAGACTACTGGTTTTGGTAGTCCCATTGATTCATAATACTCACCCACAATCCTATTTTTTGAATTTACAAGTTCAAGTAAGTAAGCAGGTAATGGAATGGCATTTGGAAATTTTAACTTTGCATTTGGTGGACAAAGACAATTCATGGTAAAGACAGGAACATGTACCTCATGTGCAAGATCAGGAATAACAGGAACAACTTCATTGCACCTTTGATAAATGTCTGAAAGAATCATTGGAGGGGAATGTAGTTGTATGTGGATTTCTTCAGAACAGCAGTGTTCAGGTCTTCAAAGATTAGTGAAGCATAGTCATAGTGTTCGTTGAATACCACTCCATGAAATATAATCCTTCCATTTGTAGATGCTTGGTCTAAACTATAACTTTTTTCAGAGAGGCAAGTGTTTAAGATAGAAAATAGACAATACCAGATTGGGGGTAGACACTTCCTTCTGAATGAACTTAAGACATTTAGTTATTCAGAATTTCCCAAGCTCATAAAATCTGAAATCATCTCAGAAGACGATGGAATTGGATCATATGAAGTTCTCCCAAGAACTTCATCTTCTTTTGGAAGGAAATGTATATTTACGACATCTTCCACAGAAACACATACCCTGTAGCCATGAATGTATGAGGAAATATCATCTACAACTTCATCGACCTCAGCGTAATACCACCATTGCTGCTAGTAAGAAGCAGGGACTGAAATTTTTTTTGAGAGCAAAACACGAAGTGGATGTTTCTTCAGAATTTCTATCAATATCATTTGATCATCAGCAAAATCTGTCGATTTGAAGTTTAGAGCACCATTATTCCTTTTGATATCGAGCAATTTTTCTTCAGGAACATATAATTTTGACAAATCAGGTCCATCACTGCTCTCAGCACGAGATTGAGACTCACTTTCACCAGCATTTGATTCAGAGACCACCTCAATAGGCTTGATTTGAGTTTCCCCAATTATAGCAAAACTTGGGTTAGGGTTAGGTTTAGGATTAGGAATTGGATTTGAAGGTCCGGCTTCACCAATAACAGTTGTGGCTGTGTCTTGTACTATTTGATCATCATTCAAAGGGATTTCCATTGATCCAATCACTATTTTCTTCGGCACAATTTTGAATGATGCATCACTGGATGAGTCATTGTTGTTGTTGAAGCTTGAAGAAGCAGAAACTATCACATTCGAAGTCGACACCACTGGAAACGAACAAGGATACGCACTAGATTGAAAATAAATAAGCACAGAGAGGTTTTGGAGGGAAAAAGCACTAGAAAATGAAGAAGACGATGATTCCATCTATTTTATATGACCAAATAAGCGTAGATGGACACGTGGCCAGAAATGAAACGAGATTAAAAAAGTAATCATCATTTATTTGGATTAATGAACCGTTTAATCGACGTGGATTAAGAGTTTGCCAATGAAATTATAACACGTGGCACACGCTTAAAAATAATAACGGGAAGTAAAGTTCTGAGAACAAGTTCAAAAACTTCAGAAGAAATTCAGAACTTCTGAGAAAAAGTCGAAATGAAGGCATTCAGAAATACTTCAGAACTTGCAAGGAAAGCTCAGAACCAAACGTATATTCCTCCAAAATGACAAAAATCATTTAAAATTACATACTTCTGAAACATATAAATCGTTTTAACTGTTCAGAAGTAGGTTTGAACAATAACAAAGAAATTTTATCTATAGAAGCTTGTCCATACTACTTAGATTTGAAGTTCAAGACTTGTAACCAGCACCTCAGATCTGTTTGATAGAAAGGAGTATTCATGATTTTGAAATTTAGCATCACTCCCTCTTGAATCATAAAAAGAGTTATGATTCTCCCCCTTAAACAATGCTATTTATCAGAGAAATGAAAATGTTAGAGAAATGAGAAAAAAAATGAAAGTATTTGAAAGATAATCAACTTTGAAGAAGAAATTAGAATCTCTGAGTTTAGAAAGAAGAAATTTCTAAAAATGGAACTTTAGATGATCTGAAGTTCAAATTATTCAGAATTTAGAAAAATTAAACTCAGAATATAGTTTCTAAATAGTTACATAGACATATTCATCATGCCCAATTTACTTACCAGAAAATTAAATCGTTTCTCATCAAGTGCTTTGGTAAATAAATCGGCCAATTGATAATCTGTCTGAACAAAAAACATTTCAATATTACCTTTTTCCACATGATATTTGATAAAATGATATCTGACATCAATATGATTTCTTTTTTAATGTTGAACAGGATTAGCAGTGATAGCTATGGCACTCTTTGAATCACAGTACAAAGGAGTCTTTTTGAAAGTGTAACCATAGTCTTTGAGCTGTGTTTGCATCCAGATCACTTGTGAACAACAGATTGCAGCTACAACATACTCAGCTTCTGTAGTAGAAGTGGAAACACAGTTTTATTTCTTTGAAGACCAGCTTACAAGTCTGTCACCCAAAATTGACATGATCCAGATGTGCTTTTCCTGTCCAATTTGCAACCACCATGGTCTGCATCTGTGAAAGCTATTAGCTCAAAACCAGAATCCTTAGGATACCAAAGTCCCAATGAAGGAGAACCTTTGAGATATCTAAGGATTCTTTTAGCAGCAAGAAGATGAGATTCCTTAGGATTAGCTTGATATCTAGCACAAATACATGTAGCAAACATTATATCTGGTCTACTAGCTGTTAAGTAAAGCAAAGATCCAATAATGGCTCTATACTTTTTCTGATCAACAGATTTTCCATTCAAATAAGGTTCTAATTTTGTTGCAGTGGCCATTGGAGTTTGAATACTAGAACTGTCAGTCATGTCAAACTTCTTAAGTAAATCAGAGATATACTTAGATTGATTAATGAATATGTCAGTTGGTAGTTGTTTAACTTGAAGACCAAGAAAACATGTTAACTCTCCCATCTTACTCATTTCAAATTCAGGTTGCATAATTTTCTCAAAATTTCTAGAAAATTTTGGATTAGTAGAAGCAAATATAATATCATCTACATATATTTGTATTAATATCATATCATCGCCTTCCTTTTTTAGAAATAAAGTGGTATCAACAGTACCTCTTTTGAATTTGGAGTTCAGAAGAAAAGTTGTGAGAGTGTCATACCATGCTCTTGGTGCTTGTTTAAGTCCGTATAAGGCTTTGTCCAAAATATAGACATAATCTGGAAATTATTTGCTAACAAAGCCTTCTGGTTGTTCAACATACACTTCTTCATGTAGAATACCATTCAGAAATGCACAATTGGCATCCATTTAGAACACCTTCATATTTTTATGAGCAGCATATGCAAGAAACATTTTGATAGCTTCAAGTCTTGCAACAGGGGCAAAAGTTTCATCATAATCAATTCCTTCTTGTTGACAATACCCCTTATAGCAACAAGCCTTGCTTTGTTTCTCACAACAATTCCATTTTCATCCTTTTTATTTCTGAATACCCTTTTTGTGCCAATTATTGATTTTCCTTTTGGTTTAGGAATCAATCTCCAAACTTTGTTTCTTTCAAATTGATTTAGCTCATCTTGCATAGCTAGAATCCACTCTAGATCTTGAAGGGCTTTAACTGGCTTCTTGGGTTCCATGATGCTTAAGAAATTCACATACAAACACTCATTGGCTGTTGCTGATCTTGTTTGAACACTTTTGATGCATCACCAATGATTTGATGAATAGGATGATTGGATGTCCATTTGTTCACATTTGGTAATGGTTGAACAGATTAAACATTGTTGAAAGAATCATAATCATCAATAATTGCTTGACTTTTAGTATCATGGTTGATAACTGAATGTAGATCTGAATTCTCTTCCTCAAATGGAATATTCTGTACTGGTTCAGAAGTTGTAGGCATAGGTTCAGAAACAGGAATATTCTGAACTGTTTCAGAAGTCATGTGTACAGATTCAGAAATAGGAATTTCTGAATTTGAGGTTGAAATAAATGGGGCTTAATTATTTGATATTGGAATTTCTGAAATATCATGTGTTGGTATGCTTCTGAGAATAGATGGATTCTGATAATCTGTAGAAACATTAACAAAAATATCAAATAAGTCTTGACATAAGATATCTAAGTTTGATTTAAATAAAGTTTGAGATTCAGAAGTGTGATTTGTCTTGTTATGTTCTGAATCCAAGCTTTCAGAAATAGGGTTAAGTGTGAGTTCTGAACTGTCTTGTTCAGAAGTCAAAGTTGGCTCATGAAATCGAATATTAGTAGTCTCAACGATCATTTGAGTTCCTTTGATTAATACTCTGTAAGCCTTGGATCTTTGAGAGTAGCCAACAAAGATACCAGCTACATCTTTTGGTGCAAATTTATCTAAATGTTGTGTATCATTTCTGAGAAAACACCTGCAACCCAAAATTTTAAAGTAATCAATAGAGGGTTTTCTTTGTTTAATAATCTCATAAGGAATTTTAAGTAGTTTTCTGTTAAGAATTGTCCTGTTCTGAGTGAAACATGCAGTAGCTAGAGCTTCTGCCTAAAGAGACAAAGGAAGTTCTGAATATGCTAGCATGGTCCTTGCAGCTTCTACCAAAGTTCTATTCTTTATCTCAACTACCCCATTCTGTTGAGGAGTTCTGGCAGCGGAAAAATTATGTGAAATACCAACAGATTCCAAAAAGTTCTGAATTGTAGAATTTTTAATCACTTCCGATCTTTTGGATTGGTAGTTGAAGAAGAACTTGAATTTTCTTCAGAAAAGGTATGAGCCTTTCAGAAGTATCAGATTTGAGTCTAAGAAATTCAACCCAAGTATATCTGGAATATTAATCTACAATGACAAGAATATACTTCTTTCCACCCATGCTTTGAGTCTTCATTGGTCCACACAAATCCATATGAAGCATTTCAAGTGGATCTTTGCATGAAGATAGCATTTTCAGAGGATGGGAGCTTCTCTTGATCTTCCCTAGTTCACAAGCAGAACATAAGGAATTCTTATCAAATCTGATCTTTGGTAGTCCTCTTACAGAGTGATGTTTTTCCAGTTCAGAAATGGCTTTGAAGTTTAGATGTGACATTCTTCTATGCCAAAGCCAACTATCATTCAACGCACCCCTTTTAATTGACCAGTTGCTGTAAAGGTAGCAGTGTAGATATCTCCATCTCTATAAGCAGTTAACTCTTTCTTGTTTTCTGAACTTAGAACACGATAGTAGTCTATATCAAAATAGACCTTCCAATATTTGTCACAGAATTGACTAATATTGAAGATGTTATGTTTAAGACCTTCAACATAGAAAACTTTCATTACTGTAACATCTCATTTGATAAAAGTACCATAACCTCTCACATAACCTTTTGCATTATTTCCAAAGCTAATTGTTCCTCCATATCTCTCATGATAATCAGTTAGTAGTTCTTTGAATGGTGTCATGTGTCTTGAACATTCAGAATCTAAGACCCACATATGACATATCTGCAAAAATGATTATTGAGATTTAGGTACCCATTTTAGAATGGATCCTTTGAGATTAGTAAAAAAATTTGAAGTTCTGAATTTTGACTTCAGATTTTTCAGTTCAGAAGTTTGTTCTGAACTTTGAGATTTGTCAGTCTTAGGTTTATTTTTATTTTTATTTTTATTTTTATTTACCAATTTAGCTGAAAAGTTCTAAATAGATTTCTTAAGATTATTTTTCTTTCATTTGGAGTTGAGTTAAAAATTATGATTACCACAATTAATACAGTGAATATGATTCTTCAGAATATTTAATAAAGCAGTAGAAGAACAAGAATCAACGCTATTGGATTTATCAACAAAATTTATTTTATTCACTTTATTAAGTTTGGGTACATCATGTTTCTTTGAAAATGAAAAACTATCTAATTTGTCAGTCTTTGATAGTCTTTCACCTTTCTTTCTCCAAACTAAAGAGGACAGCTCTTTAAAAGATAAGAAATGAGGATTAGTATAAATGCTCTTTTTATCAATTTTAGATTTATGTTCTGTATTATGAACTTCAGAAATTGAATTGGAAGACTGTCCTTTTTCAAAGAATTTGACTCTATGTATAAAGTCAGATGATGATGTTGAAGATTTTTCAGAAGTTAAAGATATATTTGGAGAAATAGAAGTATCATTTGATGATGTGGAAGAAATTTCAGTTTTTAGAAACTCTTGTTTCAGAAAAATAGGGTTAAACATTTCTGAAGACAACTTTGGTTCTGTAGATTTTAAAATGTCCCCATCCATCATAGATGATTGTAATTTGTATACCAAATATCCATTTTTTATCTATAACTTAAACCATATGATCATCATCATCTTCTGAATCTGATGCATTCATTAAATCTGAGAACTTATCTTGAGTCATGCTAGAAGCAAAAAAATTTTGATTTAAAATATTTTCAGACTCATCATCAGAATTATCAAAGATAATTTCTGAATTCTCATTATTATTTTGTAAAGATTCAATATCTGAGAATTCATCATATTTTTCTTCATGTTCTGATTTATTATCAACATTATCTTCTGATTCAGCAGTTTGTTCAGAAGATGATTCAGAAATCGTTTCAGAAGTTTTCTCAGATTTAACAGATGGTTCAGATTTTTCTTCAGAAATAATTTTAGATTCAAAAGTAATTTCAAATGGTTTTAAAACATTATTACTCATTACTTCTAATTCAGAAATTATCTCAATTTTATCATAATCAAAAGATGTTTTTTCAGAAAACAGAGTTCCTGATTTGACAAAGGGAATTCTTTCAGGCAAAGAGTAGTTAACTGGTTTGAATATGACACTTGTGTTGGTTTCATTAAAAATTTTCATTTTAGAATAGTCATAAAGATTTGCAGGTGCCTTTTTCAGAATTTGACTGTCATTATATCCCAAACCTGCTTTAATATTGTAAAATTTTGAATTTTGAGCCTGATTTGTCAAAATGTTCAGAGTTTGTTCAGTTTGACCTCTTTTAAAGTTCAGATCTTCTAATTCCTTAATCATTTTGTAAATATCAAGTCTTTCTTGATTCAGAAAGTTCATTTTTACATTCAAAACTTCTTTTTCAGATTCTCATTAATAATATCTTTCTTTAAATTGTCCATCTTTTCTTTTAATTGTAACTTTTCTTCAGAAACTTTTTCAAGAATTTGTTCAACTTCTTGGCAGTTTTGTTTATAGATTTGGCTTTCAGCTCTAAATTGATTTACCAAAATTCTTTCACCTTTGATTTTGTTTCTGAGAGTTTCAAATTCAGAAAACATATTCTGAAATTGATTTTGCACTTCAGAATTTTCATAAATTTGTTCAGAATTTGGTTCAGAAAAAGAATTTAATTCAGAAGATGAAGAAGATACCTCAGAATCATGTGCATGTTTTTTTTCTGGATCCATTTGGCACGTGTAGCATTTTGAAGCATAATGAGCTACCTCATCATCATCATCATCTCCATCACTCCAGTTTAACCAGTCTTCCTCATACTTGGTTACTAGAGCTGGATTTTGTTCCTTTTTCTTTGCAAGAAGATGCTTCTTTTCATAGTAGCCTGCGTTTTTGACTTTGGGCATTTTGCACTGTCTTGGATAATGACCAGGCTTACCACAATTAAAACACCTTGCTGGTTCAGATGACTCAGTTTGACCAGCATCTTGACTTTTCGAAGGTCCAACTTCAGACCTTGGTTTATTCTGATATTTTTGATTATATCTTTGAGTGAATTGCCTTGTCATAAAAGCAATATTATCAGAAATTGTTTTAAGTTCTTCATCTGATTCATCCCCATCACACAGAGTTGTCTCTAGAATTTCACAAACTTTGTTTTTAGTAGAGATGGTCAAGGAGTTGTTGTACTTTTTGCTTAACAAGGCTACAGTTTCATTTGCCTTTTTCTGCTCATACTGTCTAGTTTTGATCTTGTCCTCTTGTTGGAACAAGATGCCATATACATCATGAATAGTCTTCCTAGACAGATTCCTTGTAACCATGTTATCAGAAAAGCTTGACCATTCATTTCCCAAGTTGTTCAAAAATTTATTGTTTATCTATGAGTTTGATTTCTGAACACCATTTCTTCTCAAATCATTCAGAATATTGTTGAATAAATGATATGTATCAGTAATTGATTCATTTTCTTTATATCTAAAATTATCATAAGTACCCACACAGATATTTAATCGTTGTGCTTGGCTTTTGTACTACCTTGCATTTGGGCTTCCACCTCATCCCACATAGCTTTGGCAGATGTTAGACTATCTACCCTATTAAAGATTTCATTTGGAATAGCCATAGTAAGAAGAGTTAATGCCCTTTTGTCAATTTTTACTTGAGCTTTCTCAGCAGTACTGTACATACCTGGGCTTTTCTTGATTCTTGATGCAGGTATTTCAGGAGTGGATTCAGTTCTTGGAACTGCAGGGATTTCCACATAGACCTCCAGAGGGCCATTTATGATTGATTGCATTAAAGCTTCATCGATATTGTCCAAGAATTGAACCATTCTGATTCGCCATTGATGATATTCCCCTAAAAACAAAGTTGGTGGTTTGGTTTCTGATCCAATGGAGACGATTTCTTTCGACATCTTTGATTTGATAAAGATCGAGAATTCACCTGAATTTGAATCTTGAATTTTTCGATCAAGAACACAACAAGAACTGTCAGATTTGACAAGTTCTTTTCTAACCTTCAAGAACAGATGAATTGGCTCTGATGTCAATTGTTAGATCCCAAACAATCAAGATATAGAAAGATAACAAGAAATAGATCACCAAATGTTGAACATTGTATTAATCAGATGAACTGTATTACAAAATATGTCTTTACAAGCTTATGAAAAAGTTAGTTCTAACTATCTAACAAACTATCTATTTATACATGAAATAGAAATGCTAAAGTTACAGTACAAAAATGACAAGCAAGTTCAGAACTACTTCTGAACTTCTTCAGAACTACTTGTGAAGTGTCTTCAGAACCTTCTTCAGAACTTCTTCAGAAGTATCTTCAGAATCTCCAGAACTTCTGTAGTTGCCACTTCAGAAGTTATGCCTTAGGTTTTTATCTGCTTGTCTTCTGAGTTATGAATCTTTCTTTCTTCAGATCTTTCTTACTCTTCAGAACCCAGTACCTTTTGAAGCTATATTAGTATCTCTATCATCCAATACATTGCCTCAACTTTTCTAGAAACCACGTCCACTCGTCTGTTGTCTCGGATCTACCTACTCCGAAGGCAATTGGCACAATGTTGTTATTTCCATCCATGGCAACGGCAGGAACATTGTATCCAAGAATCGTCCCTTTAGATGTGCAGCGTCTATTATAAGGACGCGCCGTAACTTTGTCTTGAAAGAGACGATCTGCAAATCATAATGTAGTTATTGTATGAAAATTATATAGTTTATAATATGTAAAGAAGTGACAGAGTTACGCGTACCGCGGGGCCAAGGGCAGCAATACACTTTTCAAATCCTCCTTCTGAATCTGTCTTTATTCTAGTGAAGCTACCTGGATTTTGATGCTCCATGTTATATAAGAAAAGAGGGAGTCGGCTGAACGAGTCCTCAGGGGTGCCCCTAACCATTCGTATTGAACTCCATCTAGCACGCCAACCTTGGTGGTACCCGTACATCTCTTGTAGATCACTAATAATGTCTTTTGGTCGACATGTCCTGCTAGCATCTAGAAATTTATGTTTTAGTATACTACCCAAGATCTTTGTGTTCGCTTGACGGTGGCGGGGGTTTAATTGGGTCTCGGAACAAGTGTGTACGTCCACTAACTTTCGTACTTGGAACATCTTGTTTGGCCCTCCTACGGGGTATGCCGTCATACGCCAAGAACAGTCATTTACACGACAATTAACCCCGTACCTGGTTTTTGAAGATCTCGACGTTTGATACTGGAAGCCCTCTTCAAGAAACTCTCTTCGCAACTCTACAATCATCTCGTCTTTCGTGTCGAACGTCTGGTTTATTGCTATTCTGTAACTATGATTATAAGGCACGGGGTCCTTAGGCGTGACATACGACTCTGGGGTTTCAAGAGGAGAAGGCATATAATATAGATCATTTATCCCGCCAAATGAATTATTGCTAGTAGTCACTCTTTCTACAACTGCTTCGTCTTCATCCGTATCAGTCCTATCAAAAACAAAACTTTCATCATCAGCAAAGCCAACAAAACAACTTTTTTCTTCTGCATCGTCTTCTTCTTCATCACCCATTTTTTCTTCTTTTTCTTCTTCTTCTTCTTCTTCTTCTTCATCTTCTTCTCCTTCTTCTTTTGTGTCTTCAACGTTGGAACTACCACTGACACCACCTCTACCGTACACTGGATAATCAACATGCACATAGAGTGTAGGCGGTCTCTCGCACCCCGACGCGTAATTCATGAACCAACGAACACATTCATCGTCAGATATCTGTTAAATTTCGCCATTTGTCTTGTGCACTATCTTCATTTCACCGCCATCATTATCGAAGTTAAATTTTTTTTGACAGTAACCGGCCAACTTAAAATATGTAATGTTTTTGGGCAATAGTACCTGAAATTGACTTGGTGGACCGGAGGGAATGAATTCCCACTCATCGTTTACAAACTCCCATTTACCACCGGAACGAAGAAATACCTTAACTTTTTCCATACCGGTTGGACTAGGATAGAAGTTAAACTCACCGGTGATTTGATGGAATGAATGAAGGAGGGATGTGTTGAAGAAAAGCACCACCTCCCTTTTAAAGACGAATTGATTTAGAGTTACAACCCCTAACTTTGGTTCATTGACAGTTTTGGTCCTTTAGTACGACTAGGACCATAGACCATTATGGTCAACTGACATCCCTAGGACTAGGACCATGTGCTTGTAATAATTCACTGACAAAGTAGGAGGGGTATCTTGTCACCTGTCGTTTTTTTCTGCTTTCCTTTTTACTGCTACTACTATTACTGGTGAATATGTTAGCTTTTGGTTTTTACAATAATAATTTATAGAATTATAACTTTAATTTATTACTGGTGGAAGTTATTTATTAAAGTGAAATTTGCTTGGATTTTAATGGCTTGGATTTTAATCACCTGATTCCCTTTGGAAGTTATGGTCTCATTATTAATCAACTGGGATAGGAACATGCACATAAATACTCCACAATCTCCACGGCTAGAAGCCTGTTGTGGTACATTCTTGGCGTAGGTATGGCTGAATTTTCGGGCGGCGTTTCTAAGTTGAAGCTCATGAAGTTGGCCCATCAAATAAGGCAGAGCACCCTTCCATTTGTCCATGATTTCGCCAAAGGCTCTCCGATAACCAGGGCTATTATTAAAGCTATCGTAGACAACCATACTGAAATCCTTATGGTTCAAAACCCCTAGGACCCAATGCTCTTGACCAATGACAATAGGGCAGTAGAGCTGGAACAAAACGCCAAAAATATAGTTAATAATGGATAGGTTTGAATACAAGTTGTGTAAAATTGATACCATGTTGATCACAAGGTCAGGACCACGACCATCACTCAAGAACATTCCAAAATCGGCACTCATCACCGTCCATTGTGCGTCTGGATGACGGCTAAGCATGATATAGCTTACCCATGCATTCACATGCTAGTAAATAATACACGACAAGTTAGAGAATGAATACGGTATATATTTTTAAAAACACAATGAACTCAAATTTATATACTCACATTGCCGGTGAGATCACAATTGCCCTCCTGGCCCAGCAGCGTGCCCCACCACGTCCTGTCAATCGGGGACCTCAAAAACGAAAGCCTCATCTCGGGCAAACGATCTTCTTTGTATTTTTTGTAGATCATGGCCGCCGTTGATGAGGCTTCCTTGCCCTTGCCCCTTTGTGTCGCCTTAGGGCTCTTTTTAGCTGGCGTCGTATCAGGTGGTTTAGTAAACGGAGTGGTCAGATATTGACTAGGTGCCTCTCTCGTTTGTCCTTGACCACCGGTGTTGTCTCAGCTGTGATGCTGGATGGCGGCCGATATACCTTAAGACCTGACCCCGATATAGATGGGGTCGACGTCCCCGATGGCGACTCGAATCCATGAGATGATGGCCCGGCTAGGTCACCACCAAATAACGACCGCTCAACAGAGATGAACGGCTCGAACGATGACTCAGAATCATCAAGCGTAACCTGCAAATTAAGATGGAACGTCTTTAGTTAATTTAAAAAAAATATTAAAACCAAACTTTTTTTCTTACGTTCGGCATGTAGGGGAGAGGGGCGGTGGAGTACGGCAGCTGATGTTCCCTCAAGCTCGACAACTGGGGTAGATAAAATCCTAGCTCCGTAGCAACTGATGTAGCCTATTAAATTAATACTGATCATTTTCATGTAAAATACTACAAATCCCGATTTAGATAGGTTTTAATACTACTTATTTAACTTACATGGAAATTAGAGGGGGTCGGTGTCATGTATGAAGACGAGGGCATACTCATTATTGCCGGCTGGGGGGGATACTGGGAGTACCCCAAATGGTCACCGCTTGTGCCCTTAGAAAGAATGTTGTTAAATACAAAAAAAATGGGGTAAATAAAGAGTTAAATGATTACTATATAACCAGGTTTAGTAACTTACCTGTTGCGGATAACAAGACACCGGAGAGGAGAACATGGCTGATCCAAATGGTTGGCTCCCCATCTAAAAAAAGTATGCAAACGTTGTGTAGTAAACACATTAAAACAACTTTAATCCAAGAGGTTAAACGAATAACTTACATTCATCCTTTGAATCTGTTTCTCCAAATCCTCAATCCTTGCTTTATAATCCACATTTATTTGGTTTTGATCGGCGTTTATTAGGTTTTGCTCATCAAGATGGGTATACAAATCTCTATCGACTCGCTCCTTGTAGTAATAGAAATCATAGTATACCTCATTCAACCTTTGCCGATCCAACCTGTCCCATTCGGGACCATAATATCCAAGTGAGGGACTATCCTCGTCGAGGCTAGGGTCCCTATAATCCGAAAAACGTGGACTAGCCCCATGGACTCTAGGGGATTTTGGGGGGGGGGGGTCCACCTCCATATGAGAGTGGTTTGAGGAGCCTGATCAATTGCCGGAGCTAGATGGGGAGGGAGAGGGAGAGCGTTGCGTACGTCGGGGTCTCTTCGATGCTCGAAGGTCCTCATCGCTATCGAAGTAGGCATGGCTATCCTTATATCAATCCGTTTCCTACTGCGAAGGATAAGCTACAAGAGGGTAGTGTGGGCGCCGCCCTTCCTGGAAAATTGAAAACATAACACGTTAAGTAAACCATAGTCTTAATTTATTATAAATAGATTTCGAAATACACACAAAAACATACCTCTTTACAATTAAGGAACTCAAGGCATGCATTTATATTCAAATTATGGTTCCTGCTCCAACGAATCCCCCTCGGGGATGCGTCTTAGCATGTAAACCATTGTCGGGATACTGGAAACACCTCAACGATCCATATCTACAAACATACAACAACACATAAAGGTATACACAATATCATAAAGGAAACAAATTTCAATTTACAAATATTCTAACCTTTAAGGCGTATGCAAAACCCGTAATCGACATCTTGTTGGGTTGGTCGCGTCTAGCCCAAGCACGGTTCAGTTGCTGGTAGGTCGGTTCCCATGTGTAGCTTCCCCATGGATAGCGATTAAATAATGTAAGACGCTCCACGATATTAAATAGCTCAGGATTAACTAACTGGGAAACCTGACGTCCGACGAATACTAATTCGACCATCCCTAGTAAGCAGACTCGGACAGCATCCTCGTCGTTTAAGTTGGGCATCTTTAGCTTAATCATGCTACGAACCGAGGAAAGCTGCAGACGAGGGTCGTGATGAGCAGTCTCTCCGCAAGCATCAGTAGAGACCCTCCTTAGGAAGCTGTGCTTTCGGAAGGGAGTGATGTTCGGCGGGACTCCAAAATGTAGGCCCGTGATAAGGCAGTAGTCCTCTCAGCCAAAACGAAGGATGTGGCAGGAAATATTAAACCATAACTCTTCCTCCTGTCCTTCAATAGGAAGAATCTGCCTTTCTAGCAACAACGCTGTAAGAAGACTGTCATGGGTCTGCACGTTGAGGTCCAACCAAAGGCTGAAGGGAGTAGTCCTAAAAAGCTCTTCTCTCGTTGGAGAAACTAAAAGAGCAGCCCGGATATCCTTAATCAAGGAAATTTTATTCCTTATCGTGAGTACAGGGACCTATATATTGAGTTTGTAAAATTCATGAGCACACCTTTTGTATATATAAATTTTGTAGATAGTCATTCATCAATATTTCATAATTCGAAAACAAATCGCATATACACTTTTGGATTTACAGGTAGTAGGGGAATCACGTGGATTACTTAAGTCCCTACAACTTTAGGACTATTTACACCCATTTGACAAAATCTTTCGGTGTCATGCAATTATTTCGTTTCATGAAATACATGAATAACATGTAATTTAGTCAATTTTTTACGTTGTATTATGATACAATTTTGGATTTCCAGGTAGTAGGGTAATCACGTGGATTACTTAAGTCCCTACAACCTTAGGGTTATTTACACCCGTTTGACAAAATCTTCCGGTGTCATGCAATTATTTCGTTTCATGAAATACATGAATAACATGTAATTTAGTCAATTTTTTACGTTGTATTAGGATATTGTTTTTTTTTTGTATATATAAATTTTGTTGATAGTCGTTCATCAATATTTCATAATTCAAAAATAAATCGCAGATACACTTTTGGATTTTCATGTAGTAGGGGAATCACGTGGATTACTTAAGTCCATACAACCTTAGGGCTATTTACACCCGTTTGACAAAATCTTTCGGTGTCATGCAATTATTTCGTTTCATGAAATACATGAATAACATGTAATTTTGTCAATTTTTTACGTTGTATTATGATACACTTTTGGATTTCCAGGTAGTAGGGGAATCACGTGGATTACTTAAGTCCCTACAACCTTAGGGCTATTTACACCCGTTTGACAAAATCTTTCGGTGTAATGCAATTATTTCGTTACATGAATAACATGTAATTTAGTCAATTTTTTACGCTGTATTATGATATTGTTTTTTTTTGTATATATAAATTTTGTTGATAGTCGTTCATCAATATTTCATAATTTGAAAATAAATCGCAGATACACTTTTGGATTTCCAGGTAGTAGGGGAATCACGTGGATTACTTAAGTCCCTACAACCCGAGGGCTATTTACACCCGTTTGACAAAATCTTTCGGTGTCATGCAATTATTTCGTTACATGAATAACATGTAATTTAGTCAATTTTTTACGCTGTATTAGGATATTGTTTTTTTTTGTATATATAAATTTTGTTGATAGTCGTTCATCAATATTTCATAATTCAAAAATAAATCGCAGATACACTTTTGGATTTTCATGTAGTAGGGGAACCACGTGGATTACTTAAGTCCATACAACCTTAGGGTTATTTACACCCGTTTGACAAAATCTTTCGGTGTCATGCAATTATTTCGTTTCATGAAATACATGAATAACATGTAATTTAGTCAATTTTTTACGTTGTATTAAGATATTGTTTTTTTTTGTATATATAAATTTTGTTGATAGTCGTTCATCAATATTTCATAATTCAAAAATAAATCGCAGATACACTTTTGGATTTTCATGTAGTAGGGGAATCACGTGGATTACTTAAGTCCATACAACCTTAGGGCTATTTACACCCGTTTGACAAAATCTTTCGGTGTCATGCAATTATTTCGTTTCATGAAATACATGAATAACATGTAATTTTGTCAATTTTTTACGTTGTATTATGATACACTTTTGGATTTCCAGGTAGTAGGGGAATCACGTGGATTACTTAAGTCCCTACAACCTTAGGGCTATTTACACCCGTTTGACAAAATCTTTCGGTGTCATGCAATTATTTCGTTACATGAATAACATGTAATTTAGTCAATTTTTTACGCTGTATTATGATATTGTTTTTTTTTGTATATATAAATTTTGTTGATAGTCGTTCATCAATATTTCATAATTTGAAAATAAATCGCAGATACACTTTTGGATTTCCAGGTAGTAGGGGAATCACGTGGATTACTTAAGTCCCTACAACCCTAGGGCTATTTACACCCGTTTGACAAAATCTTTCGGTGTCATGCAATTATTTCGTTTCATGAATAACATGTAATTTAGTCAATTTTTTACGCTGTATTAGGATATTGTTTTTTTTTTGTATATATAAATTTTGTTGATAGTCGTTCATCAATATTTCATAATTCAAAAATAAATCGCAGATACACTTTTGGATTTTCATGTAGTAGGGGAATCACTTTTGAAAATCTTTACATAAGAAAACTCGGGAACTTGTGACTCTTGCAACTTTTCTTACTAAATAATTCCTTAGTAAAAATCATAAACTCTAGTAATTTTGACGTTTATTCTTGACTGAAAAAAGTAAGAAACTCGAGAACTTAGACATTCTTGTCCATAAAAAGACTTGTTCTTTTTAGTCTAGAATCCTTTGTTCTTGTTTTCTGGCTTATCGGTTAAGAAAATTCGGATTAGGTATCTTTGAATTTTTATCGACCTTAGATATTCTTGACTGAACAAATAAGAAACTCGAGAACTTAGATATTCTTGTCCATAAAAAGACTTCTTCTTTTTAGTCAAGAACCCTTTGTTCTTATTTTCTGGGTTTTCAGTTAAAGAAAAATTCGGATTAAATATTTTTGAATTTTTATCGAGTCCTTACAAATCGACAAAATTTATTAATCGAGTCAGCAGGAATCGATATAAATTTTTATCGATTCGTTGTTTTATCGAGTCAAACTATTTTTGTCGAAATCTTGATTAATCGAGAAACTCGAATTCGTCGAGTCCCTTGTGATCGATAAAACTCTCCTTATCGATTCAAAGTTTCTTTAGAAGTTTTAGAAGTTTTATCGAGTCTCCTATACCCGACAAAATTTTTATCGAGTTTCCTATACCCGACAAAAACTCTTGTCATCTTAGCCCAACCCAATAAAAAGTTTTGTCGACCCCTAGTCAATCGAGAAAACTTTCTGTTTCACAAAAACAACTCAGAAAATTACCAAAAACTCACTAATCGAGATCATAAAGCCATGTACAATGACTACTCGCGAAGCAATGGCAATTGGTTCAGACACGAAATCTCCAATTCTGTTCCCCGGAGAATACTCACAGTGGAAAGACCGTTTCCTAAATCTGCTTATGATGACAACGAAAAAAGGATTATGAAAGTTGATCAACTTGCAAGATCATATCTCCTCATGAGCATCCCGAACGATATCTACATGAGTATTGACAACCATAAAAGAAATGCCAAAGCTATGTGGGAAGAAATAGAGAAATTCATGCTTGGGACGAAAATCGGGACCCAGCTCAAAATTACGAATTGCATTTTGCAATATGAGGACTTCAAAGCCAAAGAAGGTGAAAAACTTACTGTCACCTACTCCCGGTTCGTACACTTAGTAAATGAACTAAGTAAGAATGAGATTCGCAAAACAAAGATTGAGAACAACGTGAAATTTGTGAGTAACTTGCTGCCTGAATGGCGTCGATTTGCCAATCAAATTAAACACAACAAATATCTCGCTGATCTCGATCTACATGAAGTCTATGAAACCCTCCTTAAAGATGAAGAAGAAGTGCTCGAAGCTATGGAGGCCAACAACAAGATCAAGAACCCCACTGATCCCATAGCTCTAGTTGCAAGAGCTAGCTCTATCACTTCCCATAGCTCTCCTCAAGAGGTTATTTTCGAATTAGAAGATGAAGACTTTGATTATGATCCGGACATTGCTCAATTCCAACAACAGTTGGTGCTCCTCACAAGAGATTTTCAACAAAAAGTTTTCTCGACGCTCCAACCCCAATCAACAACGTTATGCTTCGGGTAACAAGAACTATGAGCGTAAGACACTTTTCGAATCAAAACTAAAAGAGCAACGTCCGCCAGCCAAACCGGAAGATAAATTCAAAAGTGAAAAGAGTTTATGCTACAACTGCGGAAAGTTCGGTCATTACGCCCGAGAATGCAAAAAGCCGGTAGTCAAAGATTCAAATTACTTTACCTACAAACTGATGCTGGCTAAACAAAAGGAGGTCGGAAAAGTATTATTGGCCGAAGATGAGGAATGGTTGAATCAAGGAAATGATGACAACGATCCGGAGAATGTACTTCAAGCCCACTTCAGTTTAATGGCTTACTTGGATAATTCATCTTCCAACCCTTCCGACTACACCCACGAGGTAAGTCATTCGGACTATGATCAGTTTATGATTCAAATGAATGACATGATGATACAATTGCAAGAACTACAATCTAAATTGAAAATCGAGAAACTCTTGGTTTCCAAATTAGAGGCTCGTTTAGAAAATAATCATAATCAACTCTTACTTGTTACAGCTGATATTGCCACTTTTCAAAATATTGCCGAAAATGCTCAAACTGAAAAAACCACCATTCAAAATGAGAACTTGGAACTAAAACAAAAACTCTCAGACCTCACAAAACTTCTTGAGAAAACACAACAAGAGGCCGACAGTTTTTCTCAAAAATTTGAGTTTTCCACTACCCAAAGACACGATCTTTTAGAAAAACTCAAATCCTTGGAAGTTAAACTTTATAAAATTGGTCAAACGGAACAAACTATTCATCTAAATGCTCCAAAAGATTTTGGTTCCAAAGCCGGATTGGGATCAGATAATCCCAAGTTGTTAGAAAAAGCCATCTACAACACACCGACATTATATAAATTTTAATATCTTGGCCTTGACCCGGAATATAATATTCAATTTATGAAGTCTAACCCCAATGTTGAGAGAAGAGAAGATTGGAATAGGAAGAATAAAAACTTTCATCGAATACCATTTTGCTATCCAACGCATGTAGAATAAGAATCTTCAAAAGACACACTTCCTAGCGATTACTTTCCATCCTACACCGAAGAAGAACTTCAATCTGAACCTCCAAAACACAAACCTTATATTCCCACCTTATTCTTAGAAAAGAAAATTATTCAATTAGAAAAGGTGTTGCAAAGTGAACGTTCTTCTTCGGAAAAGGAAAAAGAAAATCTGAATTCAAAAGTTCGAATACTTGAAAAAAGAGCGATACAAACTGAACTTGATAGAATTTCCAAGGCCTCTACATGCAAAGCTTTTGTTAGCTCATTCTTAGATGATCAAGTCAACACCATTCCAAACAACTCCCTCACATCTGATGATGACTTAGACTCTCTTGAGGAAATGCCTCGTTTTGACGAGTACATGATTCCTCATCGAACCTTAAATCCATGGAACAGGTAAATGACATAAATGTCGACTTTGACTTCAATCCAACTCTTCCAAGTCATAAGGAATTTTTAGATAAAGGGAAGAAACCAATGGAATCTGATTTCACTCCTGAAGTTAAGAATGAGTTCTCTACAAGCAATTTGTTTTCTAAATAAAAGGATCAAACTCAACTTTCAAAACCCCTAAATTCTCATTATGTGAAAAACGCTAACCGTGGTTACATTCATGTTTCAGCTTTTCGAGATTTAGAGTCAAAGCAAGTTTGAGTCGAAAAAGGCAAAGTGCTCCGAAGTCATCATCCCGCAAACACGACAACTCTTATTATTCAAAATTTCCAAATGTAAAAAGAACCTATTGCAATTTTCAATTTCCTTGCACTATTCGTTCTGTTAAACATTTAATTCATTTTTCTCGAAATAAAATTTGTTGCTCGAATTGCGGTGTGAATGACTTTATGCAATTGAATACTTCATCTTATGATTATGGTATCTTTCCTAACATGCATTCTTCTTACAACTTTCATCATGTCAATCATTTCCATGCACATCCTGTTTATAAATGGGTTCCGAAAAAGCAAATGACTGCCACTCCTAACTTCAACCGAAAGTACATGGGTGATCAATCAACTAACCCCAATGGATCCATTTACAAATAGGTACCTAAATCTACTTGATTCTGTGCAGGTCAGTCATGTGTTGTACTTAAATTCTGGATGCTCCAAACATGACTGGACAAAAGGAGCTGCTTGCCAACAACAAAGAGAAAAATGGCGGTTATGTCAAGTTTGGCAACAATCACTTAGCACCAATTCAAGGACATGGAGAAATTATTCAAAACAACATCACCATTTCTGACGTCTCCTATGTTCATGGCCTAAGCCATAATTTACTAAGCATTGGCAAATTCTGTGACAAACAACTGGAAGTCAATTTCCGACCCGACCGATGCTGCGTACATACGTTTGAAGGAAAGGAATTACTAACCGGGACTCGCAACTCTAACCTTTACACTATCGATTTTTCTCAAGTTCAAACACCCAAACATGTATGTCTTCTTTCGAAAGTGGATAACGCAAAGAACTGGCTTTGGCATAGACGTCTCTCCCATCTGAACTTCAAAAACATCAATCGACTCTCGATTGGGAGATTAGTCACGGGATTGCCAAAGATCAAATTTGACAAACCACACTTATGCGATGCTTGTGAAAAGGGAAAGATGAAAAAGGTGTCCCACAAACCAAAAGTTGAACACAGTACCTCCTGACCTCTCCAACTCAGTCATATGAATTTGTGCGGACCTATGTGGACTCAAAGCATACATGGCAAAGAGTACGTCCTAGTCATGGTCGATGACTTCTCTCGTTTCACCTGGGTAAAATTTTTACGCACAAAGGATGAAGCGCCTGAATCGATCATAACCTTCTTAAAGGCCATTCAAGTCAAGTTGGAACTCACTGCACAAACCATTCGAACTGATAATGGAACCGAATTCAAGAACCATACGCTTGAAACTTTCCTCGAATAAGTTGGAATTACTCACACATTTTCTGCGGCTCGTACACCTCAACAAAATGGTGTCGTTGAACGACGTAATCGAACATTGGTTGAAGCTGCCCGGACTATGCTTGCATACTCCAACCTACCACTTTATCATTGGGCTGAAGCAATTAATACGGCTTGCTATACTCAAAATCGCTCCATCATCAAGAAGTGTTTCAACAAAACTCCATACGAGTTAGTCTTCAATCGTATTCCAACCATCCATCATTTTCATACCTTTGGAGAACGCTGCTTCAATTTGAATGAGAAAGAAGATCGAGGGAAACTCAAACCAAAATCCGATGAAGCATATTTTCTTGGTTACTCTCCAATTGTTGCTGCTTATCGGGTCTACATGAAACTAGCCAGATGTGTCACAGAAAGTGTCAATGTAAAGTTTGATTCTAAGGTCGAAATGGCTCCTGAACAAGACAGTTCTGAACCCGCACTCACCGGTATATTATCTTCCGAACACATCCGTTCGGAACCTGCCCCAAACCCCGCTCAACCTTCTACATCCAAAACGACTTCTTCCAATCTGGATGATTTATTCGAGTACTTTTACTCGGATTATTTTGGTTCTCACACTGATATCCCTAATCAGATCACCCAACCTCTCTTGGAGGTTGCCGAGACTACCAATCTTTCTGGACCGCCAGTTACAACGGACACCGTCTCAACTGCTGCTCCTCCCGCTCAACCGAGTTCCAATCCGCTCCCTACTGAACCGACATCCTCTCCCCCACCATCAACCTCATCCCCCAAGGATGTCTCTAGTTCCACAAGATCCTCTGCCGTGGCTAAAACCTTGGAATCACTTCAAGATCTTCCACTCGGTTCTTATTAAGATGATACCCCGGACCCTAATGCATTTCAACCGCTTCCTCATACATCCAAATGGGTCCGTTCTCATCCAGCCAATCAGATTATTTGAGATCAACCAAACCAGTCACGACGCGTTCTGCCTCGGCCAACGATTGTCTGTTCTCTACCTTTCTAAGCAAGATCGAACCCACATCCATTCAAGAAGCAATGAATGATCCTGATTGGGTCGTGGCCATGCAAGACGAACTCAATCAATTTGAAGGTTTGAAAGTTTGGCGCCTCGTTCCCCGTCCACAGAACAAAACCATCATCGGTACCAAATGGATTTTTAAAAACAAACAAGATGAAGATGGGGTTGTCATACGCAACAAAGCCCGACTTGTAGCAAAAGGATACCGCCAACAAGAAGGTTTGATTATGACGAGTCGTTTGCGCCCTTGGCCCGTATTGAAGCAATTCGAATGTTCTTAGCATACGCGGCACACAAGAATTTTGTGGTTTTTCAAATGGGCGTCTAAACTGCCTTCTTGAATGGTGTTCTAGTGAAGAAGTCTATGTATCCCAACCTGGCGGGTTTGTCGATCCTTCAGAACCAAATCATGTATACATCCTCGACAAGGCTCTCTACGGCTTAAAACAAGCCTCGCGCGCATGGTATGACAGTCTTTCTGATTACTTGGTGAAAAATGGATATTCCAAAGGTAAGATCGATCCTACTCTTTTCATTAAAAAGGAAAATGGTGATATCAAGCTAATTCAAATTTATGTTGACGACATTATTTTCGGTTCGACTAATCCCCAACAGTGCAAGAATTTTTCCGAGCTCATGATTGCCAAGTTCAATATGAGCATGATGGGTATGATGAATTTTTTCCTCGGCCTTCAAGTCAAACAATTCTCAACGGGAATCTTCATCAACAAATCGAAATACATATCGGATATGTTACGTAAATATAACATGACGACTTGTACTCTGATTGGCACTCCCATGTCTCCAGGTTCGAAACTACACGCTGATCCCTTGGGAAAAGCGGTGGATTCTAAAACCTTTCAGGGAACGGTTGGTTCCTTAATGTATTTAACGGCTAGTCGACCAGACATAATGTTTGCCACATGTTTATGCGCTAGATATCAAGCATCTCCAAAAGAATCTCACCTTAGTGCTATATAATGTATTTTTCGGTATTTAAAAGGTACTACTGATCTTGGCCTATGATATCCCAACGATACGGGTTTCGAGCTAACTGTCTTTTCAGATTCTGATCATGCCGGATGCATGCTTGATCGCAAAAGCACGTCGGGACACATTCAATTCTTAAGCGATAATCCGAATACATTGCTGTCGCAAAAGCTTGCGTCTCCACTTCTACCGCGTAAGCCGAATACATTGCTGCCACATGTTGCTGTTCTCAAGTACTTTGGATGCGCATGCAACTCAAGGACTATGGATTCTGTTTGATAAGATTCCCATATATTGTGACTCCAAAAGCGCAATCGCCATCTCAAGCAATCCTGTCCAACACACGAAGACTAAACATATCGACGTTCGGTATCATTTCATAAAAGATCATGTCGAGAGAGGTACAATTGAATTATATTTTGTCAATACAGAACTGCAGCTTGCAGACTTGTTCACTAAGGCCTTGGATGAAAAACGCTTCAAGTTCCTGGTGTCCATGTTGGGCATGTTGAATCTTAAAACCTGATTTCCTACTCAGTCTTTTCAAAATACACAAAACATCTATCCAAGTTTTATGCACATTCCCTTTTTCTTAACTATGAATCTGCATCCCTCTTGGGTTATCGTTTGTTGGCTTTTGAATTTTGTGTACAGTTCAGAATTTTCATTTCATTGTCTTCTTTTCGGCTATGTTCATCGTGTGTCTAACCATTACAACTTTCGAGGGGGAGGGGCAAGATAAGTTTATCTGTATTTCTTTAAAAAAAAAAGGACTTAGTTTTTAAATCAAAATCAAAGGTTCTCGGCGCCTAAGGGCCCGACAAAAATGATTTTGTCGACCATGCTTGGCTTGACAAACACCTCAACCGACATCATGCTGATGTCATCATCCTTTTCGGCCCAATGATAGACTGCCAAGTGTCATCACCCGATGACCCACTATTTAAAAGTCGGGCCCCACTCTAAAAAAAAAACTTTTCAAACAAATTTTCCCTCTTTCTCTCTAAACCCTTCGAGTTCATCTAGTTCCAGAAATGGAGTTTGCTACTAGGATGAGCATTGACCTAGTGGAACACCCAAGTGCAAACTCAAGGCCGGGAAGCAGCCACCAGTCTTACTTGGGAGGAATTCAAAAAGATGCTCAAAGAAGAATACTGCCCGATGAGCGAAATCTATAAGTTGGAAGCGGAGCTATGGAATAATGAAATGAAGGGAAATGACATAGACTCCTACGCTGCCCGTTTCCATGAACTGGCAAAGATGGTACCACATTTGGTGACGCCCGAGGAAAATCGAGTCGATAGGTATGTTTGGGGTTTATCTCCTGAATTACGCGGAGATGTTACTTCGCCAAACCCGAAAATCCTTCAAGATGCGGTGAATGTGGCAAAAGACTCACCAACAATGATAATCGTCCGGGAATATTTGCAAGAGACAAAGCTCAAGGCAAGAGAAAGATGGAGGAACCCGTGAAAAGGCAATTTGGAGGAAGGGCGAGTAAAAATCAGATGGGCATAGGGAAAGGGGGCATACCCTAAGTGTGATAAGTACGTTAACCATCATGGCGGAAGATGCATCATTTGCCTCAAATGCAATAAGGGAGGCCATTTTGCTAAAGATTGTAGGACTGACGGAAGACGAACATGTCACGAATGTGGAAGTCCAGATCACTTTCGAAACACTTGTCCGAGACTGGATCGAAGACCAAATACTAATCAAGCACGACCAGTCAATCTAGGGAACGAAGGAGGTCAGGCAAGAGATCGAGTATTCGAAATTGGAGGAGAAGAAGCAAGACAAAGTCCGGATATGGTCACAGGTACGTTTCTTCTAAATGATCATTATGCATCAGTACTGTTTGATTCTGGAGCAGATAGGAGTTACGTATCACTAGAATTTAGACCAAAGATAAACTTAAGGTCCCAAAAATGGAAAGAGACATACGTCATTGAATATGCTAACGGACAAGAAGTTAGGCCCAGGGAGGTAATTATGAACTGCAACTTAAACTTGGCCAGTAGGGATTTTGGTATAGACCTAATTCCGATTAAGTTAGGAAGTTTCGACACAATTGTGGGTATGGATTGGTTGTCTAAATACCGAGTTGAAATTTGATGCTCCGAAAAGATCATTCGAGTTCCACTACCCGAAGGTGAAGTACTCGAAGTACATGGAGAGAAACCAAGAATGAGTATTAAAATGGTGCCGAGTATGAAGATGCGAAAACATTTGAGAAAGGACTGCACTGCATTTCTAGCTCACGTTGTGAATAAGGAGACCAAAGAAAAACGCATCCAGGATCTTCCTATCGTCCGGGATTTTCCTGAAGTATTCCCAGACGAAATGCCTGGAATATCCCGCCAAGGCAAGTTGAGTTTCACATAATTTAAATTCCTGGAGTTACGCCCGTAGCGAAAGCACCATACTGATTAGCACCATCGGAAATGCAGGAACTGTCAGAACAACTTCAGGAGTTACTCAATAACGGATTCATCAGACCCAACTCTTCACCTTGGGGAGCTCCAGTTTTATTTGCTAAAAACAAGGATGGATCTTTCCAAATGTGTATCGACTATACGGAACCCAATAAGTTGACTGTCAAGAACCGATACCCCCTCCCTCGAATTGATGACTTATTTGATCAACTTCAAGGTGCTACGTATTTCTCAAAGTTAGCACCATTGGAAATCGGGATATCATAAAATGAGAGTTCGTGAAGAAGACATTCCTAAGACAGCGTTTAGAACTCGTTATGGTCATTACGAGTTCCTAGTTATGCCTTTCAGGCTAACAAACCCACCAGCAGTCTTCATGGATTTAATGAACATAGTATGTCGACCGTAGCTAGAAAAGTTCGTGATCGTGTTTATAGATGATATACCCATTTATTCTCGAGACAAGAAGGAATACGAGCAGCATTTAAAGCTGATAGTAAAATTGCTCAGAAACGAAAAGTTGTACGCGAAATTCTCCAAATGCGAATTCTGAATTCGCGAAGTGCGCTTTCTTGACCATGTAGTAAAGGAAAAGGGAATTCATGTTGATCCAGCTAAGATCGAGGCCATTAAGAAATGGGATGCCCCGAAGACACTAACTGAGATCCGTCAATTTCTTGGATTAGCAGGCTATTATCGGCGATTTATTGAGAATTTCTCCAAGATCGCGCAACCACTAACGACTCTAACTCAAAAGGACAAAAAGTTTATTTGGGGAGAGAAACAAGAGGAAGCATTTCAGACACTCAAACACAAGTTATGCAATGCACCGATTCTGGCTCTACTAGAGGGAGTGGATAATTTTGTAGTTTATTGTGATGCTTCGCATCAAGGATTGGGATGCGTACTGATGCAACAAGACAAAGTTATCGCATATACATCAAGGCAACTTAAGGTTTACGAGAAGAATTTCACCACCCATGACTTGGAGTTAGCAGCGGTAGTGTTCGCAATTAAAATATGGAGACACTATCTTTACGGCACTAAATGCACCATTTTCAATTGATCACAAAAGCCTTCAACAGATCCTTGATCAAAAGATGTTGAACATGGGACATCGAAGATAGGTTTAGCTACTTAGCGATTATGATTGCGAAATAAGGTACCATCCAGTGAAGCTAATGTTGTAGCAGGTGCATTAAGTAGGAAAGTGTTGATCATAACTCCTCTCAGTGATTTGAATATGATTCCTCTGTATACTTAGTGAAATTCCATGTGTAAACTTATGCTTAAAATTCAGCGATAGCATACACTGAGTTTTATCAGCGATCGCTGAAAATCAGAAGCCTCAAGTCTACCTCTGAAGATCTGAAGATTAACCATCACACCATAAGAACATTCAGCGAAAGTCGAAGACCAAGCTGAAGAAAGAGATAGTCAGCTAATGATCTGAAGGGGTGCAGTGATGGCACTGAGTATCTAAATCAGAGTGTGAAGTCTTGTCAAGCCTCAGCGATACTATGAAAGTTCATCCTTGAAGTTTCAAGTTCAGCGATCAAATGAAGCTTCTTAAACAAGATTGATGTTGATCATATCCTCGATGCACAAAAGTCAAACCTTATACTATGTCAGAAAATGACGTACGGATTGTCTCTTATGTCCCCATCATATTTGATCTGGTACTGCTCACACGTGGCCAAAAACATGGTTGCTTTGGAACAAAGGACAAGCTTCCAATGAAAGCTTGACACGTGGCATATACCTTTTGTCTTGCATTAAATGCAAACGGGTATAAATAAGATGAAGATATCTTCTTCATCTTCATGCATGCTACTTTCTATTTCCTAAACCTCTGTCTCTTTTCTTTCTCATTTCCTTGTGCATCAATCTGTGTGATTTCTTAAGTTACAATAGATAGATTTACTTGTTCTAATTCCGCTTGTAACTGTAAATTTGTTTATTCAATATAAACTCATTTAAAAACGAAAATCTGACTGTTTGTATTAAACCCCCCCCCCTTCTACAAACTGTTTCTATATCCTTGAACTCTTGTAGACTCCTTAGGGACAAACAAGTGGTATCAGAGCAGTGTTACTTGCTTATCTTTAAAATATATTTGAACAAATCTATTTTAAAATGACTAATACTAATACAAACTATATTGATAATGGATCTTTAGTTAAACCTCCAAGATTTAGTCATGATAACTTTCTATTATGGAAGGAAAGAATGACTCTATTCCTAGAAGGGTCTGATCCTAAGATCCCCTACTATCTAGAAAATGGACCATTTGTTCCTACAACTCTTGTAGCTAGTGTTCCTGCCACTGCTACCCCTCCAGCCATCATTGATTGAACTATCATCAAACCTCCAAATCGATGGACTGAAGAAGAGAAAAAGGAAGTAGCTATAGATGCAAAAGCTAGATCCATAATTGCTATGTCTTTACCAGATGAAGTCTATCATTCTGTAATGAAAATGAGAACATCAAAGGCCATGTGGGATACCTTGAGTACTCAATATGAAGGGACTGATGAAGTCCAAATCACTAAGTGTATTAATCTGGTAAGACAGTATGAAAGCTTTATGCACACAAAAGGTGAAACTCTCTCTCAAGTTCACCAAAGATTTAACTGTCTCTTGATTGACATGAAAATTGTCAACAGAGAATATTCTAATGCTGAAATACTGAAAAAATTCGTGGAGACACTACCTGAACAATGGGAAGTGTGCACTACATGTTTAAAACTGTCAAAGAATCTTGAAACTCTCTCTCTCTGAGTGCCTTATATGGAATGCTCTTAAATGAAGAGCAATCTTAGGTTTTAAGAAAAAACCTCAAAAATGAAATCAAGGGTTTCAAAAGTACTTCTTTGGCACTAGTGACTTCAGAGGTAGAACCAAAAGTACTTCTTCCATCACCTCTATCAAAAACTCTGCCCACTGAGAAAGCATCTACTATATGCTATAACTGTCAGCGAAAGGGTCACTTTGCTAGCGAATGTAGATCTAAGAAAGTAGCTGCTCCAACCACCTCTCAGAACTCTGATAAAAAGGAAAAGTACTTTAAATTAAAAAATAAGTACAGAGATCTGAAAAAGAACCAACAAAAGGGCAAAGGTCTAATTGCTGAAGAAGTTGACTGGGATCAAGAAGAAGATTGGGCCAAAACATCTGATGAATCAGGCTCCGAGGAAGAAGATCTTGCCTTCCTCTGTCTAATGGCAAGAATTGAAGAGGCTGAAGAAGTCTCTGAAACTTCCAGTTCCGATTCTCCTTCAACTCAGGTAAACATTCCTATGAACTCCATTATACCTGAAAGTGATGACTTGTCCGCTCTCGATGCTATGACTATTGATTTTTACAATGCTCTGAATGGAAAAATTAAAGCTGAACAAATTAATATTGATCTTTCTGAACAATTGAAAATTTGTCATTTAAAAATCAAAGAACTAACAAAGATTGAAGATTCCCTAAAAGATCAAGTCTTTGTAAACCAGACAATTAACATTGAGAGACAACAAGCTATCTCTGAAAAGGAAATGGCCATCGCTGATCTTAAGGCTGAAAAGGCTACCATCGAAGGATGGTGCAAGGCCTCTGATAAAGTACACGAGATCATCAATGCTTAAATTCCTTTGAAAGTCAAATGTGGGTTAGGTTATAACCCTGATAAAGAAGAATCAGAGAATGATCGTTCCATGTTGAAATTCAGAATGTTCGTCTCTTCTATCCCTGATCCTTCTTCATCTGAAAATATCACTATTCTTAAATCTGATGAGTCTAAGAAAATGATCAAGAACAAAGTTCATGACCACGTTCCTAAAATCAAAAACTTTCAGAAACAGAAAAAGAATTCCTCTGCTCCTTCTATAAGTCATCCTAAAGTCGGAAGAAAATCCCTGGATATATTCAGCGATCAACTCCCAGAATTAAGATCGATCTTACACCTGTCGATGAAAAGATTGTTATACCTCCAAGGACATTGAACAAAGGAACTTTAGGCTCTGCTCCTGAAAATATCTCTTCTAGCACTCTGAGTTCTTTTAATTCCAAACCTACTCACAAATATAGGAAAGGAAAAGGGAATTCATGTTGATCCAGCTAAGATCGAGGCCATTAAGAAATGGGATGCCCCGAAGACACTAACTGAGATCCGTCAATTTCTTGGATTGGCAGGCTATTATCGGCGATTTATTGAGAATTTCTCCAAGATCGCGCAACCACTAACGACTCTAACTCAAAAGGACAAAAAGTTTATTTGGGGAGAGAAACAAGAGGAAGCATTTCAGACACTCAAACACAAGTTATGCAATGCACCGATTCTGGCTCTACTAGAGGGAGTGGATAATTTTGTAGTTTATTGTGATGCTTCGCATCAAGGATTGGGATGCGTACTGATGCAACAAGACAAAGTTATCGCATATACATCAAGGCAACTTAAGGTTTACGAGAAGAATTTCACCACCCATGACTTGGAGTTAGCAGCGGTAGTGTTCGCAATTAAAATATGGAGACACTATCTTTACGGCACTAAATGCACCATTTTCAATTGATCACAAAAGCCTTCAACAGATCCTTGATCAAAAGATGTTGAACATGGGACATCGAAGATAGGTTTAGCTACTTAGCGATTATGATTGCGAAATAAGGTACCATCCAGTGAAGCTAATGTTGTAGCAGGTGCATTAAGTAGGAAAGTGTTGATCATAACTCCTCTCGGTGATTTGAATATGATTCCTCCGTATACTTAGTGAAATTCCATGTGTAAACTTATGCTTAAAATTCACGATAGCATACACCGAGTTTTATCGGCGATCGGCCGAAAATCGAAGCCTCAAGTCTACCTCTCGAAGATCCGAAGATTAACCATCACACCATAAGAACATTCGGCGAAAGTCGAAGACCAAGTCAAGAAAGAGATAGTCGGCTAATGATGCGAAGGGGTGCGGTGATGGCACCGAGTATCTAAATCGAGTGTGAAGTCTTGTCAAGCCTCAGCGATACTATGAAAGTTCATCCTTGAAGTTTCAAGTTCAGCGATCAAATGAAGCTTCTTAAACAAGATTGATGTTGATCATATCCTCGATGCACAAAAGTCAAACCTTATACTATGTCAGAAAATGACGTACGGATTGTCTCTTATGTCCCCATCATATTTGATCTGGTACTGCTCACACGTGGCCAAAAACATGGTTGCTTTGGAACAAAGGACAAGCTTCCAATGAAAGCTTGACACGTGGCATATACCTTTTGTCTTGCATTAAATGCAAACGGGTATAAATAAGATGAAGATATCTTCTTCATCTTCATGCATGCTACTTTCTATTTCCTAAACCTCTGTCTCTTTTCTTTCTCATTTCCTTGTGCATCAATCTGTGTGATTTCTTAAGTTACAATAGATAGATTTACTTGTTCTAATTCCGCTTGTAACTGTAAATTTGTTTATTCAATATAAACTCATTTAAAAACGAAAATCTGACTGTTTGTATTAAACCCCCCCCCCCTTCTACAAACTGTTTCTATATCCTTGAACTCTTGTAGACTCCTTAGGGACAAACAAGTGGTATCAGAGCAGTGTTACTTGCTTATCTTTAAAATATATTTGAACAAATCTATTTTAAAATGACTAATACTAATACAAACTATATTGATAATGGATCTTTAGTTAAACCTCCAAGATTTAGTCATGATAACTTTCTATTATGGAAGGAAAGAATGACTCTATTCCTAGAAGGGTCTGATCCTAAGATCCCCTACTATCTAGAAAATGGACCATTTGTTCCTACAACTCTTGTAGCTAGTGTTCCTGCCACTGCTACCCCTCCAGCCATCATTGATTGAACTATCATCAAACCTCCAAATCGATGGACTGAAGAAGAGAAAAAGGAAGTAGCTATAGATGCAAAAGCTAGATCCATAATTGCTATGTCTTTACCAGATGAAGTCTATCATTCTGTAATGAAAATGAGAACATCAAAGGCCATGTGGGATACCTTGAGTACTCAATATGAAGGGACTGATGAAGTCCAAATCACTAAGTGTATTAATCTGGTAAGACAGTATGAAAGCTTTATGCACACAAAAGGTGAAACTCTCTCTCAAGTTCACCAAAGATTTAAGCGTCTCTTGATTGACATGAAAATTGTCAACGAGAGAATATTCTAATCTTTGAAATACTGAAAAAATTCGTGGAGACACTACCTGAACAATGGGAAGTGTGCACTACATGTTTAAAAGCGTCAAAGAATCTTGAAACTCTCTCTCTCTGAGTGCCTTATATGGAATGCTCTTAAATGAAGAGCAATCTTAGGTTTTAAGAAAAAACCTCAAAAATGAAATCAAGGGTTTCAAAAGTACTTCTTTGGCACTAGTGACTTCAGAGGTAGAACCAAAAGTACTTCTTCCATCACCTCTATCAAAAACTCTGCCCACTGAGAAAGCATCTACTATATGCTATAACTGTCAGCGAAAGGGTCACTTTGCTAGCGAATGTAGATCTAAGAAAGTAGCTGCTCCAACCACCTCTCAGAACTCTGATAAAAAGGAAAAGTACTTTAAATTAAAAAATAAGTACAGAGATCTGAAAAAGAACCAACAAAAGGGCAAAGGTCTAATTGCTGAAGAAGTTGACTGGGATCAAGAAGAAGATTGGGCCAAAACATCTGATGAATCAGGCTCCGAGGAAGAAGATCTTGCCTTCCTCTGTCTAATGGCAAGAATTGAAGAGGCTGAAGAAGTCTCTGAAACTTCCAGTTCCGATTCTCCTTCAACTCAGGTAAACATTCCTATGAACTCCATTATACCTGAAAGTGATGACTTGTCCGCTCTCGATGCTATGACTATTGATTTTTACAATGCTCTGAATGGAAAAATTAAAAATTTGAACAAATTAATATTGATCTTTCTGAACAATTGAAAATTTGTCATTTAAAAATCAAAGAACTAACAAAGATTGAAGATTCCCTAAAAGATCAAGTCTTTGTAAACCAGACAATTAACATTGAGAGACAACAAGCTATCTCTGAAAAGGAAATGGCCATCGCTGATCTTAAGGCTGAAAAGGCTACCATCGAAGGATGGTGCAAGGCCTCTGATAAAGTACACGAGATCATCAATGCTTAAATTCCTTTGAAAGTCAAATGTGGGTTAGGTTATAACCCTGATAAAGAAGAATCAGAGAATGATCGTTCCATGTTGAAATTCAGAATGTTCGTCTCTTCTATCCCTGATCCTTCTTCATCTGAAAATATCACTATTCTTAAATCTGATGAGTCTAAGAAAATGATCAAGAACAAAGTTCATGACCACGTTCCTAAAATCAAAAACTTTCAGAAACAGAAAAAGAATTCCTCTGCTCCTTCTATAAGTCATCCTAAAGCTGGGAAGAAAATCCCTGGATATATTCAGCGATCAACTCCCAGAATTAAGATCGATCTTACACCTGTCGATGAAAAGATTGTTATACCTCCAAGGACATTGAACAAAGGAACTTTAGGCTCTGCTCCTGAAAATATCTCTTCTAGCACTCTGAGTTCTTTTAATTCCAAACCTACTCACAAATATAGGAAAGGAAAAGGGAATTCATGTTGATCCAGCTAAGATCGAGGCCATTAAGAAATGGGATGCCCCGAAGACACTAACTGAGATCCGTCAATTTCTTGGATTGGCAGGCTATTATCGGCGATTTATTGAGAATTTCTCCAAGATCGCGCAACCACTAACGACTCTAACTCAAAAGGACAAAAAGTTTATTTGGGGAGAGAAACAAGAGGAAGCATTTCAGACACTCAAACACAAGTTATGCAATGCACCGATTCTGGCTCTACTAGAGGGAGTGGATAATTTTGTAGTTTATTGTGATGCTTCGCATCAAGGATTGGGATGCGTACTGATGCAACAAGACAAAGTTATCGCATATACATCAAGGCAACTTAAGGTTTACGAGAAGAATTTCACCACCCATGACTTGGAGTTAGCAGCGGTAGTGTTCGCAATTAAAATATGGAGACACTATCTTTACGGCACTAAATGCACCATTTTCAATTGATCACAAAAGCCTTCAACAGATCCTTGATCAAAAGATGTTGAACATGGGACATCGAAGATAGGTTTAGCTACTTAGCGATTATGATTGCGAAATAAGGTACCATCCAGTGAAGCTAATGTTGTAGCAGGTGCATTAAGTAGGAAAGTGTTGATCATAACTCCTCTCAGTGATTTGAATATGATTCCTCTGTATACTTAGTGAAATTCCATGTGTAAACTTATGCTTAAAATTCAGCGATAGCATACACTGAGTTTTATCAGCGATCGCTGAAAATCAGAAGCCTCAAGTCTACCTCTGAAGATCTGAAGATTAACCATCACACCATAAGAACATTCAGCGAAAGTCGAAGACCAAGCTGAAGAAAGAGATAGTCAGCTAATGATCTGAAGGGGTGCAGTGATGGCACTGAGTATCTAAATCAGAGTGTGAAGTCTTGTCAAGCCTCAGCGATACTATGAAAGTTCATCCTTGAAGTTTCAAGTTCAGCGATCAAATGAAGCTTCTTAAACAAGATTGATGTTGATCATATCCTCGATGCACAAAAGTCAAACCTTATACTATGTCAGAAAATGACGTACGGATTGTCTCTTATGTCCCCATCATATTTGATCTGGTACTGCTCACACGTGGCCAAAAACATGGTTGCTTTGGAACAAAGGACAAGCTTCCAATGAAAGCTTGACACGTGGCATATACCTTTTGTCTTGCATTAAATGCAAACGGGTATAAATAAGATGAAGATATCTTCTTCATCTTCATGCATGCTACTTTCTATTTCCTAAACCTCTGTCTCTTTTCTTTCTCATTTCCTTGTGCATCAATCTGTGTGATTTCTTAAGTTACAATAGATAGATTTACTTGTTCTAATTCCGCTTGTAACTGTAAATTTGTTTATTCAATATAAACTCATTTAAAAACGAAAATCTGACTGTTTGTATTAAACCCCCCCCCCCTTCTACAAACTGTTTCTATATCCTTGAACTCTTGTAGACTCCTTAGGGACAAACAAGTGGTATCGGAAGCGATGTTACTTGCTTATCTTTAAAATATATTTGAACAAATCTATTTTAAAATGACTAATACTAATACAAACTATATTGATAATGGATCTTTAGTTAAACCTCCAAGATTTAGTCATGATAACTTTCTATTATGGAAGGAAAGAATGACTCTATTCCTAGAAGGGTCTGATCCTAAGATCCCCTACTATCTAGAAAATGGACCATTTGTTCCTACAACTCTTGTAGCTAGTGTTCCTGCCACTGCTACCCCTCCAGCCATCATTGATTGAACTATCATCAAACCTCCAAATCGATGGACTGAAGAAGAGAAAAAGGAAGTAGCTATAGATGCAAAAGCTAGATCCATAATTGCTATGTCTTTACCAGATGAAGTCTATCATTCTGTAATGAAAATGAGAACATCAAAGGCCATGTGGGATACCTTGAGTACTCAATATGAAGGGACTGATGAAGTCCAAATCACTAAGTGTATTAATCTGGTAAGACAGTATGAAAGCTTTATGCACACAAAAGGTGAAACTCTCTCTCAAGTTCACCAAAGATTTAACTGTCTCTTGATTGACATGAAAATTGTCAACAGAGAATATTCTAATCTTTGAAATCTTGAAAAAATTCGTGGAGACACTACCGAACAATGGGAAGTGTGCACTACATGTTTAAAAGCTGTCAAAGAATCTTGAAACTCTCTCTCTACTGAGTGCCTTATATGGAATGCTCTTAAATGAAGAGCAATCTTAGGTTTTAAGAAAAAACCTCAAAAATGAAATCAAGGGTTTCAAAAGTACTTCTTTGGCACTAGTGACTTCAGAGGTAGAACCAAAAGTACTTCTTCCATCACCTCTATCAAAAACTCTGCCCACTGAGAAAGCATCTACTATATGCTATAACTGTCAGCGAAAGGGTCACTTTGCTAGCGAATGTAGATCTAAGAAAGTAGCTGCTCCAACCACCTCTCAGAACTCTGATAAAAAGGAAAAGTACTTTAAATTAAAAAATAAGTACAGAGATCTGAAAAAGAACCAACAAAAGGGCAAAGGTCTAATTGCTGAAGAAGTTGACTGGGATCAAGAAGAAGATTGGGCCAAAACATCTGATGAATCGAGCTCGAGGAAGAAGATCTTGCCTTCCTCTGTCTAATGGCAAGAATTGAAGAGGCTGAAGAAGTCTCTGAAACTTCCAGTTCCGATTCTCCTTCAACTCAGGTAAACATTCCTATGAACTCCATTATACCTGAAAGTGATGACTTGTCCGCTCTCGATGCTATGACTATTGATTTTTACAATGCTCTGAATGGAAAAATTAAAGCTGAACAAATTAATATTGATCTTTCTGAACAATTGAAAATTTGTCATTTAAAAATCAAAGAACTAACAAAGATTGAAGATTCCCTAAAAGATCAAGTCTTTGTAAACCAGACAATTAACATTGAGAGACAACAAGCTATCTCTGAAAAGGAAATGGCCATCGCTGATCTTAAGGCTGAAAAGGCTACCATCGAAGGATGGTGCAAGGCCTCTGATAAAGTACACGAGATCATCAATGCTTAAATTCCTTTGAAAGTCAAATGTGGGTTAGGTTATAACCCTGATAAAGAAGAATCAGAGAATGATCGTTCCATGTTGAAATTCAGAATGTTCGTCTCTTCTATCCCTGATCCTTCTTCATCTGAAAATATCACTATTCTTAAATCTGATGAGTCTAAGAAAATGATCAAGAACAAAGTTCATGACCACGTTCCTAAAATCAAAAACTTTCAGAAACAGAAAAAGAATTCCTCTGCTCCTTCTATAAGTCATCCTAAAGCTGGGAAGAAAATCCCTGGATATATTCAGCGATCAACTCCCAGAATTAAGATCGATCTTACACCTGTCGATGAAAAGATTGTTATACCTCCAAGGACATTGAACAAAGGAACTTTAGGCTCTGCTCCTGAAAATATCTCTTCTAGCACTCTGAGTTCTTTTAATTCCAAACCTACTCACAAATATAGGAAATGCTATCACTGTGGTGAAAATACCCACATTGCCAGCAAATGTCCTAATGCTACTAAAGCTGAAAAATTAGCTCATGGAAAGAACGTAGCTCAAACTGATAAATCAGCGAGAGTGAACACAAATGTCGTTTATCACATCGTTAGCTTTATAACTTCTTATAAAATCAAATCCAAGTTTAAGTCAAATTAATGTGATAAAATTTTCTTTACCAAAAACCTGTTCTGGATTAATCTTGGAACAGAAGACCATTTTAGGTATCTTTATTACCATGTTTTTCTCCGCTTTCTAAAAAATTGTGGTACTAACAAGTATTTTGATCTTTGTTCATCAAAACACTTGTTTTTCTTCTACACTTTTTGGTAATCTTTGTACCAAAAACTTGTTCTGGTTTATTACCCTTGTATTAAACCATGATTTTCCTATTTAGTGTTCCCATCTTTGAAACAGACATGGCAACTTCGAGCAAGAACACTCAGGCCGCTGCACCAGCACCAATTGTCCTCATCAAAGCCGTTGCAAGCGCCTTTGACTTGGAACAAGCTACTTTCAAGGCCTGCAACTACCTTGCCCTGGTGGATATCCCTGCTACCTTTATCAAAGCTTGTCCTATGATGTATGCCTTTGTGCACAATCCGGTGGGAATCATTGCGCATCTTCAGGCTCTCTGGTACACGGCTCACTGTACAACCCTCACCACTGACAAGGGTAAGAAGCTCCCTGCTATCCGCTTCACTATCCCTGCTCTTGGCGATTTTGCCTTCACCTCAGGCTTTTTTCGTAATGCCCTCCGCCTTCCCTCCAGAGGAAAGAATGAGTCCTTCGGCCCCTAAGCCCACCAACGAACAAATAGAGGCCTTCTTGGACTCTATTGGCTATGTCTGGGAAAACCCTGAAGTCAAGATTGTGGGATAAAAGATGGAGAAAAAGCGTCTTCTAGGTCGTTGGCAATACATCTTCACCCAAATGATTTAGTGCTTGGGCTCCAAGATTGGCTCTCATGATCAAGCTAGCAAGCACTTCCAGGACCTTGGCTTTCCTCTCTGCACAAACTACAAGCTGAACTATGTGGACTACATATCCAGCGATATGTACAACAAGGTGAAAGATGGTAAGAGGAACGAATTCATTCCTTACCCTAGGTTCTTTGCAACTATCTTGGAGGTTGCCTTCCTGGATGAATATCCAAAGGTCGCCAACCAAATCTTCTCGATGGTCGGAAAAAAGGCTCTGGACATTAATGTCCATCCAGATGATGCTCTGTGCGTCATTCCAAGTATTTGTAATCGTGATTCAAGGTTATTAATACAAATTCCATCTGTTCTTCATCTTTCTTATTGTTCAAATTATAACTACTGTTAATTGATATTAAACTGCTTCCGCACATACTATGATTCTCAAATATATCAATTACCTGTTGTAGAAAGGAATCTGGGTTCCAACAATTGGTATCAGAGCCTTCTAATCAAGCTTTTGATTAGTCAATCCTTCTACAAAACAGATTCAGGTAATTGATGATTATTTTATGAACAGTGGGTTTTTCTCGAAGAACAGTGTTTTCGGTCTCAATTTTTGGTGATTTGATCCGATTTTGACAGTATATCATGTTTAAATTGCTTCCATTATCTTAGACTATAAGTATGGATCAATTATTATTCAAAATTTTGGATTAATTTGAGCGTTTGATCTTTTTTTTGGCGTCAAGGAACTTTAGCCACGACTTATATAGGTGAATCCATGGAGGGCCACCATTGACTAGTTTTCTAAATAGTCTTTTTTTTAGTTTAACCTAAGGCAATGTGTGCGTGGCTAAAAAAATTGACTTAGGGAATGAAAATATAAAACTACACTATATACGATCTAGAGTAATAGAAAAAAAGATTACAATAAAGATTACAATATTGATATTAGAGTAGATAATTGAAAAAAAAAAGGAAAGAGATCTCAAAGATCTTTTTCCTAAAATTCTCGTTTGGTCCATTTATATCATAATCATACCTTCCCCTCAATGAGTATTCGGTTTAGATTGGTCATCGAATCCGAATATTAACTATTCGGAGGGCCGAGGGTCCGCATAAGGAAAACACAAAAAATCGGATAGGTGCGGAGGAGATTTGCCTTTTCTATTGATTCCTATGGATTGGATCTTCCCAATTTCCAGGAATTAGTCACTTCAACAGCCTTCGATGGTTATACGGGTATCCAAAATACAAACGAGATGGATGTTTGTTGTCCCAACCATTCTTTTAGTCCCAAGCCTGCTAAGGGATGAGGGATTCGAACCCCCGACACCGTGGTTCGTAGCCACGTGCTCTAATCCTCTGAGCTACAGGCCCCACTCCGTCTATCCATAGTTAGTGCATTCACGCTAATTAGCAGTTCCAGCTCCATATCAAGGATATCGTCACTAGCATCAATATCGTCACTAGCATCAATATCGTAACTAGCACCCATATCGTAACTAGCACCCATATTGTCAATCTCATCAATATCGATATCATCAAAACCTTTAGACTTGTTATCCAGGACCTTGTTCAGAAATACCGTAATGAAAGGAAGATAGGAGTTTTTTGCTAGGTATTTGACCAAATAAGATCGTCCAGTTCCTATAGAACCTATCACTAAAATACCCCTAGAGAGGGATAAGGCTAAGCGGAGCGAAAAGGGTTTTCCATGAGATGGGAAATGAAAACTATTAGCCCCACACGAAGTTTGTGAATAAGTGATTGTCTGATAATGAGCAAGGAATATCCAAGCCAGGCGGAATAGCCGAGCCACTTCCCTTTCTTTATGATAATGAAACCATCCGGTCAAAACCAATCCAATAAAGAAACAAATCTATTCAACAAGCAAAAAAGGAGAGAGAGGGATTCTATAAAACAAGCTCGTATTTTATCTTTGTTACCTTTTCTTAATAATGAGAAACAATTTGAAAGAACCGAGTCGACCACTAGAACTTCTAGTCTTAGAGCCAGAAAAAGATAGGTTTACTCTTTCTTCACTTGAATTCAACTTCCCATTATCCAATTAACTTCTCATTGATGGATTGTTTCATCGAGATTCAATCCAAATCACGATGTCATTTTCTTGTTCTTAAATGGGCCTCTTTAATCTTTTTAGGTTTATGCTCTACTCCGGGTACACATTGTGTATAATATCTTCACTCTCAATAGTTACATACAAGTCTCTAGAACATAGAAAAGCAGGATGCCCATGACGTGTACGTGTCGGATGAACCAAATCCTCATTGAATTTTAAATCAAATGATATTGAGCATGTTTCCCATCTCTTCTCGAGAAACAAGTGGGCTATTTCTTTGCAAAATTGTTGCTTCTTCTCCGGGAAAAGAAGTTCACGACCCGTGGGCCTTCTACCTCCACGCGGCATTGCTCCGTCAGGCTTTCGCCCATTGCGGAAAATTCCCCACTGCTGCCTCCCATAGGAGTCTGGGCCGTGTCTCAGTCCCAGTGTGGCTGATCATCCTCTCGGACCAGCTACTGATCATCGCCTTGGTAAGCTATTACCTCACCAACTAGCTAGTCGGTTTATATGGTTCTAATGAACCAACATTAAATTTTGAAACATCAGTTAATCAGTTGTATCCTGTGGCTTTGGAAAGCTGAGAGGAATTAGCATACCAACTCGCTTTCATCCTTCCCGTTCGTGTTCGTAGGCCTTTTTTTAGTTTTTAAGAGGGGTTGCAACCAAGGGGGTAATTCATGATTTCTAAATCGAATAGATTTTTGATTCGATTTAGAAAGTAGGAAACTAGAAATATATATATAAAAAAAAGAGGGCAAAGTAATACAAAAAGAACTCTGTTCTATTTTTTAGTCTATCTATACGAGGAGATCATATGAAAAATGTAACCGATTCTTTCGTTTCTTTGGGCCACTAGCCTCCAAATGAAATTCAATGGGATCCAGAGAGACCATGTCTTCATCCATAGGCTCCCAAGTACCCGGATCGAAGTCCAAAATGCCTATACGAGCTCAATTCATAATTTCGGGATAAAAAAGATTGGAAGATCTGTCTCGTGTCTGGTACTGCACGGTTCCACTCTATAAGAACTCCGAATCATTCTCTTGAAGCTCATCCTCTTCATCATAAATGATCCGCTTGCCCCGAAATGACCTGGACCAATAGGGAAATCCCAATTCATTGGGCCTTTCGATACAATCAAATAGAAAGCCCCAAGGGCGCCATTCTCAAAACTTCTGTCGCTCCATCCCCGCAGGGGCAGAGAACCCGTCGCTGTCTCGGCTGTGCTACCGGAGGCTCTAGGGAATAGATAGAGTCATCCCATCCAATGCCTTTTCGTTACCGCTCCGTGGGGGCTTTCTGGAAGAAAGGTGCCAGGTTCATCAGGGCCGAAATCAAACCTGATAACATACGAAGATCTTTTATCCATACCGAATCCAAGATTGGATTCCCGGCCCAAATGGGGATTGCTTGCTCAAAGATGTTCATTTGTACATGTATCATATATATGTCGGAGTAAAGGATCGTCAACAAGGGCGTTCTAGTGCGTTGTAGATTCTTATCCAAGACTTGTGAATTTCGATGGGAGCTCCTCTTGCAGCAATAACGCGTTGATCTAGTCGCCACCGGAACCACAAAGGACTACCTAAATTTATTCGTTTTTGCCAATAAGCTCCAATTACATCATCAGTTAATAAAAGAAGAGAAAAAGCTTTTATTGTGTCACTTAAGTTATATAGGAATTCCTGAGCCACAAAGGACTACCTAAATTTATTCGTTTTTGCCAATAAGCTCCAATTACATCATAGGTATTACAAAAACAGGTTTCTTTTTTTTTTGTATACTTATAGTTATTATCTTCATTTTGATAGTTTCTACGATTACATGGATTATACCTATTTACACAAATACCCCGACGATTTCCACTCGTTAAGACATAGAGTCCACTAAGCATATCTTGAGTTGGTGCGGAAATGGGATCTCCTTTGTTTTCCATCACTTTGGCATGTATAAAAAAAAT
>CM072528.1:32015000-32017500 GCA_036898165.1 Silybum marianum
TGAAATTCCAAATGATATTATACTTTAAACGATCCCCATGAATGGGAAGATAATTACGTATTTACAAAATGCCGTCTCAATTCATCCTATTTCATCAGATTCGGGATGTGATATGGTTCCGAAGGATGAACCGGATCGCCATGCATAAACTAAACCAACAATTAAGATAAGCACGAAAATTAAAGCTTCCACAAATACGGATACACCTAATACATCGAAACTCATTGCCCATGGATAAAGAAAAACCGTTTCAACATCAAACACAACAAAAACTAGAGCAAACATATAATAGCATCGGGAATTTAATTTATTTTTATTATAGGATCTATTGGATGTATTTTTTTATTATATTATAGAATCTATTGGATCTCTTTTATAAGATGGCTCGGCTATTCCGCCTAGCCAAGCCAGAAAAAATGGATTAAAATTAAATATAAATGAGTTGAACTAAATTCGAAATAAAGCGAAATTTACTGAAGTATTATTCTATTTTCTATTAAAGAATAATGAGATTCGTACCAGCCTCTACTGGGGGTTATTACTCATTTTTGTACTTGCTGTTTTATTTTCCAATTATTTCTTCAATTAAGAAAACGAGAGAGAACTAAAATAATAGAATAATCATTCTAGGTATTCTCTCTCTTAGCCCATTCGGAAGGATTTCATCTCATAATTATCCATGACTGTTTATGTCTCTAGCATGCCCTCGTTACTGCTCAAAGAAGCAGTAATAGGTAGGGATGACAGGATTTGAACCCGTGACATTTTGTACCCAAAACAAACGCGCTACCAAGCTGCGCTACATCCCTTCCATTGGTCTACAATGTCATTGTAGAGAATTCCTGTCTTCTTTTCCACATCGTTATCTCCTCTATTAAAATCTATAATTTTTATGTCCATTTCGTCTTTCCTTGCAAAATACTGTATTTCTATTCACACCATTCCTAGTCTTTAAATTCAAATTGAAAGAAATTAGAATTCTCAATTCTCTACGACGTCTAGACGATAAAAATTTTTCAGGAACAAGCAAATCATAATTCTTTTTGTCTCTATTTAGAGTTTTTCTTTTGGCGTAAATTGCTACTTTTTGCTGTAATTGATTAGCCGACTCCTAAATCAGATGATTGGCTTTGTCTACAAGGATTTTGGATTTGTTCATAATGATCAAATTATATCTGGCCTTGTTTCCACTTTTCCAGATATTAACTCCTATTTATTCATTATCTATGTCACGCCAGATGTTCTATGGATTTTCAAACGGAAGGAACAGAGATAGAATCAAACCGATTCCCGAAATGCCTTTCTGGATATTCCTCAATGTCCCGGCTATTCACGGAACGTGAGAAGCAGATGATTAATCATCTGCTTCCGGAAGAAATCGAAGAATTTCTTGGGAATCCTACAAGATCCGTTCGTTCTTTTTTCTCTGACAGATGGTCAGAACTTCATCTGGGTTCGAATCCTACTGAGAGGTCCACTATACAAGTTAGCAATAACATTGATTAAATGAAGTAAAGGCTCCGGTGTATAGAGAAGACCTCACCGTTTAAGAAGATGAGGCTTTGTAATACCCTTTCAATTGACATAGACCCAAGTTATCTAGTAAAATGAAAATGAGGACAATATTATGCCTTGAAGAGGACTCGGACCTCCACGCTTTTTAGCACGAGATTTTGAGTCTCGCGTGTCTACCATTTCACCACCAAGGCATCTTGAAAGTGAATCGTATTCCATAGTCAGTTGGTTAACTTCCGACTCCTAGACTTTCGTCAAGCAATTATATCATTATTAAAGGTAATCTCTGTTAAGATAAAGGCAAGGGTTGGTGCTTAACTAGCCAAGCAGACAAATGATCCTGCATCTTTTTTATCTCTCCCGCATTTTTTTGAGAAATGTTTTCTCAGGATAAAGCATAGGCGCCCAGGTTCTTGATTATTACCATTCGTCCCGTTTGATATCCAAAAACTGCTCAGCAACAGTCGGACAAGTGGGGAATGTTGGGGTGAACCAGAAAAGTTTGGGTAGAGCCGGATCTAAGCGTTGGCTAGGTAAGCGCCCTGTAGTAAGAGGAGTAGTTATGAACCCTGTAGACCATCCACATGGGGGTGGTGAAGGAAGGGCCCCAATTGGTAGAAAAAAAACCCACAACCCCTTGGGGTTATCCTGCACTTGGAAAAAGAAGTAGAAAAAGGAATAAATATAGTGATAATTTGATTCTTCGTCGCCGTAGTAAATAGGAGAGAAAATAGAATTTCTTTCTTCGTCTTTACAAAAAATAGGAGGAAGCTGTGACACGTTCACTAAAAAAAAATCCTTTTGTAGCGAATAATTTATTAAAAAAAATAAATTTGAGCGAACGACCGGAATTGAACCCGCGCATGGTGGATTCACAATCCACTGCCTTGATCCACTTGGCTACATCCGCCCCTATTATCTAGTATTATCTACTATTACTATATTTTATTTTTCCATTAACATAAAAAAAGAGCATATTATTTCT
>CM072528.1:36225000-36597500 GCA_036898165.1 Silybum marianum
GATGATGGTATATTTCTTGGATACTCCTCTGTGTCCAAGTCTTTCAGAGTATTCAACAAAAGAAGACAACATGTTGAAGAATCTATGCATGTCAACTTTGATGAATCTCGTCCCATTCATCCTTCTCATAATCTTGATGATGATGAAGAATTGAATGCTTGGATGGAATCTCATTATGGGGAACCTGAAACATACTTCAGCAATCAAACTCCAACTGATGTATGTAATGATGAAATCCCTGTAAACTCAACAAGTAACAACAATCCATCTTCAGGGATAAATGTTACTCCTTTAAATCAGATTCCTGTTACTGATTCATCTCTTGGAAATTCCTCTGTGAATAACCAAACTTTCTCTGAAAATCAATCCCCTGAATTGATTCTAAATGAAGTACCTGTTGCTGAAACACGTCCTATTCCAGAATCTGAAGAACAGGTCGCTGAGTCTGCTGTTGATCTCTCCTCAACCACCAGCTCAGCGATGGACTGCAAATCACCCAATAAATCAGATTATTGGCGATCCCACTGCAGGTATCAAAACACGTAGAGGTACGAGTAATATCTGTCTTTATGTAAACTTCATTTCTCTCTCTGAACCTAAGAAGATAGATCAAGCTATCTCTGACCCTACCTGGGTTTCAGCTATGCAAGAAGAACTGACTGAATTTCGTAGAAGTAAAGTTTGGAATCTTGTTCCTAGACCCTCTGATAAAACCGGTCAAAGGAACCAAATGGGTTTTCAGAAATAAGCTAGATGAAAACGGGACTATAATTCGCAATAAGGATAGACTTGTTGCTCAAGATTATAGACAGAAAGAAGGAATTGATTATGATGAAACCTTTGCCCCTGTAGCTCGTTTAGAAGCCATAAGACTCTTCTTAGCTTATGCTGCCCATAAAGACTTCAAAGTTTTTCAAATGGATGTTAAAAGTGTTTTTCTAAATGGAAAATTCAGTGAGGAAGTTTATGTTGAACAACCCCCTGGTTTCTCAGACCCAAACCACCCTGGTTATGTCTTTAAACTTGAAAAAGCTCTTTACGGGTTAAAACAAGCTCCTAGAGCTTGGTATGATACCCTCTCTAAATTTCTTCTTAAAGAAAATTTTGTTCGTGGAAAAATTGACCAAACTCTGTTTTTAAGAAAATATAAAGGTCATACGATTCTCGCTCATATATATGTTGATGACATTATCTTTGGTTCCACAAGACCCAAATTATGCACTCGTTTCGCTGCAAGAATGCAAAAACAATATAAAATGAGTATGATGGGTGAACTAACATATTTTCTAGGTTTGTAGATTAAACAATCTGACAAAGGAATTTTTATTTGTCAAAGCAAATATGTTAAAGACATGCTGAATAAATTTGACATGAATCAATGCTCAGCGATGAAGACTCCTATGGCGCCTCCTCTGACGTTAAACAAGGATCCCAAAGGGAAACCAGTAAATGTCACTGCCTATCGAGGAATGATTGGGTCTCTGCTGTATCTTACAGCGAGTAGACCAGACATCATGTACGCTACCTGTCTCTGTGCTCGGTATCAAGCTGAACCGAAGGAATCCCATCTAATCGCTGTAAAACGAATCTTCAGATATCTGAAAGGAACTCCAAATCTTGGTCTCTGGTATCCCAAAGGCTCAGGATTTGATCTTATCGGTTATTCTGACAGTCTTTGCAGGTTGTAAGATTGATAGAAAAAGCACCACTGGTGGGTGTCAGCTACTAGGTGGTAAGTTAATAAATTGGACAAGTAAAAAGCAAAACTCAGTGTCCACTTCCATCGCTGAAGCTGAATACATAGCAGCTGGTAGTTGTTGTGCTCAAATCCTTTGGATGAGAAATCAACTCAGAGACTACGATCTAAAGCTCTCTAAAATTCCTATTTACTGTGATAGCACAAGTGCTATAGCAATTGCTAACAACCCTGTACTTCATTCCAAAACCAAGCACATTGAGATCCGATATCACTTTATCAGAGATCATGTGATGAATGGTGAAGTTGAGCTTCACTTTGTTCCTACTGAATATCAGCTCGCTGATCTTTTCACCAAGCCTCTTGATAAAACAAGATTCAATCTACTTATCAGCGAACTTGGTATGTTGAACGCTGAATAACTCATTAATCAGTGACCAACAACGGATAACAAGTAAAGCCTTCAAACTTTCCATTCACTGAACTCTGATTCAGCGATATCTAGGCCATCTCCTCAGGTATTATCTTCTAATCCTTAACACTCTTTGATTTTTTTTCTCATCAAAGAATGTCTCTCTTAAATAAAAACTCCTCACTGACAATCCTTTATTATTTGTGATGAATTTTCTAAAATTATAAAGGATAAACCTTCCTTATGGATAATTATCTTTATAATCTTTTCAAATATTTAAGAAAAGGACACGTCCGACCTTTTTCTGACACACGACAGACCGCGACGTTTCCATTCCAACTCCTTTCTTGGAACGTGCGCCAGGTCATCATTTCTTTTTCAAAAAGCTAAAACCGTCGTTTAGTTATCCTATCTTTTTCTCTCTCCTCTTGCTATTTAAGCATTCCTTTTGTCTCACTTTATTCCTTCCGCTTTCATAACTTCTCTAAAGGCAAAGGATAAACTTCGAATCTTCAAGCTTTCTGCAAGAACACCAAAAACACGCACTTGTGCGTTTTTCTTCTTCACACGGTTAAGGTTTGATCTAAACCTTATATCAAGAACTGGAAACAACTCGTTTCACCTTTCTACTCTATTTTCTAACTTAAAATCTATAAAATCTTGTTATTGAAAAGTTTTTCACTTTCAAAACCCTGTTCTAAGAACAAAAAAAAAATTGTACATTTTATACTATTTTATTTATCTTTAAATTTTTTTTATTACCAACAAGCATTTTGATATTGTTCATCAAAACACTTGTTTCTTTGACCTTAAATTTGGTACTTTTAAATACCAAACCTCTGGTTTATACATTCATGTATTAAAACCATGATTTATCTATTCGGTGTTGCCATTTTTCCTACATAAATGGCCTCTGCTTCCAACGTTGCTGAACCACTGCTGCTAACCAGTTGGTCGCTGCACCAACTTGTCACTTTCAGATGGAGAAATCAACCTTCAAGCCATGCAATTACATTGCATTGGTGGACATTCCCTCTGAACGCCCTCAGTTCAAGGATGCTGCAACCTTCCTAAAGGCATGCCCGCTGATGTATGCCTTCGTCCACAACCCAGTGGGCATTGCGTCTCACCTACAGGCTCTCTGGTACACGGCGCAATGTACTACGCTGAAGACAAACAAGGGAAATGTCCTCCCTGCTATCTCCTTCACAATCCCTGACCTTGGTTACTTCGCGTTCACAGCAGGGTTTGTACGAAAGGCGCTCAGACTCCCTCAGCGCAAGAAAAATGAACAATGGGGTGCTGAACCAACAAAGCAGCAGATTGATGCTTTCTTGGACTCCATTGGCTACAAGTGGGAGAACCCCTTAGTGAAGACGGTGGGTTCTAAGCTGGAGAAGAAGCGACTCCCTGCTCGCTGGAAATATGTTCTCACCCAGGTCATTCAGTGCCTGGGGTCAAAAGTTGGCTCCCACGATCAGGTGAGCAAGCATTTTTAGGACCTTGCCTTCTCTCTCTGCACTGGTCACCCTCTGAACCATGCTGCTTACATTTTCAGCGATATGTGCAGCCGCCTCAACGCCTCCACCAGACATCACGTTATCCATTACCCACGTTTCTTCTCAATCATCCTTGAAGAAGCTTTCGGGGAAAGCTACCCGAAGGTTGGTGACTTCGCCTTCTTCATGGTAGGAAAGAAATCCCTGGACCTGGAAGAACGTCCAGGTGATGCTCCTCTCACTCCCTATATGCTCCAAGTTATAGGAGCACCTCTTTCAGTGTCCTCCTCGCTGCCCATCCCCTCAGCGAGTACCCACGGCACTGCTGCTGCAAAGAGGAAAACCCCCGCTGATGGTCATAAAAAGACCATCGCATCAAAGAAACCCAAGAAGGTGGTCTCTCAACAGACCATCCTCTCTAATTATGGTGCACTTCAATCACCACCCTCATCCACAGCCACTCCAACGGTTTCTGCTGCCGTTGAAACTTCATCAGCACTACCACCACCATCAGTGACTAAGGTCTCTGAAGGTGTTATAGCCAGCTCTGCTGAAGCTGGATCAGGTATTACTTTCACTGCCTTCTCTACCTCTTCCATCTCTACTTCTTTGGTCCTCACATCAGCAAATGACTCCGTGATAGTTGTCCCTATCTCTGATACTGCTGAAATGCACGCAGTCCAAACCTTAAAATTGTTTAGGCAATCTGAGTTTTGGAAAGCCAATTTACAAGGACCTCAGAGTATCTCTTTCAGATATTCTAAGACACTGGTCAGTGATCCTCAGGACACTGCCTCTGCAAACGTAGTCCCTGAGAGTAATCCTCACGATACTTTCAAGGAAAATAATTCTATTTCACATCCGTCATCTGATCCGGATTATTTTCTCGCCTCTTTGTCAATATCATCAGCTGCTGCTACTGCTCCTGTCTACTCAGCAACAACAACTACCACCACCACCTCTTCGAAGCCAACAGTGAGATCTCCTCAGCGCCCTCCCAGTGCCAGAAAGCTCAGGGATGTCAAGATGGAGCACCTTGCCCCCAAGCTTCCTCCCAGGATCACTGAGTTGCCTCCCGTGTCTCTGCCAGCTCCCACTTTCCCTGCCATTGACCATCCGGGTCAATGAGTGTGCTCTCACCGAGCCCGGCTGGACACCCTGCAGACTTCTACAGAGTTGATCTTCTGGCAGGTCGCTGGCACTCCAGGGATAAAGACGAATGTCAGCAACTTGGTGTCTGATGTTCAGACACTGAAGGACGATCACAAGGACCTTCACCAGTCCCTCCTCAACATTGAGCAGAAGGTTGATGCTCAGGCCACTGTCCTCGAGTCTATTCAAAAGACTCAGTCTGACATCCTGCAGGCTCTCTCAAGGCTCAGTGGGACTGGTCCATCCTTTGCTGCTACTGATAGGACCATGCTGGAAGCTGTGCACACAAATGTGCGCACTCTGATGGTCCACGTCTTGCCCCATGATCACATTGAGCCGAAGAAGGTGGCCAAAGAGTTCGCTGACGAACTTATCGGCGAACATAATCGTCGGTTTCCAGATGAAAGGATCTCTCCCTACATCCAACGACCAGAACCTTCCTCAACTGCAAGAGTTGATGATGATGATGATGATGATGATGATGAGGAAGAGGATGATGAAGAAGAAGAGGAACGCATCCCTCACTATGAGGTTGATGATGATGATGATAATGATGACTTGGGTTTTGCACTGGAGCATTTCAGACTATCCAGACCAAGTACATCTCAGCTAGAGCCCTTGGGGGACGAAGCTGGACCCTCAGCCAGAGTTGTCGATCTTGAGGCCACCATCCCTATATCAGAGGGGGAGACCGCTGATAAGGTATCACTTCAGCTTATCCCTTATTTTACTCCTCTCTCTGAAACTCCCATACACTCCTCTTCACCTACTAAAATTCCCTCTGACAAAACTATTTCCTCGTCTCCTTCCCTCAGTGATCCCCGTCCCCCAAAGGACTCATCCACAAGGAAGGAACCTTCTTCCAATGAGCAGTTTATGTACATAGAGGAAACTGACTCTGAGGAAGAAGAAGGCCTCATCCCTCGGCGTCGCATTCAGAAGCAGATAATAAGCGAGCCTAAAGAGGAAGAAAGACGAATAAAATTCCTAAGGGAATTCGAAGCAAAAAGAATAAGGGTGCCCCAAGAAGACCCAATAAACGTTGTACCAATCAGAATAGTAGAAATAAAGCAAGAGACAAAGCAGAGGATCAGAGACGAAGAAATAAAGCAAACTGAGAATGATCTTGCTTTAGCAAGAAAGCTTCTCAGGGAAGACTCAGCAAGAGACAAAGCAGCCAAAGAGCAATTAGAAAAGAGTGAACGGCTCGCTGCAGCTCTGGCTTAGAAAGAACTTGTACAGGAAAACCTGAATGTAGATCCCATTCTCGCTCAACAGAAGATTCTCACTGCACTAACCACTGAAGCCACAACTCAGAAAGACAAAGAACTGGATTGGTGCACAGAGATGTTGAACTTTCGAAGATCTGATGACAAAATCATTCACGTAACTATCGAAGGGCGACACTCTAACAGAGGTGGTCCAAAGGTATATGTAAGAATGACGAGGCCATCCAGAACAGAGAGAGAAGAAGCAAAATTCTTAAGGTTATATGGATACACTGAATGGCTCGAAATCAGAGATGCCATTCAGGGTTCCAAATCCAAGTTCAAGAATGTGGTAGAAGATGAGTTGAATCAGTTGCTGCAAAGAATGTCTCAACATGTACAAGTTCCCCCTCTCCCTGAACCTTCAAAGAAGAAAAGATCAGTTGCTGAAGGTGGCTCAAGTTCGAAGAATGAGCATGAAACTAAGTTTGATTATCAAAGCATTCTTGGTCATCTTGAGCTCCCTAATATATCAATGCTTCGTACCTCTCTTCCTCAAGACCGAAGATATCAAGAAGACGAAATCATCACACTACCTGAACCTGGTATGGTATTCTTGGATAATGAAGGGTTCTTAGGACTCTTCAGAAACCAAGAAATTCACAGGGCACCATCCTCTCTCATAAAGATCATGCTTTGGCGCTGCTGGTCAGACACTCCTCTAATGAACAGACAGAAGACTCTTTATGAGAATGAGCTACAAAGAAGAAACGAGAACATCTCTGACTAGTCATAGTTTTCTATTTCCTTTGTAATATTTCTTCAGTGTACAAGTACTTTATCTTTATCATTGTAATTTCATTTCATTTGTAATTCTTCAGATTCTAATTAATGAAATTCAAAGTACTTTACTCCACCCTAGTACTAAAAAGATCCCTGAAAATAGTAAAAGGGACAATGAACATAAGAGTTCTATTTTCGATACACTATCTTTTACTCACTGATCTTTCACTCTGAAAGTTCAATCAGTAAATGTACTTTAAGCTCTTCTACTTGTAAAATTTGTGATTTCATATCCTTATAAATGAAACTCAATTCAGATAATAGTTTAGCTGAAAGCAGTTTCTGATTAGTACTTAGAAAATGTATTTTAAATTTTATAAGTCCCTACTAATCTTTTAAAAGCAATTTTCCTATGTTGCTTAATCATAATCAAATAGGGGGTGATTGTTGATCATAACTCCTCTCAATGATTTGAATATGATTCCTTTTCTATACTTAGTGAAATTCCTTAGATAAGCTTCTGTTCAAATTCAGCAATAGTATACGCTGATTGCTATCAGCGATCGCTGAAGATCAAGGATCAACAAGCTTATCTCTGAAGATCTGAAGATCAGCTATCACACCAAAAGACCATTCAGCAACAGTCGAAGACCAAAGCTGAAGAAAGAGATAATCAGCTAAGTGACCTGAAGCGGTTCAGCGATAGCAGCGACTATCTACTCAAAGTGTGAAGTCTTGTGAAGCCTCAGCAACACTGAAGTTCGTCCTTGAACATTCAGTGTCAGCGATCAAATGAAGCTTCCTCTGCAAGATTAAAGTTTGATCTTATCCTCGATGCACAAAAGTCAAACCTAGAACCATGTCAGAAAAGGACGTTCGACTTGTCTCTTATGTCCCCATCATATCTGATACGGTACTGTTCATATTCGGCCAAAAGCATGGCTGTCTTATTTACAAGGACAAGCTTCCTATCCAAGCTTGACACGTAGCATGTACCTTTTGTCTTGCATTAAATGCAAGCGGGTATAAATAGATGAAGATATCTTCTTCATCTTCATGCATGCTTCCTTCTAGCCTCTACCTTCTACATTTCTTTCTTTCATCTTCTTGTGCATCAAACTGTGTGTTTCCTTAGTTACAATAGAATAGGTTCTTAACTTGTTCTAATTCCGCTTGTAACTGTAAATTTGTTTATTTCAAATAAACTCATTTAAAAACCAAAATTTGTGTGTTTGTATTCAACCCCCCCTTCTACAAATTTTTTACTTAGTATTTAACTCTTGTAGATCCTTTTTGGGACCAACAACATGATTCCTCTGTATACTTAGTGAAAATTCCATTTATAAGGTTAAGTTCAAATTCAGCGATTGGATACGCTGATTGCATTCAGCGACCGCTGAAACTCAGGAACCCTAAGCTTATCTCTGAAGATCTGAAGAACGACATTCACAACACAAGAACATTCAGCGAAAGTCGAACACCAAGTTGAAGAAAGAAATAATCAGCTAGTGATTTGAAGCGGTTCAGTGATAGCAAGGATTGTTTAAATAGAAGTGTGAAGTCTTGCTATGCCTCAGCGATACTCTGAAAGTTCATCCTTGAAGTTTCAAGTTCAGCGATCAAGTGAAGTCTATAAGCAAGATCAATGTTGAACTTATCCTCGATGCACAAAAGTCAAAACCTTATACTATGTCAGAAAAGGACGTACATGTTGGTCCCAAAGGAGTCTACAAGAGTTCAAGGATATAGAAACAATTTGTAGAAGGGAGGGGGGTTGAAAACAAACAATCAGATTTTTGTTTTTAAATGAGTTTATATTGAATAAACAAATTTACAGTTACAAACGGAATTAGAACAAGTAAACCTATTCTATTGTAACTTAAAAAATCACACAGATTGATGCACAAGGAAATGAGAAAGAAAAGAGACAGAGGTTTTAGGAATAGAAAGTTGCATGCATGAAGATGAAGAAGATATCTGTGAGATCTTTTTCAGCTAGTCTATTATAGCCATTGAGTTTCATTTAAGGATATGAAAGAACAATTTTTATAAGTAGAGGCTTTAAGTACATTCACTGATTTAAATTTCAGAGAGAAATATCAGTGAGTAAAGATGTTTGTAAAGAAATTAGAACTCTTATGTTCAGTGTCCTATTTACTGTTTTCAGGGATCTTTTCAGTACACATTTGAAGTAGAGTACTTCATTTGAAATTTCATTAAGAATAATCTGAAGAAGTTACATGAAAAGTGAAATTACAAATTTGTAAGAAGAGAAAAGTACAATACACTGAAGAATACTACAAAGGAAAAGACGACTATTGATCAATTAGAGAGTTTTTCATGTCTTCTTCGTAGTTCATTTTCATAGAGCCTCTTCTATCGATTCATCAGCGGATCATCTGACTAGCAGTAGTGATGCATGATCTTTATGAAGGCTGATGGAGCCTGGCTGATTTCTTTGTTTCTGAAGAGCCCAAAGAATCCATCATTATCCAGGAAAACCATACCAAGTTCAGGGAAGGTGATGATTTCATTTTCTTCATATCTTCGATCTTGAGGGAGAGAGGAGTTCAGCATTGAGATGTTAGGGATTTCCAGATGGCCGAGAATGCTTTCGTAGTTGAATTTGGTTTCATGTTCACTTTTAGAAGATGAACCTCCTTCAGCATTTGATCTTCTTCTTCTTGTAGGCTCAGGGAGAGGCGAAACTTGCACATGATGTGACATCCTCTGAAGTAGCTGATCCAATGCTCTTTCCACCACATCCTTAAACTTTGATTTGGAACCCTGAATGGCATCTCTGATTTCTAGCCATTCAGAGTATCCATAGAATTTCAAGAACTTGGCTTCTTCTTTTTCAACGTTCGTATGCCTGTATATTCGAACAAATACCTTCAGTACATGCCTTTTGGAAGGACGTCCTTTGATAGTTGCTCGAATGAGTTTTGAGTCAGACCGACGAAAATTGAATCGTTTAGTGCACCAGCGTAGTTCTTTTTCTCTGTGGCTTGGTTCTTCATTGGATAGTGCATTTAAGATCTTTTCTTGAGCAAGAATGGGATTCACATTCAGATTTTCTTCATTCAGTTCTCTTTGTGCCAGAGCTTCAGCGACTCTCTGACTTTTCTCGTTCAGTTCTTTAATCGCCTTATCTCTTGCAGCATCCTCCCTGAGTATTTTTCTTGCAAGCTCTAGATCACTCTCTGTTTGCTTCACCTTTTCATCCCTTATTCTCTGAGCTTCAAGTGCTTGTGCTCTCTCCTCTTTGGATAGGAAGTAGAAATCATCCACCACGCTGATAGGCATGGGATTTTCTGGTTCAGCAGAGGGCATCTTTTTTCTTTTGGCTTCAAGTTCTTTTAAGAAGTTTATTCGCCTTTCTTCCTCTTCAGGCCCGCTTATTACAGGTCTTTGTGCGCGGTGTCTGGGAATGAGGCCTTCTTCATCTTTAGAGTCAGAGTAAGATATGTACATAAACTGCTCCTTTGATGAAGGTTCCTTCCAAAAAGTGGAGTCCTTTAGGGGACTAGACTCACTGAGAATGGGAGATGGAGAGAGAGGTTGGTCAGAACCAAAATTTGGAGGGGAGAAAGATGGATAGGTTGGGGGTTCAGAGATGGGAGTATAAGGGATAAGGGGAAGAGTTACCTCTGCATCGGTCTCCCCCTCAGATAGTGGAATGGTGGCATCAAGATCTACCACTTCATTTCTTTTGCCTGTTTGGTTGGACGTATCCTGAGAAGGAGGTGGTCCGTCCCCCAAGGGCTCCCTGTAGACTACCTTAGGCATGAAGTTGCCTGGTCTACTGTTTTTTTGAAGTGCTCAAGAGCACCAGGAGGGATGTCATCATCATCTTCATCATTTCCCCCATAGTGAGGGATATCATCGTTCTCTTCATCATCGTCTTCTTCCTCCTGATCATCTTCCTCGTCGACTTCTTTTTCAGCGACGGTGGAAGGAGGGTCTTGCTGAATGTAGGGAGATATCGGAGTGTCAGGGAGTTTTTCATTTGCCTCTCCGATAATCTCGTCAGCGATTTCTTTGGCGCATCTCTCCCCCTCGATGTTGTCAGCGGGGAGAACATGCACCACCAGGGTACGCACATCGGACACAATGTCCTTCAGCGAATCAGCGTGTGTAGTCTGGGTCTGAAGGACTTGGTTCAGCAAAGTCCGATCAGCAGCAGTGAAGGAAGAGCTAGCTTCTTGCATTTTGGTCAGCATCTGCATCATGTCAGACTGAGTCTTCTGAATAGACTCGAGCACCTGGTTTTGGGCTTCTACCTTCTTCTCCAGCTTGGCAAAAGCTTGCTCATGAGCCAGGTTATCAACCTTGATTTCTTGAAGGTCAGTGTGACATTGTTGATGGTGGCCTTCATCCCTGTAGTACCAGCGACAGTCTGGAAGATGAACTCAGCGGACGTCTGAAGGTTGTCTACCCTAGCCCTTGTAAGAGCACATTCATTGACCAAGTAGTCAATTGCAGGGAATGTGGGGCTAGGAAGAACGACCTTGGGAATCTCCACAGCGAAATGAGGAATCTTTGAAGAAAACTTCTCCTACTTTATCCGCGGCAGATCAGCATCCGTCTTTGGTTGCTGAGGATATTTTCCCTTGCTAACACTGGAGGGAGCAGCAGCACCAGCAGCCTTGGAGGTAGTGATGGTGGTTGCTGAAGTAGAGAGAGGAGGTGCAATACCTGATGACAACATAGACAGAGCAGCCAAGAAGAGCTCTGGGTTAGATGAAGGATGATAAGACATGTTATTTACCTTGAGAGTATCATGAGGATTACTCTCAGGGACAACGTGTACTATGGAAGTGTCATGTGGTTCACTATCCTGTGTCTTAGTATGTCTGAGAGAGACATGCTGAGGTCCTGTCATACTGGCTTTCCAAAGTTTAGATTGTCGAAACAATACTGAAGTTTGGACAACGTGCGTTTCAACATCATCAGAGATAGGGACAATTATCTCTGAATCATATGTTTGTGTGAGGACCAAAGAAGAGATGGTGGAAGAAGAAGAGAAGGCTGTGAATGTATTACCTGATCCAACTTCAGCGGAGCTGGCTATAACACGTTCCGTGACCAGAGTCGCTGAAGGTGGTGGTAGTGCTGAAGAAACGGCAACGGATGCAGAGACCGCTGTCGTGGCTGTGGCTACAGAGGACGTTGGTATTTCGCCTGAATCAGGAAGGGAAGTCTTTTGAGAGACTCCTTTCTTTTGTTTCTTTGTCATTGGCTTATGAGCGATGGTCTTTCTGTGACCATCGGTTGGTTCCTTTCTTTTGGAGGGAGTGGAGGTGTCTGGGATACTCACTGATGGGTCGTTCAGTGAGACGGACACGGTAGCTGCTGCTTCAATAACTTGCAGCATGTATGGAGTGAAAGGAGCATCATCTGGATGGACATCAATGTCTAGAGACTTCTTGCCGACCATGGAGAAGCTTTGGTTGGCGACCTTTAGATGTTCATCCTTGAAGGCAACCTCCATGATGGTTGCAAAGAACCTAGGGTAAGGAATGAAATTGTTCCTCTTTCCATCTTTTACCCTGTTGATAGAAATATCATAATAGCTTCAAAAGGAACTGGGTTCTTAAAAGAGAAAAATATCTGAAGAAGTTCTGAAGATACTTCTGAAGAGGTTCTGAAGAAGTTCTGAAGACACTTCTGAAGAAGTTCTGAAGGAGTTCAGAACCAATTCTGAACTTGTCTGTTATGACTGTTGTGTCACTTTAGTTTTTCTATTGTATGTATAAAATAGATAGTTAGTTAGATTGTTAGAACTAATGTTTTCATATACCTTGTAAAGATATATTTTGTATACAGTACATTCAATCAATACAAATTACATTTGGCTACTATCACTCCTGTTATAATCTTTTCATATATTGATATCTTGATTGTTTGGGTCCTAACAATTAGTATCAGAGCCAATTCATCTGTTCTTGAAGAAAATTTGTGAAAGAACTTGTCAGATCTGACAGTTCTTGGTGTTCTTGATCTACAAAATTCAAATTCAATACAGGTGAATTCTCGATCTTCTAACAATCAAAGATGTCTAAAGAAATAGTCTCAACCGGATCTGAAACGAAACCACCAACTCTCTTCTTAGGGGAATATCATCAATGGAGTATTAGAATGATTCAATTCTTGGATAACATAGATGAAGCCTTAATGCAATCTATTACAAATGGCCCACTAGAGGTATTTGTTGAGATTCCAAATAGCCTCCATAATCGAATCCACCCACGAAATCCCCGCATCAAGAATCAAGAAGAGTCCGGAATGTATAATCCAAATTTGAAAAGGCTCAAATGAAAGTTGATAGAAGAGCATTAACTTTACTCACCATGGCAATTCCTAATGAGATATTCAATAGGGTTGATAGTTTAACTTCAGCAAAAGCCATGTGGGATGAAGTAGAAGCTCAGATGCAAGGAAGTACAAAGGCTCAAGCACAGAGATTAAATATCTGTGTTGAAACATATGAAAATTTCAGGTACAAAGAAAATGAATCTATCACTGATACATATCATAGATTCAATAACATTACTGAATGATCTAAGAAGAAATGGTGTTCGTAAATCAAATTACGAGATAAACAACAAATTTCTGAACAATCTGGGAAATGAATGGTCAAGTTTTTCAGATAATATGGTAACTAGGAACTTGTCTAGAAAGACAATTCATGATGTCTATGGTATCTTGTTCCAACAAGAGGACAAGATCAAAGTTAGACAAAATGAACAAAAGAAGACACAAGAAACAGTTGCCCTTCTAAGCAAGAACTACAATAATTCTTTAACTATTGCTACCAAGAAAGTTTCTGAGATCCCAGAGATGACAGTGTGTGATGGGGATGAATCAGATGAAGAGCTTAAAAGGATTTCTGATAATATTGCTTTCATGACAAGGCAATTCAAACAAAGATACAATCAAAAATATCAGAATAAACCTAGATCTGAAATTGGACCTAAGAAGGGTCAAGAGGCTGGGTCAATCTGAAACATCTGAACCAGCAAGATGCTTCAACTGTGGAAAGCCTGGACATTATGCTAGACAATGCAAGATGCCAAAAGTCAAAAATTCAGGTTATTATGAGAAGAAGCATCTATTAGCAAAGAAAAAAGAGCTTAATCCTACTCTAGTAACCAAGTATGAAGAAGACTGGTTAAACTGGAGTGATGGAGATGATGATGAAGAAGTTGCTCACTATGCAACTAATTGCTACATGTGTCAAATGGATCCAGAAAAGGACAAACAAGACACTGAGGTATCTTCTTCATCTTCTGAACAAAATTCTGAACATAATTCTGAAATTAATACTAAAGATTCAGAAATGACAAATCAATTTCAAAATATGTTTTCTGAATTTGAAACACTCAGAAAACAGAATTAAAGTGAAAGAAATTTTGGTCAATCAATCAGAGCTGAAAGTCAAATATATAAAGAAAATTGTCAAGCAGCTGAACAGATTCTTGAAAAAATTTCTGAAGAAAAACTTGTTTTAAAAGAAAAAATGGATAGTTTACAAAAAGAAATAATAATTGAAAAATCTGAAAAGGAAATTCTAAATGTTAAGATGAATTTTCTGAATCAAGAGAGACTTGATCTTTATAAAAAGATTAAGGAATTGGAAGATTTAAATTTTAAAAGAGGACAAACTGAACAAACTCTGAATATTTTAACTAGTCAGGCTCAGAACTTAAAATTTTACAATATAAAAGCAGGTTTAAGATATAATGACAGTCAAATTCTAAAAAAGGCTCCTGCAAACTTATATGATTATTCTAAAATGAAATTTTTCAATGAATCAAATACTGGCATCATTTCCAAACCTGTAAACCATTCTTTGCCTGAAAGAATTCCTTTTATAAAATCAGAGACTTTGTTTTCAGAAGAAAACACCTCTTAAAACTGGTGAACCAGAAAGTATCTCTGAAACAGAAGAAATGAATAAAATTTCAAAAATTTGTAAATCTTCTGAATCAAATATTATTTCTGAAGAAAAATCAGAAGTAATTGTTAAATCTGAAATTGTTTCTGAAGTTACTTCTGAATCCAATTGTGAAAACATTTCAGAAGATACTTTTGACAATAAATCAGAACATGAAGAAAAATATGATGAATTCTCAGATATTGAATCCTCAGAAGATATTGATGAGAATTCCAATATATTTTTTGATAAATCTGATAATGAGTCTACAACAACAAAAAATTCAAATATTTTTGCAACAAGTATGACTCATAATAAGTTTTCAGATCTAATAAATGCTTCTGATTCAGAAGATGATGATGATCAAATGGTGCAAGTCATTGACAAAAATGGCTATTTGGTTTATAAATCTCAATCATGTATAACTGAAGGAGAAAAATTAAAATCTGAAGTTTCAAAGATACCTTCAGAATTGTTTGGTTCTGTGTTTTAAAACCAGAATATCAGAATTCAGATTTTTCTCCTACTAATACAAACATATCATCAAATTCAACACCATGTTCAGTAACATCTTCTGACTTTAACACCAGAGTTAAATTTTTTGAACAAGGCCAATCCTCAAACTCTCTCTCTGAAGTTCAGAAAATTAACACAAAATCTGAAGCTAAACCACGAAGTGAACAAAAGAGTTTCCTATACTAATCCTCATTTCTTATCTTTTACAGAGCTATCCACTTAAGTATGGAGAAAGAAAGATGAAAGACTGTCAAAGATTGACAAATTAGAGAGTTTTTCATTTTTACTGAAGAATGATGTACCTAAAACAAAGAAAGTGAATAAAAGAATTTTTGTTGAAAAATCAAATGTTATTGATTCTTATATGTCTAATACTGTTGTAAATACATTAAAGAATCATATTCACTGCATTAATTGTGGTCATCATAATTTTCTTCTTAACTCCAAAACAAACAAAAGATATTTGATGAAATCTTTTCAGAAATGTTTGGCTACATTGACAAATTCAAATAAACAAAGACATAAAAATAAAGATAAATCTCAAAGTTCTGAACAAACTTCTGAGTTGAAACATTTGAAGAAAAAGTTCAGAACTTCAAATTTTAATACTAATCACAAAGGACCCATTCTGAAATGGGTACCTAAAACTCAATAATCTCTTTTGCAGATATGTCATGTGTGGGTCTTAGATTCTGGATGTTCAAGACACATGACACCTTTCAAAGAACTACTAACTGATTATCATGAAAGATATGGAGGAACAGTTAGTTTTGGAAACAATGCAAAGGGATATGTAAGAGGATATGGCACTTTCATTAAAGGAGATGTGAAAGTAATGAAAGTTTTCTATGTTGAGGGACTAAAACATAATCTTTTCAGTATTAGTCAATTCTGTGACGAATACTGGAAGGTTAATTTTGACATAGATTATTGTCATGTTCTGAGTACAACAAACAACAATGAATTAACTGCTTATAGAGATGGAGATATCTACACAACAACATTCACTGCAACTGGTCAACTACAAGGTGTATGTTATAACATCAATGAAAAATGATAGTTGGCTTTGGCACAGAAGAATGTCACATCTGAACTTCAAAGCCATTTCTGAACTAGGCAAACATCAATCTGTAAGAGGACTACCAAAGATCAGATTTGAAAAGAACTCTCTTTGTTCTGCTTGTGAACTAGGGAAGATCAAAAGAAGTTGTCATCCTCTGAAAATGCTATCTTCATGCAAGGCTCCACTTGAAATGCTACATATGGATTTGTGTGGCCCAATGAAAACTCAAAGCATGGGGGGAAAGAAATACATTCTTGTTATAGTAGATGAATATACACGATATACATGGATTGAATTTTTGAGACTCAAATCTGATACTTCTGAAAGACTGATACCCTTTCTGAAGAAAATTCAAGTTCTTCTTCAACTCCCAATTCAAAAGATCAGAAGTGACAATGGAACAGAATTTACTAATTCTACACTTCAGAATTTTTTGGAATCATTGGTATTTCTCATAATTTTTCCGCTCGCAAGAACTCCTCAACAAAATGGGGTAGTTGAAAGAAAGAATAGAACTTTGGTAGAGGCCGCAAGAACCATGCTTGCATATTCGAACTTCCTCTCGTCTTTTGGGCGAAGCAATTGCTACCGCATGTTTTACTCGTAACGTAACCATTCTTAACAGAAAATTTCTTAAAACTCCTTATGAATTGTTATAACAAAGAAAACCCTCTATTGATTATTTTAAAATCTTTGGTTGCAGGTGTTTTCTAAAGAATGATACTCCACATCTTGACAAATTTGCACCAAAAGGTGTAGCGAGTATCTTTGTTGGCTACTCTCAAAGATCCAAAGCTTATAGAGTACTCATTAAAGGAACTCAAAGAATCATTGAGACGACAAATGTCAGATTTCATGAGCCAACAATGACTTCTGAACAAAACAGTTCAGAACTCGCACATAAACCATCTTCTGAAAGTTTGGACTCAAAACATAATCATACAAACTCTACTTCTGCATCTCAAACTTTACTTAAATCCAATTTAGATACTTTATGTCAAGACTTATTTGATATGTCTGTAAATGTCTCTGCAGATTACCAAAATCCTTCTCTACTTAGAAATTCAAATGATCAAGACATTTCAGAAATACAGATTTCAAATACATCAGCACCACAACTCTCTACCTCAAATTCAGAACTTCCAACTTCTGAAAATGAAATTTCTGAACCAATTCAAGTTGTTTCTGAACCGGTTCAAACTATTTCTGACCATGAACCGCATAGTTCTGAACCAATTCAGATTTTTCCATTTGAGAGGGAGTCTTCAGATTTACATTCAGCCATCAATCATGATACTGAAACTCAAGCAATTACTGATGATTATGATTCTCTGAATAATGTTTCATCTGTTCAACCATTGCCAAATGTGAACAAATGGACATCTAGTCATCCAGTTCATCAAATAATTGGAGATGCATCAAAAGGTGTTCAAACAAGATCCGCAACAAAGAAATGAATGTCCGTATGTTAATTTTTTAAGCAAGATGGAACCCAAAAATCCATATGAGGCACTTCAGATCCAGACGGATTTTAGCCATGCAGATGAGTTAAATCAATTTGAAAGAAACAAAGTCTGGAGATTGATACCAAAGCCAAAAGGTAAATCTGTCATTGGCACAAAATGGGTATTCAGAAATAAAAAGGATGAAAATGGAATTGTTGTAAGAAACAAGGCAAGACTTGTAGCTAAGGGGTATTGTCAACAATAAGGAATTGATTATGATGAAACCTTTGCTCCATTTGCCATATTAGAGGCCATACGAATCTTTCTTGCCTATGCTGCTCATAAAAACATGAAGGTGTTTCAAATGGATGTAAAATGTGCATTTCTGAATGGTATTTTACATGAAGAAGTGTATGTTGAACAACCAGAAGGCTTTGTAAGTAAAGAATTTCCATATCATGTTTACATATTAGACAAAGCCTTATATGGACTTAAACAAGCACCAAGAGCATGGTATGATACTCTTACAACTTTTCTTCTGAATTCCAAATTCAAAAGAGGTACTGTTGATACAACTTTATTTCTGAAAAAGGAGGGTGATGATATGATTTTGATACAAATCTATGTAGATGATATTATATTTGCTTCTACTAATCCAAAATTTTGTAGAAATTTTGAGAAAATCATGCAAACAGAATTTGAAATGAGTATGATGGGAGAGTTGACATTTTTCCTTGGTCTTCAAGTCAAACAACTTCCCACTAGCATATTCATTAATCAATCTAAGTATGTCTCTGACTTACTTAAGAAGTTTGACATGACTGATTGTTCAAGTATTCAAACTCCAATGGCCACTGCAACTAAGCTAGAACCTGATTTAAATGGCAAATCTGTTGATCAGAAAAAGTACAGAGGCATAATTGGATCTTTGCTTTACTTAATCGCTAGTAGACCAGATATAATGTTTGCTACATGTATTTGTGCCAGATACCAAGCTAATCCTAAGGAATCTCACCTTCTAGCTGCAAAAAGAATACTTAGATACCTAAAAGGTTCTCCTTCATTGGGACTTTGGTATTCTAAGGATTCTAGTTTTGAACTAACAGCATTTACAGATGTAGATCATGGTGGTTGCAAATTAGACAGGAAAAGCACTTCTGGATCATGTCAGTTTCTGGGTGATAGACTAGTTAGCTGGTCTTCAAAGAAACAAAATTGTGTTTCTACCTCTACAGCAGAAGCTGAATATGTAGCAGCTGCAATATGTTGCTCACAAGTGATCTGGATGCAAATTCAACTAAAAGACTATGGTTACACTTTCAAAAAGATTCCTTTGTATTGTGATTCAAAGAGTGCCATAGCCATCACTGCCAATCCTGTTCAGCATTCAAAAACCAAGCACATTGATGTAAGATATCATTTTATCAAAGATCATGTGGAAAAAGGTAATATTGAAATGTTTTTTGTTCAGACAGATTATCAGTTAGCTGATTTATTTACCAAAGCACTTGATGAAAAACGATTTAACTTCTTGGTAAGTAAATTGGGCATGATGAACATGTCTATGTAAGTATTATACATCACCTATACTCTAGAAGTTATATTCTGAAGTTTATCATTCAGATTTTTGCTACTTTTCAAACTCAGAAGTATATCTCTTCAGTAACTAGGTTGATTGTATTTTAATACTTTTCATTTATTTTTCATTTCACTAAATATTTGATTGATTCTTTGATAAAGTTGCAATAATCAAGGGGGAGTGTTATTAATTTCAATTATTTCTAACTACCCTTTCCTACATAACAACTCTGCATTGATGAAATAAAGTCTTGCACTTTATATCTAAGAAGTATGAACAAGCTTCCTTAGATTAAAACGGTTTTATATTTGTTCAAATCTACTTCTGAATTCTCAAAATGTTTTATATTTTTCAGAAGTTTATATTTTTAAATGATTTTTTGTCTTCTAAGATGACTCAAGTTTAGTTCTGAACTTTACTTACAAATTCTGTGGTTCTTCTGAATTCTTTCTTTCAGACTTTTGAACTTTTTCTCAGAACTAAAACTTCCCGTTGATTTTTTCATTTAAGCGTGTGCCACGTGTTTTAATTTCATTGGATTTTTCTTAACCACGACCATTAAACTGTTCATTTCTCTTAATAAATGATGATTACTACTCTAATCACATTTACTTTTTGGCCACGTGTCCTTCAACGTTTATCCAATCGTATAAATCAATGGATTCTTCATCATCTTCATTCCTTTAGCAATTTTACTCTGAGAACCTTTCTGTGTTTATTCATCATCTTTCAGTTATCAATCTGTGTTCTTTCTACATCATGTCTACTTCAAAAACCATGATTTCTACTTCCTCGAGTTCTAATGATAACACTGGATCATCCAGTGATGCTTCGTTCAAGATTGTGCCTCAAAAATTAATGGTTGGATCAATGGAAATCCCACTAAGTGATGATCAAATGCTTCATGACACAGCCACTACTGCAACTCATCAAGACGGACCTTCAAACCCTATCATTAACCCTAACCCTAACCCGACAACTGCAAAAATTGGGGAAACACAGAATACACCCATCGATGTCGTTTCTGAATCAAATGTTGCTGAAAGTGAATCCCAGACTCCTGCTGAAAGTGGTGACCTGTCCAAACTCTATGTCCCTGCTGAGAAATTACTTGACATCAAAAGAAACAAATGTGCACTGAACTTCAAATCCAAAGACTTCATTGATGATCAAGTAATGTTGATTAAAATTCTGAAGAAACATCCCCTGCGCACTCTCCTTTCAAGAAAATTTTCTGTTCCTGCTTCATATCTTCAACAATTCTGGCATTATGCTGAGGTGGATGAAAATGATGATGAAATTGTATCTTATGTTCATGCCTACAAAGTTTGTATATCTGTAGATGACATTAGAAGCCTTCACTATTTGCCAAAACCAGATGAGGTTCTTGGGAAAACCTGTTATGACTCAATTCCATCCTCATCAGAGATGATCTCAGACTTTATGAGCTTGGGTTACTCTGAAAACCTTAGTGCTCTGAGCTCTTTTAGAAGAAAATGTTTACCTCCAATTTGGTATTGCCTGTTTTCCATTCTGAATACCTGTCTATCTGGGAAGAGCTCAAGTTTAGACCAAGCTTCAGCTAATGGGAGGATTATATTTCATGGTGTTGCCTTCAACAAACACTATGATTATGCTAGTCTCATCTTTGATGATCTCAAATCTGCAATTTTTAAGAAGTCTACATTCAACTATATCCCATTTCAGAGATTTCTTCAAACACTTATCAAAGGAGCAATGAAGGCTGTCTCAAACATCCATGTTCTAGCTCATGAGGTACATGTTCCTATTTTCACTATGGATAGCTTAAGTCCTCCAAATGCAAAACTTGTTTTTCCAAATGCAGTTCCACTTCCTTCTCATTTACTTGAATTTGTAAGTACACAACCTAGGATTGGGAGTGAGAATTTAGAATCTATGGGATTACCTCAACTAGTAGTCCCTTCCCCTGATTCAAACCAGAGTAGTGATCATGCAAGGGAGTCTAGACTTACTAGAAAGAGGGGGGAGGCTGTTCAAGGGGGAGAACAACCTCAAAGAGTCAAGAGGAAAAATTTGAATGAGAGACAGGGTAGAAGGGTCAGAAAAAGAATTGATGAGGGGAGACCACAGGTAAAAGAACAACAAACCTGTGAACCACCTGTTACAAGTCGGGCACCCACATCTACTATTATTTCACACTCTTTGGTGGATAATATTGAAACAGCCAGTGAGCCCATGGCAACCTTGGTTAACCCCCCCAGCCACTCACCCATCTCTCAACAGAAGGGTGTTTCAACAACACATATGGGGCAAGCAGCTTATAATTCATTAGGACCCCAATTGGAGGTTCCTTTTGTTGAAAATGAAGGATATATGTCCCCCCCCCCCCTTCACAGTTTTGAGCACATTGAGTCTGAGTGTCCACTCAACTTTGAGCCTTCTGAACCACTTAATGTGGAATCCATTCACACAAGCACACATCTTTCAGATGTTCCTAAGCAAAGTGTTTGTCACATTGCATCAACAACTATAGATATTCCTATTTTTGGATATCAAGGATTAGTTGGAAGTCCTGGTGGAGTGAACATCACAAAAGCTCCATTCACATAATCAAATGTGGTTCATGATGACTTTGTGGCTCATACAGGCCAACCTTCTTCTGAGGGTCTGAAAACAAGTTCATCTATTGATCTTGGCAAATTACCCACATCTTCTGAATTCACAGAATTCAAAGATCTCTGTACTTCTGAATTTGCAAAGATTCAGAAGGACTTCAAGGATTTGACGGATTCTACTAAAAAGGTGTTGGAGGTTAGGTTGGATCAACATGGGGAAAATATGATTAAAAAGCTGAATGATTTTCATCTCAAATCTTCTAATGATCTTCATTTGTTTAAAGAAGCTCTTTTGTCAGCTTTTTCTGAAGTGGCTTCCTCTGTTTCTTCTTTGAAAGCTTCTCAGCCTTCTTCTTCTTCTTCTGCTTCACACGCTTATGCCACTAAAGATGATATTTCTCAAATTCTCAATCAACTTTCATCCATTCAGAGTTCTCAATCAGACTTAAGCACAAGATTATCTGCTCTGGAATGCAGATCTCAATCAGATACTCTTAAAAGGAGTCTTGATGATCAGGATCCTGATAATCAAGAGGTGGAGAAAAGACATAGAGTATCTGAACCAGAAACTAATCAAGTTCAAAGTTCTGAGAAGACTTCTGAAGATACTCAGAATGTTGGTGAAGAATCAAATAAAGTCTCAGAAGCCATAGAAGATATTTTATCTGCAGAACATGAGGTACATGAGATAAATGATCATTCTTCTGAAGATATGATAGAAGAAGGGTATGAAACAGAAAAGTTATCTTTTGATTCTGAAGGTAACTTGGGCTCAGATAACACAGATATAATTCCAGATTCTAATGAAGAAATGCTAAGGGAATATCTTGCTTTTGAAGATGTTATTGGAGAACCAAGTGATCTTTCTGATGTGATCATGTTTGAAGAAGATATGATTGATGTAAATATGGGAGAAAGCTCAAATGAAATAAAGGATTTAGTAATTTGGAAGCCTCAACAACTTCTGAGTGAAGAGTTCAGAAGTGCTTCTGAAAGATTATGGGATATTCTGAATCAATTCTGTTGGGTGCATGTTTTTCTGAATTATCCAAGAAGTCTGGAGTGTAGACTTTTGGACAACAGATTTTCTATCTTCAGAAATTTTCTTGAACAACCAGATGAAAAAGTTGAATTAGAATTTGACTTAACTCATTTAGAAGGAGTTGAAATTATTGATGAAATCTTAATTGCTTTCTCAGGAAGATTTGAAGTTAGAACCAGACCTTGCATTATCATTCCTAAGATACATCTTTCAATACTTGAAGAACCTGTATTGGATCAAGTGTTTGAAAAAGAAAATATACTTATTTCTGGAAAAAGTAGTCTGATATTTCCTGAAGACACTTATTGCTTCATGTACAAGAGAAGTATGAAGTTTGCAAAGTTGGAAGACTTTCTGAATGATGAATGGTCGGATGATTATATTGCTCAAGTGAAAAACTTTATTCAGAATCATGGTGTTCAGAACTTTCATGATTCAACTTTAATAAAGAAGGTCAGATGCATATCTAAATCAGTTCAGAATGATATGACTATATTCAGATTTGAAGCAGAAAGAAGAGATGGTACTCTATGTGAATTTACTCAGTTTGATGTTTACAAGCTTAGACTACAAGATAAGTTGGCAATCTTATCTTTTTGTGTTAATTCTGGTGAATCTGTGTTAGTCTCAGAGATTAGAAGAATCTTGGGAATATACATAAGAAATCTCATAAAGCATGATTTTCAATTGGCTTTGGAATACAGACTTAACACGGTAAATCTGTTAGAACCTATATATATTGAAAGATATGGGTTGAAGAGATTGTTTACTAATCCAGATATTGGGTTCATGTATGTTGTTGAAGAAGTCTCTAAGACATTTCTTGTTTCTGATATTCCAAAGTATTCTACATCCTCACTCCAATGGCTTCTGAACTACATGACAGATTTCTTTGAAGAATCTGACATCAAAGAAGAAATTGTCTATCTAATCAAAGAAAGAATACATTTTAGAGAATTTGTGAGAAAGAGTTATCTTGCTGGTCACAAGAGAGTAAACAAGATAAAAGGAGCAGATTATTTACTAAGTGATGCATATGACTTCAAGATCCACACAAAGAGACAAGATATGGAAGAAATTCAGAAGTACATTCTGAATGTTGAATGTTCAGAAGAAAGACAAAAGGAAAAAGAAAAGGAAAAGGAAGAAGTTATTGAAAATATTTCTGAAGAGTTGGTTCCTGAAAAGCAAATATCTGAAGAGGAACAACTACAAGTACAAAGAATGGAAGAAAGTGCTTATACTATGTTCCTTGAATATTTTCATCCAGAAATGTTCATGGAATATGAACAAAAATTCAACTATATAGATTGCTGGATTCAAAAGTCTTTTGGTTGGAAACAATGGTACTCAGACATCATCAGAAAGATAAGGATTCCAATCAATGAAGCAAGAAAAGAAAGTCCTGTGATCAAAGTGATTAATGCTGATTTGAAGACAAGACAGAATTACAAATATGCATTCTTTACTGTTGAGCGACAAAATGGTGAGATCTCTACTTTTTCTGAAGCTGACTTTCAGAATGTTCATCTCAGAGATCTTCTCAGAGTATATAGCAGTCTTTATCCTTTCCATGAGTCAATTACCAAGTTCAGAAAATCTTTTCCATTGCTTAGAGATGGATTATATAGAGAATTTTTATGAGCTGCAAAGACTGATTTCCAGGTTGCTTATGTTCTGAACAAGAAGCAAGTACACTTAAGCAAACCAAATTTAAGTCTACCAGATATTCAGAATTTGAAGAAGAGCACTTTAGTACTTCATCCTCCTGACTTCGTTTGTAAATGCTTTCATGAACTATTATTTGTGAGATTTGAAGAACTCCACAAATGTTGCAATGGAACACTCATGGCAATCAGAGATCGTTTGGTAAAAAGACAGAATAGAAGACCAAAGAATCTGAGTAATGAAGATTGGGAGAAGCACAAGATACTTGCAAAAGAAATGATTAGAGTTGCTGAAACCTTACTAGAATACAGAAGACTAATTCTTAAGGATGTAAGAGAAATTCTGAATTTCTGGAAGTATGATTTGAACTTTTGAAGCTAAGGGGGAGATTGATAGAAATATCATAATAGCTTCAAAAGGAACTGGGTTCTTAAAAGAGAAAAAGATCTGAAGAAGTTCTAAAGATACTTCTGAAGACACTTCTGAAGAAGTTCTGAAGGAGTTCAGAACCAATTCTGAACTTGTCTGTTATGACTGTTGAGTCACTTTAGTTTTTCTATTGTATGTATAAATAGATAGTTAGTTAGATTGTTAGAACTAATGTCTTCATATACCTTGTAAAGATATATTCTGTATACAGTACATTCAATCAATACAAATTACATTTGGCTACTATCACTCCTGTTATAATCTTTTCATATATTGATATCTTGATTGTTTGGGTCCTAACACCTGTTGTACATGATAACAATATCCCAGAAGCAGGTGGTACTGTATCAGTATTAGCTACATGCTTTTTTTTTCTGAATATGTAGTTCGCATAGTTCAACTTGTAGTTTGTGCAGAGAGCGAAACCAAGGTTCTAGAAGTGCTTGCTGACTTGATCATGAGAGCCAGTCTTGGAGCCCAAGCACTGAATCACTTGGGTAAAGATGTATTGCCAGCGACCTGGAAGGCGTTTCTTCTCCATCTTTGATCCCACAGATTTGACTTCAGCGTTCTCCCAAACATAGCCAATAGAGTCCAAGAAGTCTTCTATCTGTTCCTTGGTGGGCTCAGGGGCCCAGGGCTCGTTCTTACCTCTGGAAGGAAGGCGGAGGGCATTCCTTAGAAAGCCTGAGGTGAAGGCGAAGTCGCCAAGAGTAGGGATAGTGAAGCCGATAGCAAGGAGCTTTTAGCCCTTGTCAGTGGTAAGGGTTGTGCAATGAGCGGTGTACCATAGAGCTTGAAGATGCGCAGTGATTCCCACGGGATTGTGCGCAAAGGCATACATCAGGGGACAGGCTTTGATGAAGGTGGCACCGTCGTTAAAGTATGATTTGTCAGCAGGGATATCCACCAGAGCAAGGTAGTTTTAGGCCTTGAAAGTTGCTTGTTCCAAGCTGAAGGTGCTGGCTGGGCTTTGGTGAGGACAAATGGTGCTTGTTCAGCAGCCTGAGTGCTTTTGCTTGAAGATGCCATGTATGTTTCAAAGATGGGAACACCAAAGAGGAAAATCATGGTTTAATACAAAGGTAATAAACCAGAATAGGTTTTTGGTACAAAGATTACCAAAATTTGTAAAAGAAAAACAAGTGTTTTGATGGACAAAGATCAAAATACTTGTTATTAACACAATTTTGAGAAAAGGGGGTTAGAAAAAACTTAGTTAAAAATACCAAAAAAATGGTCTTCTGTTCTAAGACGAATCCAGAACAGGTTTTGAGAAAGAATTAGGGTTTTATCACATTTATTTTAGACTTAAAACTGGATTTGACTTTAAAGAAAGTTATAAAGTTAAAGATGTGATAAATGACATTGGTATTTTAAGTAAAGAAGAGGGTTAGATCAAACCTTAAAAGTTAAAAACAAAGAAAAACGCACAAGTGCATGTTCTTGGTGTTCTTGAGGAAAGCTTGAAGATTCGAGGAGGGTTCTTTCTTTCTGAGAGTAATGAGCGCGTAAAGAATCAAATGAAAAAATGAATTGCTTAAATAGCAATAGGAGAGAGAAAAGGATAGCTAAACGACGGTTTTAGATTTTTGAAAAGTAATGATGACCTAGCGCACGTTCCTAGAAAAGAGTAGGAAAGGAAACGTCGTGGTCCGTCATGTGTCAGATAAAGGTCTGACGTGTCCTTTTCTTATTTGAAAATTTTGAAAATGATTATCATTTAAAAATGTTAATCATTATCCTTAAATTCTTCATCAATAGACAATAAAGGATTGTCAGTGATGGGTTTTTAGTTTGAAGACATTCCCTGAAAAAAATATTCAGAGAATGTAAAGATTTAGAAGTTCATACCTGAGTGAGATAGATCAAGTATCGCTGAATCAGAGTTCAGAGAATGGAGAATTATTCAGCGTTTAACATACCAAGTTCGTTGATGAGTAGATTGAATCTAGCTTCATCCAGAGGTTTGGTGAAAAGATCAGCGAGCTGATATTCAGTTGGTACAAAATGAAGTTCCACTTATCCATTCATCACATGATCTCTGATAAAGTGATATCGAATCTCAATATGCTTGGTTTTGGAGTGAAGTACAGGGTTATTTGCAATTGCAATAGCACTAGTGCTATCACAATAAATAGGGATTTTAGAAAGTTTGAGATCATAATCTCTCAGCTGATTTCTCATCCATAGGATTTGAGCACAATAGCTACCAGTGGCTACGTATTCAGCTTCAGCGGTAGATGTGGACACAGAGTTCTGCTTCTTACTTGTCCAACTTATCAACCTACCACCTAATAACTGACATCCACCAGTGGTGCTTTTTCTATCAATCTTGCATACTGCAAAATCACTATCAGAGTAACCGATTAGATCGAACCCTGAGCCTTTGGGATACCAAAGACCCAGATTAGGAGTTCCTTTCAGATATCTGAAGATTCGCTTTACAGCGATGAGGTGAGATTCCTTTGGTTCAGCTTGATACCGAGCACAGAGACATGTAGAATACATGATATCAGGTCTACTCGCTGTAAGATATAGCAGAGATCCCATCATCCCACGATAGGCAGTGATATTGATAGGTTTCCATTTGGGTCCTTATTCAACGTCAGAGGAGGTGCCATCGGGGTCTTCATTGCTGAGCATTGATTCATATCAAACTTGTTTAGCATGTCTTTAACATATTTACTTTGACAAATGAAAATTCTTTGTCAGATTGCTTAATCTGCAAACCTAGAAAATATGTTAGTTCACTCATCATACTCATTTTGTATTTGTTCTTCATTCTGTTTGCAAATCGAGTGCATAATTTGAGTCTTGTAGAGCCAAAAATATTGACATCAACATATATTTGAGCAAGAATAGTATGACCTTTATATTTTCTTAAAAATAGAGTTTGGTCAATTTCTCCACGAACTAATTTTTCTTTAAGAAGGAATTTTGAGAGAGTATCATACCAAGCTCTGGGAACTTGTTTTAACCCGTAAAGAGCTTTTTGAAGTTTGAAAACATAACCAGAATGGTTTGGATCAGGGAACCCATGAGGTTGTTCAACATAAGCTTCCTCGCTGAGTTTACCATTTAGAAAAGCACTTTTAACATCCATTTGAAAAACTTTAAAGTCTTTATGGGCAGCATAAGCTAAAAAGAGTCTTATGGCTTCTAATCTAGCAACAGAAGCAAAGGTCTCATCATAGTCAATACCTTCTTCTTGTCTGTATCCCTGAGCAACAAGTCTAGCCTTATTGCGGATAACAGTGCCATTTTCATCCAGCTTATTTCGAAAAACCCATTTGATTCCTATTACAGTTTTATCAGATGGGACGAGGAACGAGATTCCACACTTTGTTTCTACGAAACTCAGATAGTTCTTCTTGCATGGCAGAGACCCAGCTAGGATCAGAGATAGCTTGATCTATCTTCTTAGGTTCAAAGAGAGGAATAAAATTAACATAGAGACAGATATACATGTACCTCTACGAGTCTTGATACCTGCATTTGGATCACCAATGATTTGATTTATTGGATGATTTGCAGTCCACCGCTGAGCTGGAGGTTGAGGTGATTGATCAATAATAGATTCAGCGATTTGCTCTCTTTCAGAGATGTCGTTGATCATTTCAGCGACAGGAACTTCATTTAAGATCAATTCTGGAGGAGATTCAGAGGATTGATCAGTAGAAGATGAAGCTTGGTTATTCACTGAAGGAATCTGATTGAGAGGAGTGACGTTGATCCCTGATGTTGATGAATCGTTGCTTGACATAGGAAGATCAGGGATCCCATCATCACTTGTTTTAGCATTAGGTTGGTTGCAGAAATAAGTTTCAAGTTCCCCATAATGAGATTTCATCCATTCATTCAACTCCTCATCTTCTTCAGGGATAGGAGTAGAATTAGTTGGACGAGATTCATCAAAGTTGACATGCATAGATTCTTCAATGTGTTGTCTTCTCTTGTTGAAGATTCTAAAAGACTTGGATACAGAAGAGTATCCAAGGAATATCCCACAGCTTTTGGATCAAATTGCCCAAATGATATCTGTCATTCAGAATATAACATCTACATCCAAAGATATGTAGATATTTCAGAGAGGGTCTTCTTCCATGAAATAGTTCATAGGAGGTCTTCTTGAATCGCTTCACTATAATGGATCGATTCTGAGTAAAGCACGTTGAATTGACTACTTCAGCCCAGAATTGACTAGGTAGATGCGATTCGCTGAGCATTGAGCGAGCTGCTTCAATAATCGTTCGATTTCTTCTTTCAACAACACCATTTTGCTGAGGTGTTCTCACTGATGAGAAGTTGTGAGTGATTCCCTTTTCTTCAAAGAAATTAATCAGGGTACTGTTCTTGAACTCAGTACCATGATCACTTCTCATGGAACGAACGATAAGATTATTAAGGACCTCCATTCTCTTGATAAAAGCTATAATAACGTCAGGTGTATCACTTTTGAATCGAAGAAAGAATACCCATGTGTATCTGGAATATTCATCAACTATCACAAGAGTGTACTTCTTTCCAGATAGAGATTGGACATTGACATGTCTAAATAGATCCATATGGAGAAGCTGAAGAAGTGAGGTCACTGAAGAAATTTGTTTGGATCTGAACAAGGCTTTTGTCAATTTTCCCTTTTCACACATTGAGCAAAGAGATTCCTTTGAAAAGGTATGATTAGGGAGATCCCTGACAAGTTCTTTTTGAGACAATTCATTGATTGTCTTAAAGTTCAGATGAGAGAGTCTTTTGTGCCATAACCAGTTTATGTCTGAGGAGGCTCTGGAAATGAAGCACATGTTCTCAGAGTGAGAGCTATTCATGTTAATGACATACACATTTTCAACTCTTTTGCCTGTTAAGGCATGTTTGTCATTTGAATCAGTGACAGCACATCTATTCTTTAGAAATAGAACTTTAAAGTCTTTGTCACATAGCTGACTAACGCTTAATAGATTGTTCTTTAGTCCTTCAACGTAAGCGACTCGACTGAATGAAGTGGCTCCATTGGATAAATTCCATAACCTTTAGTGTATCCTTTGCCATTTCCACCAAAGGTCACTAAGGGACCAGCTTCTTCCTTGTATTCAGAGAGCAGAGATTTTCTACCAGTCATGTGCCTTGAGCATCCGCTATCAAGATACCAGATACCTTTGGCACTCTGCATACAACAAAAGGATTAATTTTCATAGGTACCCATATTACTATGGGTCCTGCTGTGTTAGTGGAAGGAGTGGCGGAGGAGCTACTAGCTGAAGAATTCTCTTTAGTGGATATTTTCGCCTTGGAAGGTTTCCCAACTTTGGTGGATTTCATTCTCGTTGATTTATCAGTGTGAGCTACTTTCTTTCCATGAGCTAATTTTTCAACTTTAGTAGCATTAGGACATTTGCTGGCAATGTGGGTATGTTCACTACAGTGATAGCATTTCCTATATTTTTGAGTAGGTTTGGAATTGAAAGATTTCAGAGTGCGAGAAGAAATATTTTCAGGAGCAGAGCCTATAATTCCTTTGTCCGATGTCCTTGGGGGTATAACAATATTTTCAGGGACAGGTGTAAGATCGATCTTAATTCTGGGAGTTGATCGCTGAATATATCCAAGGATTTTCTTCCCAGCTTTAGGATGACTTACAGAAGGAACAAAGGTGTTCTTTTTCTGTTTCTGAAAGTTTTTGATTTTAGGAACGTGGTCAGGAACTTTGTTCTTGATCATTTTCTTAGAATCATTAGATTTAAGAACAGTCAAATTTTCAGAAGAAGAAGGATCAGGAAAGGAACAGACGAACATTCTGAATTTCAACATGGAACGATCATTCTCGGATTCTTCTTTATCAGGGTTATATCCTAACCCACTTTTGACTTTCAGAGGGATTTGAGCATTGATGATCTTGCTGACTTTATCAGAGGCCTTGCACCATCCTTCGATGGTAGCCTTTTCAGCCATAATATCAGTGATGGCCTTTTCCTTTTCAGTGATAGCTTGTTGGCTCTCAATACTAATTGTTTGATTTACAAAGACTTGATCTTTTAGGGAATTTTCAATCTTCGTTAGTTCTTTGATTTTTAAATGACAATTTTTCAATTGTTCAGAAAGATCAATATTAATTTGTTCAGCTTTAATCTTTCCATTCAGAGCATTATAAAAATCAACGGTCATAACATCGAGAGCGGAAAAGTTATCACTTTCAGGTATAGAGAAGTTTATATGAATGTTTACCTGAGTTGAAGGAGACTCTGAGCTGGAAGTTTCTTCTTCAGCCTCTTCAATTCTTGCCATTAGACATAGGAAGGCAAGATCTTCTTCATCGGAGCCTGATTCATCAGATGTTTTTGCCCAATCTTCTTCTTGATCCCAATCAACTTCTTCAGCAATTAGACCTTTGCCCTTTTGTTGGTTCTTTTTTCAGATCTCTGTATTTATTTTTTAATTTAAAGTACTTTTCCTTTTTATCAGAGTTCTGAGATCTACATTCGCTAGCAAAGTGACCCTTTCGCTGACAGTTATAGCATATAGCAGATGCTTTTTCAGCGGGCAGAGTTTTAAACATATCAGAGTCAGTGATAGCAGGAGTTTTTCGAAAGTTGCTCTTTCTAGCAAATCTTTTAAAGTTGTTCGTTAGAAGTGCTAGAGAGTTATCAAACTCAGAGATGTCAGCATCAGTGAGTTCTTCTGAATTATTTTTATTTAATTCAGTGATAGAGGTGATGGAAGAAGAAACTAGTTTTGATGGTTCTACCTCTGAAGTCACTAGTGCCAAAGAAGTACTTTTGGCACCCTTGATATCATTTATGAGGTTTTTTTCTTAAAACCTGAGATTGCTCTTCATTTAAGAGCATTCCATATAAAGCACTCAGAGAGAGAGTTTCAAGATTCTTTGACAGTTTTAAACATGTAGTATACACTCCCCATTGTTCAGGGTGTGCCTCCATGAATTTTGTCAGTATTTCAGCATTAGAATATTCTCTATTGACAATTTTCATATCAATCAAAAGACAGTTAACCTCTTTGGTGAATTTGAGAGAGAGTTTCACCTTTTGAGTGCATAAAACTTTCATACTGTCTTACCAGATTAATACACCTAGTGATTTGGACTTCATCAGTCTCTTCATATTGAATACACAAGGTATCCCACATGGCCTTAGATGTTCTCATCTTCATAATAGAATGATAGACTTCATCTGGTAAAGACATTGCAATTATGGATCCAACTTTAGCATCTATAGCTACTTCCTTTTTCTCTTCTTCAGTCCATTGACTAGGATTTTTAACAATTCTCCTTTCAGCAATGGCTAGAGTGGTAGTAGTGGCAGGGGCACTAGATACCAGGGTTGTAGGAATAAATGGTCCATTTTCTAGATAGTAGGGGATCTAAGGATCTGACCCTTCTATAATAGAGTCATTCTTTCCTTCCATAATGGAAAGTTATCACGGCTAAATCTTGGAGGTTTAGCTAAAGATCAATTATCAATATAGTTTGTATTAGTATTAGTCATTTTAAAATAGTTTTTGTTCAAAGATATTTTAAAGATAAGTGAGAAACACTGCTCTGATACCACTTGTTGGTCCCAAAGGAGTCTACAAGAGTTCAAGGATATAGAAACAGTTTGTAGAAGGGGGGTGTTGGTCCCAATAAGGGTCTGCAAGAGTTCAATAAATAGTAAACAGTTTGTAGAAGGGGGGGGTTGAATACAAACACACAGATTTTGGTTTTTAAATGAGTTTATTTAACATAAACAAAGTTACAATTACAAGCGGAATAAGAACAAGTTTAAAACGTAATCTATTGTAACTAAGAAACACTAAGTTTCATGCACAAGAAGAAGAAAAAAAGAACTGAAGAGGGTTTAGGCTAGAAGGAAGCATGCATAGAGATGATGAAGATATCTCCATCTTATTTATACTCGTTTGCATTTAATGCAAGACAAAAGGTATATGCCACGTGTCAAGCTTAGATAGGAAGCTTGTCCTTGCTAATAAGACAGCCATGCTTTTGGCCGAATATGAACAGTACCGTATCAGATATGATGGGGACATAAGAGACAAATCGTACGTCTTTTTCTGACATGGTTCTAGGTTTGACTTTTGTGCATCGAGGATAAGATCAATCTTTTGTCTTGTTAAGGAAGCTTCATTTGATCGCTGATTCTGAATCTTCAAGGATGAATCTTCAGTATCGCAGAGGCTTCACAAGACATCACGCGCTTTGATTAGATAATCGCTGCTATCGCTGAACCGCTTCAGTTCACTTAGCTGATTATCTTTCTCTTCAGCTAAGGTCTTCGACTTTCGTTGAAAGGTCTACTGGTGTGATAGCTGATCTTCAGAACCTCAGAGATAAGCTTGTTGTTCCTTGATCTTCAGCGATCGCTGATGGTAATCAGCGTGTGCTATCGCTGAATATGAACAGAAGCTTATACAATGGAATTTCACTAAGTATATAAAAGGAATCATATTCAAATCACCGAGAGGAGTTATGATCAGCAATCTCCCCCTATTTGATTATGATTAAACAACATAGGAAAATTGTTTTAAGAGACTAGTAAGGACTTAGGAAATATTTAAAGTAAAATATCTAAGTACTAATCTGTAAAGTCTTTTTCAGCTAGTCTACTTATCTGAATTGAGTTTCATTTATAAGGATATGAAAGCACAATTTTTACAAGTAAATAGGCATAAAGTACTTTCACTGATGAATTCTTCAAAGTGAAGAATCAGTGAGTAAATATAGTTTAAAGAAAATAGAACTCTTATGTTCATTGTCCCTTTTACTGTTTTTAGGGATCTTTTCAGTACTAGGATGGAGTAAAGTACTCTGATTGAATTTCATTAACTATAATCTGAAGAAATTACAGGGAAATGAAATTACAATAATAAAAGTAAAGTGCTTATACACTGAAGGAATATTACAAAGGAAATAGAAATCTATAACTAGTCAGAGATATTCTCGTTTCGTCTTTGTAACTCATTCTCATAAAGCGTCTTCTATCGATTCATCAGAGGGGTATCTGACCAGCAGCGCCATAGCATGATCTTTATGAGAGAGGATGGGGCCTTGCAAATCTCTTGGTTTCTGAAAAGTTCTAAGAACCCTTCATTATCCAAGAATACCATACCAGGTTCAGGCAGTGAGATGATTTCATCTTTTTCATATCTTCGGTCTTGAGGGAGAGAGGTACAAAGCATTGATATATCAGGGAGCTCAAGATGACCAAGAATGCCCTGATAATCAAATTTAGTTTCATGCTCATTCTTAGAACTTGAACTACCTTCAGCAGTTGATCTTTTCTTCTTAGATGATTCAGGGAGAGGGTGAATTTGCACATGTTGTGACATCCTTTGCAACAACTGATCCAGTACCCTGTCCACCACATCCTTGAATTTGGATTTGGAACCCTGAATGGCGTCTCTGATTTCTAACCATTCAGTGTATCCATAAATCCTTAAGAACTTGGCTTCTTCTCTCTCTGTTCTATTCGTCCTTGTCATTCTTACATATACCTTTCGACCACCTCTGTTGGAGTGTCGCCCTAGGATAGTTGCATGAATGATTTTGGCTTCAAATCTTCGAAATTTCAGTCTGTCAGTGCACCAGTCAAACTCTTTGTCTTTCTGCATTGTGGCTTCAGCGGACAGTGCACTTAGAATCTTCTGTTGAGCAAGGATTGGATCTACATTCAAATTTTCTTGTGCAAGTTCTCTCTGTACAAGAGCTTCAGCGACCCTTTCACTCTTTTTCTGTTGTTCCTTGGCCGCCTTGTCTTTTGCAGAGTCTTCCCTGAGCAATTTTCTTGCTAAAGCAAGATCATTCTCAGTTTGCTTTATTTCCTCATCCCTGATTCGTTGTGCTTCCAATGCTTGTTCCCTCTCTTCGCTCGACAGAAAGTAGAATTCATCTACCATCCTTATTGGTACAGCGTCAATGGGTTCAACTTGAGGCACCCTTATTCTTCTAGCTTCGAATTCCCTAAGGAATTTTATTCGCCATTCTTCTTCTTCAGGCTCGCTTATTATTGGCTTTTGAACGCGACGCCTGGGAATAAGGCCCTCTTCTTCTTCAGAGTCAGTTTCTATTATATACATAAACTGCTCTTCAGAGGAAGGTTCCTTCCATGAAGTTGAGTCCTTTGGGGGACGGGGATCACTGAGGAAAGGAGAGGAGGAAAAAGAATTGTCAGAGAGAGTTTTTGTAGGTGAAGGAGGTGTGGGGGTTTCAGAGAGAGGTGTTATATAAGGGATAAGAGGAAGAGATACCTCATGAGTGGTCTCCCCCTCAGATTTTGGGATAGTGGCATCCAGATCTACCACTTCTTTTCCTTTGCCTGAGAGACCAGATTGTCCCTGAGAGGAATGTGGTCCGTCCCCCAACGGCTCTTGATGAGCGACTCCAGGCCTCGACAATCTGAAGTGCTCTAAGGCACTTCCAATGTCATCGTCGTCATCATCATCCATTCCCCCATAATGAGGGATAGGGTCTTCTTCTTCTTCGTCTTCTTCTTCTTCTTCTTTTTCATCATCTTCATCTTCAGCGGTCATCCCTTCAGGGAGGGATGATCCTGTCTGCTGGATGTTGGTAGAAATCTTCTCTCCAGGGAACCTCTGGTTATACTCTGAGATGAGTTCATCTGTAAACTCTTTGGCACATTTCACCCCCTCGATGTTATCAGGAGGTAGACAATGCACCATCAGAGTGTGAACATTGGTCTGAACGTCCTTGAGCTTCGTTTCATTCTCGTGAAGCATAGTCCGATCAGCAGCAGTTAAGGATGAACTTGCCTTGGAGAGCACCTGCATCATGTCGGATTGAGTCTTTTGAATAGACTCAAGAACGTTCGCTTGAGCAACGACCTTCTGCTCCAGGCTGGTCAGGGTCTGATGAAGGGCCCTGATGTCTTCCTTCAGAGAGAAAACGTCAGTGATGAGGTTGCTGACGTTGGTCAGGATCGCTGGTGTCCCAATGATGCGTTTGAAGATGAGTTCAGCGGATGTCTGAAGGTTGTCCACCCTGGCCCTAGTGAGAGCACATTCCCTGACCAAATAGTCAACTGCAGGGAATGTAGGGTTGGGAAGGACAATTGGAGGTAGCTCAGTGACTGAAGTGGGAAGCTTGGGAGCCGCCATCTCGATCTTGACCTTTCTGAGCTTTGCAGCACTGGGATGGCCCTGAGGAGACTTTCCCATGTCCTTGCTGATGGGAGGAGCACTGGTGGTGGTGGTTGTCGCTGTCGTTGAGGAGAAGAGAGGAGCGACACCTGATCCAGCTTCAGCAGAGCTGGCTATAACACCCTCAGTGACCGGAGTCCCTGAAGATGGAGGTAGTGCTGATGAAGCAACAACGGATGTAAAGACCGTTGAAGTGGTTGCGGCTGCAGTTGGTGTTGGTAGTACACCGAAATCAGAGAGGGTGGTCTTTTGAGAGACCAACTTCTTTGGCTTCTTGGTAGCAGGAGCAGCAGTGTCCGGGATGCTCGCTGCTGGGTTGGGCAGCGAGCTAGACACAAAGAGATGGGGCCCAATCACTTTCAGCATATAGGGCGTGAAAGGAGCATCACCTGGACGTTCCTCAATGTCCAGATAATTCTTCCCCACTACGGAGAAGGAGTGACCGCCGACCTTCGGGTATTCTTCCCCGAAGGCAACCTCCATAATGGTTGCGAAGAAGCGAGGGTAGGGGAAAATGGGGTGTCTGGTTGCGGCGCTGATGCGACTGACCATGTCGCTGAAGATGTAGTCAGCGTAGTTGAGGTTTTGGCCAGTACAGAAGGAATATGCAAGATCTTGAAAGTGCTTGCTCGCTTGGTCATGCGAGCCGATCTTCGACCCAAGGCATTGGATCACCTGGGTGAAGATATATTGCTAACGAGCAGGTAGCCTTTTCTTTTCTACCTTGGAGCCCACTGTCTTCAGAGAAGGATTCTCCCAAGCATATCCAATAGAATCCAAGAATGCGTCGATTTGCATCTTGGTGGGTTCAGCGCCCCATTGTTGATTCTTTGCGCGTACAGGGAGACGAAGAGTCTTCCTGACAAACCCAGCAGTGAAAGAAAAGATACCAAGATTTGGAATCTTGAAACCAATAGCAGGGAGCTCGGTTCCCTTGTCCGTTGTCAGCATGGTACAGTGAGCCGTGTACTAGAGAGCTTGGAGATGAGAGGAGATGCCCACTGGGTTGTGGACGAAAGCGTACATCAATGGGCACGCTTTGATGAAGGTAGCCCCTTCAGCGAAGTGAGGGCGGTCAGCAGGGATGTCCACCAATGCAATGTAATTGCATGACTTGAAGACAGCTTTTTCCATGGGAAAGTGGCAGGTTGGTGCATTAACCAAGGTGTTGTCTTCAGCAGCAGAGGTTGCAGCGGTCTTACTTGCAGAGGCCATTTCTGTAGTAAAAATGGGAACACCAAAGAGATAAATCATGGTTTTATACATCAATATATAAACCAGAGTTTGGTATAAAGAGTACCAAATGAAATGTTCAAAGAAACAAGTATTTTGATGAACAAGATCAAAATGCTTGTTATAAAAGCAATAATAAAAAAGAGAAGATAATAAAAAAGAGAAGATAAATAAAAATGGATAAACTTTTAAGAATAAAGTCTTCTGTTCTAAGGAAAGAACTTAGAACAGGGTTTGATAATAGAAAACTTTTTAAAGTTTAATCCAGATTAGTTTTATTTCCTTTTTAAAACATGTTTTTACACCATATTAGAAGACTTAAGGAGAAGAGAACGTGAAACAAGAAGTTTCCAGTCTTAAATAAAGGTTTAGATCAAACCTTAGTTGATTTCGAGAAAGAAAAACACAAATGCGTGTTCTTGGTGTTCTTGGTGAAAACTTGAAGATTTAAAGGTTCTTTTGCCTTTTTGGAGAGTTATGAATGCGGAAGGAATCAAGTAAGGCAAAATAATTGCTTAAATAGCAAGAGGAGAGAGAAAGGAAGGAGTGCTAAACGACGGTTTTAGCTTTTTGAAAATGAAATGATGACCTGACGCACGTTCCAAGAAAGGAGTTGATATGGAAACGTCGCAGTCCGTCGTGTGTCAGAAAAAGGTCTGACGTGTCCTTTTATTATTTTTAAAAGATTATAATGATAATTATCCATAAGGAAGGTTAATCATTATTAATTTAAATTTAAAAAAATCTTCATCACTGATAATAAAGGATTGTCAGTGAAGGGTTTTAGTTTTCAGAGATTCATTCTTTGATGAGAAAAGATGTCAAAGAGTGATAAAGATTTGAAGATAATACCTGAGAAGATAATACAGATATCGCTGAATCAGAGTTCAGTGAATGGAGAGTTTGAAGGCTTTATTTGTATCCCTTGTTGTTAGTCACTGAATAAGAAATTATTCAGCGTTCAACATACCAAGTTCGCTGATAAGTAGATTGAATCTAGTTTCATCAAGAGGCTTGGTGAAAAGATGAGCGAGCTGATATTCAGTGGGCACAAAATGAAGCTCAACTTCCCCATTCATCACATGATCTCTGATAAAGTGATATCGAATCTCAATGTGCTTGGTTTTGGAGTGAAGTACAGGGTTGTTACCAATTGCAATAGCACTAGTACTATCACAATAGATAGGAATTTTAGAGAGCTTGAGATCATAGTCTCTGAGTTGATTTCTCATCCAAAGGATTTGAGCACAACAACTACCAGTGGCTACGTATTCAGCTTCAGCGGTGGAGGTGGACACTGAGTTTTCCTTTTTACTTGTCCCACTAATTAACTTTCCACCTAGCAGCTGACACCCACCAGTGGTGCTCTTTCTATCTATCTTACAGCCTGCAAAATCACTGTCAGAATAACCAATAAGATCAAATCCTGAGCCTTTGGGATACCAAAGACCTAGACTTGGAGTTCCTTTCAGATATCTGAAGATTCGCTTTACAGCGATTAGATGGGATTCCTTCGGTTCAGCTTGATACCGAGCACAGAGACATTTAGAATACATGATGTCTGGCCTGCTCGCTGTAAGGTACAGCAGAGATCCAATCATCCCTCGATAGGCAGTGACATTGACTGGTTTCCCATTGGGATCTTTGTTCAACGTCAGAGGAGGCGCCATAGGGGTCTTCATCGCTGAGCATTGATTCATGTCGAATTTATTCAGCATGTCTTTAACATATTTGCTTTGACAAATAAAGATTCTTTTGTCAGATTGCTTAATCTGCAAACCTAGAAAATATGTTAGTTCACCCATCATACTCATTTTATATTGTTTTTGCATTCTTGCAGCGAAACGAGTACACAGTTTGGGTCTTGTGGAACCAAAGATAATGTCATCAACATATATCTGAGCAAGTATAGTATGACCTTTATATTTTCTTAAAAACAGGGTTTGCTCAATTTTTCCACGAACAAATTTTTCTTTAAGAAGAAATTTAGAAAGGGTATCATACCAAGCTCTAGGAGCTTGTTTTAACCCGTAAAGAGCTTTTTCAAGTTTAAAAACATAACCAGGATGGTTAGGGTCTGAGAAACCAGGGGGTTGTTCAACATAAACTTCCTTGCTGAGTTTTCCATTTAGAAAAGCACTTTTAACATTCATTTGAAAAACTTTGAAGTCTTTATGGGCAGCATAAGCTAAAAAGAGTCTTATGGCTTCTAAACGAGCAACAGATGCAAAGGTCTCATCATAGTCAATTCCTTCTTCCTGTCTATAACCTTGAGCAACAAGTCTAGCCTTATTGCGAATTATAGTCCCATTTTCATCTAGCTTATTTCTTAAAACCCATTTGGTTCCCATGACAGTTTTATTAGAGGGTCTAGGAACAAGATTCCAAACTTTATTTATACGAAATTCAGTTAGTTCTTCTTGCATAGCTGAAACCCAGCTAGGATCAGAGATAGCTTGATCTATCTTTTTAGGTTCAGAGAGAGAAATGAAGTTAACATAAAGACAGATATTACCTGTGTCTCTACGTATTTTGATACCTGCATTGGGATCACCAATAATTTGATTTATTGGATGATTTGCAGTCTATCGCTGAGCTGGTTGTTGAGGAGAGAGATCAACGGTAGATTCAGCGACTTGTTCTTCAGTTTCTGGAATAGAACTTGTTGTTTCAGCAACAGGTACTTCATTTAGAATCAATTCAGGGGATTGAATTTCAGATATAGTTTGGTTGTTCACTGAGGAATTTCCAAGAGAGGAGTCAGCAACAGGAATCTGATTTAGAGGAGTAACATTCATCCCTAAAGATGGATGATTGTCACTTGAAGGATTTACAGGGATTTCATCATCACATTCTTCAGCAGGGGTTGATTGCTGAAATATGTTTCAGTTTCCCCATAATGAGATTTCATCCAGGCATTCAATTCTTCATCATCCTCATGAGAATGAGAAGCATGAATGGGACGAGATTCATCAAAGTTAACATGCATGGATTCTTCAACATGTTGTTTTTGTTGAAGACTCTGAAGGATTTAGATACAGAGGAGTATCCAAGAAATATACCATCGTCGCCTTTAGGATCAAATTTACCCAAATGATCTCTGTCATTCAGAATGTAACATCTACATCCAAAAATGTGGAAATATTTCAGAGTATGTCTTCTCCCATGAAACAATTCATAGGGGGTCTTCTTAAATCGCTTAACTATCAGGGATCGATTTTGAGTGAAGCACGCTGTACTGACTGCTTCGGCCCAGAACTGAGTAGGTAGATGAGATTCGCTGAGCATTGAGCGAGCCGCTTCAATGATAGTACGATTTCTTCTTTCAGCAACACCATTTTGCTAAGGAGTTCTCACTGATGAGAAGTTGTGAGAGATGCCTTTTTCTTCAAAAATGTTTACCAGAGTACTGTTTTTGAATTCAGTACCATGATCACTTCTTATGGAACGAACAATTAGATTGTTCAACACTTCCATTCTTTTGAGAAAAGAAATTATCATTTCAGGGGTATCACTTTTGGATCGAAGGAAGAACACCCATGTGTATCTGGAGTATTCATCAACAATCACTAAAGTATATTTCTTCCCAGAGATAGATTGGACATTGACAGGTCCAAATAGATCCATATGGAGTAGCTGAAGAGGAGCGGTCACTGAAGAAATTTCCTTCGACCTGAAGGAGGCTTTTGTCAGCTTTTCCTTTTCACACGCTGAATAGAGAGATTCCTTTGTAAAGGTATGATTTGGGAGGTCTCTAACTAGATCTTTTTGAGACAATTCATTTATTGTCTTAAAGTTTAGATGAGAGAGTCTTTTATGCCATAACCAGTTTATGTCAGTGGATGCTTTAGAGATAAAGCACATGTTCTTAGAGTGAGAACTATTCATATTTATGACATATACATTTTCCACTCTTTTGCCTGTAAGGGCAAGCTTATCATTTCCGTCAGTGACAGCACATCTATTTTTTAAGAATAGAACTTTGAAGTCTTTGTCACATAACTGACTAACGCTCAAGAGATTGTGCTTCAGTCCCTCAACGTAGGCAACACGAGAGAACGATGTGGCTCCGTTGGATAGAATTTCATAACCTTTAGTGTATCCTTTGCCATTTCCACCAAAGGTCACTGATGGACCAGCTTCTTCTTTGTAATTAGAGAGCAGAGATTTTCTGCCAGTCATATGCCTTGAGCATCTGCTATCAAGATACCAGATACCTTTGGCACTCTGCATACAACAAAATATTAATTGTTTAAAGGTACCCATATTACTATGGGTCCTGCTTGGTTAGATAGAGGATTGGCGGAGGAGCTACTAGCTGAAGAACTCTCTTCAGTGGATATCTTTACCTTTGGTGGTTTTGCAACCTTGGTGGATTTCACTCTCGCTGATTTATCAGCTTGAGCTACTTTCTTTCCATGAGCTAGTTTATCAGCTCTAGTAGCATTAGGACATTTACTTGCAATGTGGGTAGTTTCACCACAGTGATAGCACTTCCTATATTTAAAGGATTTGGAATTCAGAGAGAAAATAGGAACCTTTTCAGGGACAGGACCAAGAATTCCTTTATCCATAGTCCTTGGAGGTTGTTACCATTACCTGAGTAGAAGGGGACTCAGAGGAAGAAGTTTCAGTTGCTTCTTCAGCGTCCTCTATTCTTGCCATTAGACAGAGGAAGGCAAGATCTTTTTCATCTGAACCAGAGTCTTCAGAGGTCTTGGCCCAGTCATCTTCAGCGTACCAATCAACTTCTTCAGCGATAAGGCCTTTGCCTTTTTGCTGGTGTTTCTTCAGATCCTTATATTTGTTTTTCAGTTTCAAATACTTCTCCTTTTTATCAGAGGTCTGGGAGGTGGTGGGAGCTGCAACTTTCTTTGACCTGCATTCACTAGCAAAGTGACCCTTTCGCTGACAGTTGAAGCATATCGCTGAGGCTTTCTCAGCGGGCAACATTTTTTGCTTTTCAGAGTCAGAGAGGTTAGAAGGTTTTCGAAAGTTGCTCTTTCTAGCGAATCTTTTAAAATTGTTAGTTAAGAGAGCTAGAGAGTTATCAAACTCAGAGATGTCAGCATTAGTGAGTTGATCTTCTGAATCAGTTTGACCTAATTCAGTGATGGAGGTGATAGTAGAAGAAGAGTCATTTTTAGGATGAGTTTCCTCTGAAGTCACAAGTGCCAAAGAAGTAATTTTGGCACCTTTGAGTTCATTAATGAGGTTCTTCCTCAGAAGTTGAGATTGTTCCTCATTTAAGAGCATTCCATTTAACGCACTTAAGGACAAGGTTTCAAGATTCTTTGACAGCTTTAGACATGTAGTGTACACTGCCCATTGATCGGGTAGTGCCTCCATGAATTTTGTCAGTATTTCAGCGTTTGAATACACTCTGTCGACCGATTTAAGATCAATCAACAAACAGTTGAAACGCTAGTGAATTTGAGAAAGAGATTCACCTTTTTGATACATAAAGCTCTCATATTTTCTTACAAGGTTTATGCATCTAGTGACTTTAACCCTAGCAGTTCCTTCATATTGGATACATAGAGTATCCCACATGGCCTTAGAAGTCCTCATTTTCATAACAGAATGATAGACTTCATCTGGTAAAGCCATTGCTATTATAGATCTAGCTTTAGAATCAATAGCAATTTCTTTCTTATCTTCTTCAATCCATCTGTTAGGAGTTTTAATGATACTCCTTTCAGGGATGGGTGGAGTAGTAGAAAGAGGGGTTGAATACAAACACACAGATTTTGGTTTTTAAATGAGTTTATTTAACATAAACAAATTTACAGTTACAAGCGGAATAAGAACAAGTTTAAAACCTATTCTATTGTAACTAAGAAACACTAAGTTTGATGCACAAGAAGAAGGAAGAAAGAACTCAAGAGGGTTTAGGCTAGAAGGAAGCATGCATAGAGATGAAGAAGATATCTCCATCTTATTTATACCCGTTTGCATTTATTGCAAGACAAAAGGTATATGCCACGTGTCAAGCTTGGATTGGAAGCTTGTCCTTGCTAATAAGACAGCCATGCTTTTGGCCGAATATGAACAGTACCGTATCAGATATGATAGGGACATAAGAGACAAATCGTACGTCTTTTTCTGACATGGTTCTAGGTTTGACTTTTGTGCATCGAGGATAAGATCAATTATTTGTCTTGTTAAGGAAGCTTCATTTGATCGCTGATTCTGAATCTTCAAGGATGAATCTTCAGTATCGCTGAGGCTTCACAAGACATCACACTTTGATTAGATAATCGCTGCTATCGTTGAACCGCTTCAGTTCACTTAGCTGATTATCTCTCTCTTCAGCTAAGGTCTTCGACTTTCGCTGAAAGGTCTTCTGGTGTGATAGCTGATCTTCAGGACTTCAGAGATAAGCTTGTTGTTCCTTGATCTTCAGCGATCGCTGATGGTAATCAGCGTGTGCTATCACTGAATATTAACAGAAGCTTATACAATGGAATTTCACTAAGTATATAAAAGGAATCATATTCAAATCATCGAGAGGAGTTATGATCAACAGGGGGGTTGAATACAAATAGTCAGATTTTTGTTTTTAAATGAGTTTATATTGAATAAACAAATTTACAGTTACAAGCGAAATTAGAACAAGTAAACCTATTCTATTGTAACTTAAGAAATCACACATATTGATGCTCAAGGAAATGAGAAAGAAAAGAGACAGAGGTTTTAGGAATAGAAACTAGCATGCATGAAGATGAAGAAGATATCTTCATCTTATTTATACTCGTTTGCATTTAATGCAAGACAAAAGGAATATGCCACGTTAATCTTGTTTGAGAAGCTTCACTTGATGGTTGAACTTGAAACTTCAAGGATGAACTTTTAGAGTATCGCTGAGGCTTGACAAGACTTCACACTTTGGTTTAGATAACCATTGCTATCACTGAACTGCTTCAGATCATTAGCTGATTATCTCTTTCTTCAGTTTGGTCTTCGACTTTCGTTGAATGTTCTTTTAGTGTGTTGGTTGATCTTCAGATCTTCAGAGGTAGACTTGAGGCTTCTGATTTTCAGCGATCGCTGATAACAATCAGCGTATGCTATCGCTGAATTTAAGCATAAGTTTACAAATGGAATTTCACTAAGTATACAGAGGAATCATAATCAAATCACTGATAGGAGTTATGATCAACAGTACGGATACTATGATATGTTCCCATCAGATCTAATTTAGTACTGTTCACACGCGGCCAAACGCATGGTTGCTTTTGAACAAAGGACAAGCTTCCAATGAAAGCTTGACACGTTGCATATACCTTCTATCTTGCATTAATTGCGACGGGTATAAATAGATGAAGATATCTTCTTCATCTTCATGCATGCTACTTTCTATTTTGTTAAACCTCTGCCTCTTTTCATTCTTACTTTCTTGTGCATCAAACTGTTGATTTCTTAAGTTACAATAGAATAGGTGTATTTACTTGTTCTAATTCCGCTTGTAACTGTAAATTTGTTTATTCAACATAAACTAATTTAAAAACTAAAAATCTGTGTGTTTGTATTCCACCCTCCCCCCCCCCTCTACAAACTCTTTCTATATCCTTGAACTCTTCTAGACTCCTTTGGGACCAACAAACCGTAATCTCCTTCATCATCGTTGCTTCCTCTTCCTCGATGAGCAAGTTCCCGACAACGTGCGTCTCCTTCTCCACGAGAAGTTCCTGACGACCAGTCGATTTCTGGTTCTACCCCTCACCTGATCATCTTTCTCTGGGTACTGATTCTGTTTTTTTTTAATTTCACTTTCTCTATGGTTTTCCCCACAAAAATCCCTCTTCTCTTCTCTTCTTTTCTAGGTACTGGTTCTACCCCAAAAAATCCATCTTCTCTTTCTCTGTGATTTTCCCCACAAACATCCCTCTAAACTTCTCTTCTAGGTACTGCAAGTTTGAACTTTGATTTTAGGAATGAAGTTGGTTTTTTTAAGGTTCTTTGTGCTTATATATGAATTCATCTATATATATATATATATATATGTGTGTGTGTATATATATATATATATATATATATATATGAATGGGTGATTCTTAAATGAATATGTTGAGTTTGATTGATTTTGAAGCAATATTAGATGGAAATTGATATCTGTCAAGATGGATCTTCAATGGTTAGTGTAATTTGTTTAGTTTATTTGAGGGGTAAAATGGTCAATTATAGCATTCAGATAGTTGATTCAGAAAAAAAAAACCAACAACACTACAATTTTATCTGGACAGACAAGTTTATCCGGACAGACAAATTTATCCATACAGGATTTAATGGAAAATTTGGTAAACAATCCCTTAATCATATATTCGAGTTCATTTAGGATGGTTGCAATTGTTTTGTTTTTTATTTTCAAAAACCTATCTAAAATCAGTTAAATTACATATCCATATGCATGCACAATCATTATAAAAATATGAATTATGTTGTTAATTATGTGGTTTGCTTAAAACCAATGTTCTAAAAAGCTCGCCGTACAGCCGTCATGGCGCGCCATGGCACCAAGGCTTGTGTCTTACGTCATGTTAACCCCGTGGCACGCCATGGCCTATATGTGCAATTTTTGTAATACGATATTTGATTTTATTTGCGTTTATAATGTCGTATTTGCTAGTTTTTAATATATAACTTAATTTAACATGCTTATTACTATTAACTCATTGATTACCAATACAAAACATATGTTTTTTATATATAATATTGCATATGAATTTGAAATTTAACGCCGTAAGTCATGCCTTGAAAACGCCATGGTTTCGCCGTGGCTCCTAAGGCTTGAGGCTTGGCCTCGCCGCTACGCCACGCCTCACGCCATTTAGAACCTTGCTTAAAACTTGGATTTGGTCCTTCAACAAATTCTCTATACCGATAATATCTAGTTTTTCAGTTTTATTACACTAAATATATCTGGAATTAACATCATCAGTTAGTAACCATTATGAAGAATAAATCATTCTTGTATGGACCATCTGAGATGAAAACAAGATTTTGAGCAAAGTACACCGATTAAAAGTGTAATTCAAGCTAAATTAATTTGTATTCACATCTTTAAAAAAAATTATTTATTAAAAGTATTTTATACATTAAATTACAAAATAAAATGAAAGTGTAGAAAGAGGGGTTGAATACAAACACACAGATTTTGGTTTTTAAATGAGTTTATTTAACATATACAAATTTACAGTTACAAGCGGAATAAGAACAAGTTTAAAACCTATTCTATTGTAACTAAGAAACACTAAGTTTGATGCACAAGAAGAAGGAAGAAAGAACTCAAGAGGGTTTTGGCTAGAAGGAAGCATGCATAGAGATGAAGAAGATATATCCATCTTATTTATACCTGTTTGCATTTAATGCAAGACAAAAGGTATATGCCACGTGTCAAGCTTGGATAGCAAGCTTGTCCTTGCTAATAAGACAGCCATGCTTTTGGCCGAATATGAACAGTACCGTATCAGATATGATAGGGACATAAGAGACAAATCGTACGTCTTTTTCTGACATGGTTCTAGGGTTGACTTTTGTGCATCGAGGATAAGATCAATTATTTGTCTTGTTAAGGAAGCTTCATTTGATCGCTGATTCTGAATCTTCAAGGATGAATCTTCAGTATCGCTGAGGCTTCACAAGACATCACACTTTGATTAGATAACCGTTGTTATCGCTGAACCAGTTCAGTTTACTTAGCTGGTTATCTCTCTCTTCAGCTAAGGTCTTCGACTTTCGCTGAAAGGTCTTCTAGTGTGATAGCTAATCTTCAGGACTTCAGAGATAAGTTTGTTGTTCCTTGATCTTCAGCGATCGCTGATGGTAATCAGCGTGTGCTATCGCTGAATATTAACAGAAGCTTATACAATGGAATTTCACTAAGTACATAAAAGGAATCATATTCAAATCATCGAGAGGAGTTATGATCAATAGGCGGGTTGAATACAAATAGTCAGATTTTTATTTTTAAATGAGTTTATATTGAATAAACAAATTTACAGTTACAAGCGAAATTAGAACAAGTAAACCTATTCTATTGTAACTTAAGAAATCACACAGATTGGTGCTCAAGGAAATGAGAAAGAAAAGAGACAGAGGTTTTAGGAGTAGAAACTAGCATGCATGATGATGAAGAAGATATCTTCATCTTATTTATACTCGTTTGCATTTAATGCAAGACAAAAGGTATATGCCACGTGTCAAGCATTCATAGGAAGCTTGTCCTCTGTTCAAAAAGCAACCATGCTTTTGGCCGCGTATGAACAGTACCATATCAGATATTATTGGGACATATGAGACAATTCGTACGTCCTTCTCTGACATAGTATAAGATTTGACTTTTGTGCACCGAGGATAAGATCAACGTTAATCTTGTTTGAGAAGCTTCACTTGATCGCTGAACTTGAAACTTCAAGGATGAACTTTCAGAGTATCGCTGAGGCTTGACAAGACTTCACACTTTGGTTTAGATAACCATTGCTATCACTGAACCGCTTCAGATCATTAGTTGATTATCTCTTTCTTCAGCTTGGTCTTCGACTTTCGCTGAATGTTCTTTTAGTGTGTTGGTTGATCTTCAGATCTTCAGAGGTAGACTTGAGGCTTCTGATTTTCAGCGATAGCTGATAACAATCAGCGTATGCTATCGCTGAATTTAAGCATAAGTTTACAAATGGAATTTCACTAAGTATACGGAGGAATCATATTCAAATCACTGATAGGAGTTATGATCAACACTACGGATACTCTGATATGTCCCCATCAGATCTGATTTAGTACTGTTCACACGCGGCCTAACGCATGGTTGCTTTTGAACAAAGGACAAGCTTCCAATGAAATCTTGACACGTGGCATATACCTTCTGTCTTGCATTAATTGCGACTGGTATAAATAGATGAAGATCTCTTCTGCATCTTCATGCATGCTACTTTCTATTTTGTTAAACCTCTGCCTCTTTTCTTTCTTACTTTCTTATGCATCAAACTGTTGATTTCTTAAGTTACAATAGAATAGGTTTATTTACTTGTTCTAATTCCGCTTGTAACTGTAAATTTGTTTATTCAACATAAACTAATTTAAAAACTAAAAATATGTGTGTTTGTATTCAACCCCCCCCCCCCTCTACAAACTCTTTCTATATCCTTAAACTCTTCTAGACTCCTTTGGGACCAACAAACCGTAATCTCCTTCATCATCGCTGCTTCCTCTTCCTCGATGAGCAAGTTCCCGACGACGTGCGTCTCCTTCTCCACGAGCAGTTCCTGACGACCAGTCGATTTCTGGTTCTACCCCTCACCTGATCATCTTTCTCTGGGTACTGATTCTGTTTTTTTTTTAATTCCACTTTCTCATTGGTTTTCCCACAAAAATCCCTCTTCTCTTCTCTTCTCTTCTAGGTACTGGTTCTACCCCAAAAATCCATCTTCTCTTTCTCTGTGATTTTCCCCACAAACATCCCTCTAAACTTCTCTTCTAGGTACTGCAAGTTTGAACTTTGATTTTAGGAATGAAGTTGGTTTTTTTAAGGTTCTTTGTGCTTATATATGAATTCATCTATATATATATATATATATATATATATATGTATATATATATATATATATGAATGGGTGATTCTTCAATGAATATGTTGAGTTTGATTGATTTTGAAGCAATATTAGATGGAAATTGATATCTGTCAAGATGGATCTTCAATGGTTAGTGTAATTTGTTTAGTTTATTTGAGGGGTAAAATGGTCAATTATATCATTCAGATAGTTGATTCAGAAAAAAAAACAACAAAACTACAATTTTATCTGGACAGACAAGTTTATCCGGACAGACAAATTTATCCATACAAGATTTAATGGAAAATTTGGTAAACAATCCCTTAAATCATATATTCGAGTTCACTTAGGATGGTTGGAATTTTTTTGTTTTTTATTTTCAAAAACCCATAAAATCAGTTAAATTACATATCCATATGCATGCACAATCATTATAAAAATATGAATTATGTTGTTAATTATGTGGTTTGCTTAAAACCAATGTTCTAAAAAGCTCGCCGCACAGTCGTCATGGCGCGCCATGGCACCAAGGCTTGTGTCTTACGTCATGTTAACCCCGTGGCACGCCATGGCCTATATGTGCAATTTTTTTAATACGATATCTGATTTTATTTGCGTTTATAATGTCGTATTTGCTAGTTTTTAATATATAACTTAATTTAACATGCTTATTACTATTAACTCATTGATTACCAATACAAAGCATATGTTTTTTATATATAATATTGCATATGAATTTGAAATTTAACGCCGTAAGTTATGCCTTGAAAACGTCATGGGTTCGTCGTGGCTCCTAAGGCTTGAGGCTTGGCCACGCCGCTACGCCACGCCTCACGCCATTTAGAACCTTGCTTAAAACTTGGATTTGGTCCTTCAACAAATTCTCTATACCGATAATATCTAGTTTTTCAGTTTTATTACACTAAATATATCTGGAATTAACATCATCAGTTAGTAACCATTATGAAGAATAAATCATTCTTGTATGGACCATCTGAGATGAAAACAAGATTTTGAGCAAACTACACCGATTAAAAGTGTAATTCAAGCTAAATTAATTTGTATTCACATCTTTAAAAAAAATTATTTATTAAAAGTATTTTATACATTAAATTAAAAAACAAAATGAAAGTGTATATTAAATAAAAATCTTTAGATATAAATTTAAAAAACTATTAAATTGACAAAATAATGTTTGCATTAAAAAACCATGAATTTAGAAAAAACAAATGAACTCCAATAAACTTCACATATCTTTTGGGCTGAGTATTTAAATATTCAAGTAAAATATTATAAGTTAAATAAAACTTAAAGCAATAGTCATTTTGTTAATTTAATTGTTTTTTAAACAAATGTAAATATTTTTATTTTATATATTTTTTAATATAAGAAATTTACTTTTGTGATTGAACATATAACTTTTTAAATAAATAAATTTTAAAAATATATATGTATCGTAATTAATTATAGAGTAAATTACAATTTTGGTTTTTGTCGTTTGTTTAAAACCTGATTTTCATTACTGAAGGTTTATTATAAACTGATTAATTTCTTTTAACTGTTGTTAATTGACAGTATTAAATTTAAAGATGCTAACTATCATGGAGTTAAAAAATTAAAGACCATCGATACAAATATATTGTTTTAGAAATTATATATACGTTTTAAATAAACCACAAAGACCAAACAATGTAGTTTACTCTTTTAAAAATAAAAATAAAAAGTTGCAATACCTTCTAGAACTTTATCCTAAAAAAATAGATTCTAGAACTAGAGTTAAATTCAAATATGGTCTCTATAGTTTATAAATATTATCAGATAAGGCCCTTTAAAATAAATTTAACGATCAACGTCCTTGTACTTTTCACTTTATAATAGATAGGGTCCCTGAGGCTAACGACTATCCAACTTTTCTGTTAAATATGACCTTTTTACATAATTTCTTAATTTTGCCAATTTTCAAACCACGTGGACCAAATCTGTAATTTTTTCTAAACTATATATACATAGAGGCAGGTTCAAATGAGAACTCAAATTTGGTTGTAAACGTGAGACCAAATGAGAGCGCGACACATATCATATTTAAACTGAATAATCAAAGAAAATATTCAGTCTGAATAATTAATATTCAGACATGTGTCGCGCTCTGATTTGTTCTCACGTTCACAACCAAATTTGAGTTCGCATTTAAACTTTCCTCTACATATATATATATATATATATATAGAGAGAGAGAGAGAGAGAGAGAGGGGGAAGGAAGTTCAAATACAAACTCATATTTACGTACAAACTATACAAACAGATTCAAATCAATACAAAAGTAATTTTTTTCCATTAAATGCTATGATTTAAGATATTATTACACATATGTTTGTTTCATAATGTAAAAGTTTCACATGTATTTGTTTTCATAAGTTGAAAGTTTCTCATATATTTTTTTATGAAAAAGTTTCATATGTTTTTGTTTCATAATGTAAAACTTTCACACTTAATTTTTTCACAAGGTGAAACAAACGTATGTGCAATAATATCTGAAACCATAACATTTGATGAAAAAAAATCTTGAAAAAAATTATTTTGTTATGGTTTTGAATCAGTTTGTATATTTTGTACATAAATATGAGTTTGTATTTGATCATCCCTCTATATATATATATATATATATATATATATATATATTAGAAGGGTACTCGCGCAATGCAGCGAGATTAATCTTAATTTTAATGTTTTATTTTATATTTTGTCTCCATCGATGTTATAAATATGATTTTATTAGTTTTGAAAAAACAAAGATTTTATTTTTATGTACTTTCTCGACCAATGTATTTATATTTATAAGGAAGGGAATAGATAATCAATATCAATTAAAATCAAAATAATTTATGAATAGATATGTGTATAAAAGTATAGAAGATAATCAATAATTCAATATCAATTACTTAATTAGAAGATTAAACAAATCTGCTGGGATTTAGTTAAAAAATGAATGATTCTGGCCCCAAAAATAAAAACGACCTCCTACAATTGTTTTAAAGAGATTTTTAAGTAATTAGCATTAAACAGCGGTACGTATGGCTTAAAATGTTGTTTTTAAGAGTTTTTGTCAAATGCTTTATAATATCCTACAGAAATATATATAGAAGGAGGTTCAAATGAAAACGCTAAGTATTTAAGAAAACAAGAAAACCTTTTTTCACGTACAAAATCACATGATTTTGTACTAACATGAAAAAATGGACACGGGCGACTTTCGCCGCGGGTTAAGTCGCGGGAAAAGTTGCGGTTAATCATACATGATTTTGTATGTGAATCATATATGATTTTGTACATGAAAAAAGTTTTCTTGTTTTCTTAAATAGGTAGCGTTTTCGTTTGGACCTGCCCCTATATATATATACACACATATATATAGATGAAAGTTCAAATGCGAACTCAAATTTGATTGTGAACGTGAGGACAAATGAGAGCGTGACACGTGTCAAAATAAGCAATATTCAGACTGAATATACAAAGGAATATTCAGTCTAGTATATATTCAGTCTGAATATTGAATATACAAAGAAATATTCAGACTGAATATTCCTTTGTATATTCAGACTGAATATATACTATAATATTTCTTTGAATGAGACACGTGTCGCACTCTCATTTGTCCTCACGTTCACAACCAAATTTGAGTTCTCATTTGAACCATCTCCTATATATATATATATATATATGTATATATATAGGGTTGGGTTCACGTGAGACCAACCTGTTTCCGTGAGACCGTGAGACAACCTTTTTACTCTTGAAACTTCACAGCAAAAACACTGTGAAGGTAAAGAAAATCTGATGGGTTCATGTGAGACCAGCCTGTTTCCATGAGACCTGTCGAAGACGCGTGAAACCACCTTTTTACACTTGAAACTTCACAGCAAAAACACTGTGAAGATAAAAAAAATCTGAACCTTCACAGCAAAAACATTGTGAAGGTTACCTTCACAGCAAAAAAATTATGTAGGTTAACTTGATAGCAAAAACACTGTAAATATTCATATTTTTTTTACCTTCATAGTGTTTTTGCTGTGAAGTTTCAAGTGTAAAAAGGTTGTCTCACGGAAATAGGCTGGTCTCACGTGATCCCAAGTCTATATATATATATATATATATATATATAGGGAATGAATCAATAAGAACCACCCCTCCTTAAAGGAACAAAGGAACAAATTGTGGACCACATATGATGTGGGTCCCACATAATATTAAATCATTTATGATTTAATATTAAATCATATTAAATCATAAATGATTTAATATTATGTGGGTCCCACATCATATGTGATCCACAAGTGTCCCTTTGTTCCTTTAAAAATGCAAAGTTCTCATTTGAACATTCCTCTATATATATATATATACACACACACACACATATAGGGAAGGGTTCATACATAACACCCCCCCCCCCCCAATTTAAAAAAACAAAGGAATCTCTTTCTGGCCATATATTTTGTAAAAACAAATTATATTATATTAAATGACATTATAGTAATTAATGTATGATGATATTTGCTTTCCACCAAGGGTTATTTTTTTAGGGGTAAGATTGGTAAAGGTCAATAGTAATAATATATTATTATAATATGTTATTACTATTCTGGTATATTATTACTTTATAATATATTATTAATATATAGATTTTGTAAAATCAATTAACAATATATTAGAATATTATATTATATTATGTTATAATTATATCATATATGATTTTACATTTACCTTTGTACAAAATCACATATGAATTTACATTAACATTTGTACAAAATCATATGTGATTTTGTTGACATATTTTGCATTGTAATCATGTGTGAATATCATTTGTATAAATCATATATGACTTTACATTTATATTTGTACAAAATCACATATGATTTTACATTAACATTTGTACAAAATCATATATGATACTGAAAGCATATGTGATTTTGTTGACATAATTGACATTATAATTTATCTTGATCTTATATTTATTTAAATAGTTTAAATAATGGAGCTCTATTTTAATTCATGAAAATTAGCGGGAGTTTGAATTTTATAAATATATTTGTGAGATCTTAATCTTATATTTATTAAATATATTTAATATTTACATTGTACAATATGAACATGGATAGTAACTTTTCAAAAGTAATTAGTTTGACAATAATACCCTTCCCGTAAATATATTAATATTAATTAATTTCTTAATTTCTTAAATTATATATGTGGCTAGAAGGGGTTCCTTTGTTTCTTTAAATGAGAAAAGTTCTCGTTTAAACCTCCCTATATATATATATATAGAGAGAGAGAGAGAGAGAGAGAGGAAACTTCAAATGCGAATTAAAATTTGGTTGTGAACGGGAGGACAAATGAGAGCGCGACACGTGTCTGAATATAGATTATTCAGACTGGATATACAAAGAAATATTCAGACTGAATAAATATTATATTCAGTTTAAATATTTCTTTGTATATTCAGACTGAATAAATACTATATTCAGTCTGAAATGGGACACGTGTCGCACTCTCATTTATCCTCACGTTCACAACCAAATTTGAGTTCTCATTTAAACCCACCCCTATATATGTATATATATAGTAATACAAAATATAAATACAAAATAAATTTTATAAAATATAAATATAATATAATCTTAAATATACAAAAAAATTAATAATTTGTAAATATAAATATATACGACAGGACCTCTATCTTGTGACAACATTTCGTTTCGGACCACATCCGACCATCTGTAGGATAATGGATGGTTTCCTTCGTAGGGTTTTGGGTGAGGAGAGGCTGATGGTGAGCCATGTAATCAATGTTTTTCGCACCATTAGAAATAGAGATGGTGAGGCGGTAGATGTTCAGGAGGGCCATCTTGACGCCAACGATGTAGTACAGGTTTGAATTTAACTCTTATGTTTATATTCACCTTATATATTACATCTACAAATTATTAATTTTAGTATATTTTAAAATTATATTATATTTATATTTAAAATTTTTTATTTTGTACTTATATTTATATTTCATATTTTTTATATATTTTATTTATTTAAACTCTTCATCTATACAATTTGTATAGTGATCTCATTTAGTGTTTTCTAGAATAAATTCAACCTTTCATATATTCTATAAAATTATTTATATTTTATATATAAGTATAAATACAAAATACATTTCATAAAAGATAAATATAATATATCGTGTATATATATATATATATATAAAATATAAACAATTTTTAAATAATAATATAAGGTGTATATAAATATGTAATATAATTTGTAAAATATGAAAATTATATGATACATAATATATAATTATAATATATATATATATATAAGAGAGGAATCAAATGAGAACCACCCCTCCTTAAAGGAACAAATGAACAAATTGTAGACCACATATGATGTGGGTCTCACATAATATTAAATAATTTTTAATTTAATATTAAATCATAAATAATTTAATATTATGTGGGACCCACATCATATGTGATCCACAAGTGTCCCTTTGTTCCTTTAAAAATACAAAGTTCTCATTTGAACCATTCTCTCTCTCTCTCTATATATATATATATACTAGAAGGGTACTCGCGCAATGCAGCGAGATCCATCTTAATTTTAATGTTCTGTTTTATTTTTTTATCTCTACCGATGTTATAATAAGATATTATTTTTGTGTACTTTTTTTAATTCCGTTTTTCTAATTATAATCTAGGTTTAATAATGAAATAATATATTTTAGTTTAATAATATAATTTTTTTATAAATATAATAAATTAAGCATTTTGTTATAGTTGAATGATTATCCTTATTATATGTTAGATTTTTTGTATTCAAAATTATATTTTTATCTATAGCGTTAGTTGTATAGTTAGTTACACGAATTCAAACATGAAACTTTAATAAGTTGTACCAATGTATGTATAACTTGTATCCTTGAATTTAAATAATTATGCTTTAATCAATTGTACCTATTGCATAATAATATGTTTTTAAGAGTTTTTGGCCAAATGCTTTATAATATAGTAGATATATATATATATATATAGAGAGAGAGAGAGAGTTTAGATAAATTATAGATTTTGTCCATGTGGTTTGGAAATGACAAAATAATGAAAATATGCTAAAAATGTTATATTTAACGGAAAAGTTAGACGATCGTTAGCCTTAGGGACCCTATCTGTTATTAAATGCAAAGGACATGGACGTTAATCGTTAAAAGAATCTTTAAGGAACTTTATTCGTTAATATTTGTATACCACAAAGACGAAATTTGAATTTAACTCTAGAAAGTATTATTAAAGTGACAAAAACGTTGCTGTCTTGCTTTTCACGCAGCAAACATTTATTTATTCATTGCTTGTTATTTTTAAATGTTTGAGCATCTTATATTCTCCCTCCATGATTCCAATTTTGACTTTTTCAAATTTAAAACATTAATTGGTGATAAAGTATATTAAATAAAATGTACTTATTTTATTCCGGGAAGCATAAAATGTTTTTGATGAATCTAGAAGTGTAACTATATGATGTCATAAGATACATCTTGATTATAAACCCAAAAACTTGAAGCCTCAACCATGATTTATGATTAGTTTTATTTTGTGTTTCTCTCGATATATTTTACGATTTTGGGATGTTTTGTAAATGATGTTTGGTTGGCTATTAGTTTTATGGATAGTTTTAGTATATTTGTAGCGCTTCAGATCCATTTTGTATTTGAATGTGTTTATCAATTAATTTTATGCAGTTCAAATATGAAATTTTTAAAAAGTTATATGTATATAATAATAAATACTTGAATCTGAAGACATTTTATCAATATTAGTGATATTTATAATATAGTAAATATATTAACATGAATATACTCGTATATGAATACATTCTTTCATCATATATATATTAACCACATATATGTTACAAGCCAGTGAGAACCGATATGAAAATATATTTTTTACATGATTTTTTCCATGAAAACGTATAATTTAAGATTGGGGGAGGCTAATGGCACCCATACCAAATGAATTTCTCCTCACATACATCTACATCAAAACCAACTTTTTACATTCCCAGCATTACAAAAGTAAAAAAAATTGCGTGTATATGGTGTCAATAACATTGTCCTTTAAGATATTGTTTCACATATGTTTCTATTCACCTTATGAAAATATTACATGTGAAAAAAAATTGGTTTAACTAGTAAAATGAAAAATACATGTAAAAAAATTTCACGTGATGGAACAAATAAATGTGACTATCTTATTATGAAACAAATATATGTGAAACAATATCTCCCAACATTTGATGAAAAAATATAATGTAAAAAAACATTTTTAGATCAGTTCTCATGGATTTGTAACATATTTGTGGTTCTCACTTGATTTAACACCTATAAATAGACGAAAGATCGTGTGAGAAGAAGAGTTAACCTGAGAAGTGTAACAAGAGATCTGAATCATTGATCACTTTTAATGACATGCCCACACATGAATTGTACTTTAGAAGAGAATTGATCTGGTGCATCTCGGTGCATCTCATTAGTGTTGACATTCAATTAGGATTGATCCAAAGGTAAAGATCTTTCTTACGCTTCTCACCGGAACTCAACACACACACTCACTCACATACATACACGTACACACACACACACACACACATATATATATATATATGTGTATATATAGGTATAGATGGAGGTTCAAACGAGAACCACTGTGATTTACGAGAATGCGAAAACAATTGTGGGCCTCAAACCTTTTTAACTAATAATTTAAGTTATAATAAATAAAAATAAATCATTAAGGGCAGTAATGTAATTGTTTATTTTTTAGGATTTTTATGTTATTTTAATTAATTGTAATTATCCCATTATTCTCGATCAGAATCTGATGATCACGTATCAGCCATTTATAAGTTGTGATAACCTCATATATATATAAGTTGTGATAATCTATGATTATCGTTGATAATATGTGATAGTTTGTGTTAATCGTGTGGTAAGTTGTGATAATTGCAGATAAGTAAGTTATGATAATCATGTGATAAGCAACCATTATTTGTTCATAATCAGCTAATTGTTAATTGATCATATAACCATTTTAATCTGTGATAATCATGTGATAATCTATTATACTAGTGTTTTTGTTGTGATAATTATGTGATGATGGTGAATAGGATCATTAGACAATCAGATGAGAGAGAGAGAGAGAGATAAGGGCGATAGATGTCGATGGTTGTTTATGATCCCTAAAAAATTGGATTAACTATTAATTATTATTATTGATTAAAAAATCCTTTAATTATGATTGTTATTACATTACTTGGTTTATAGATTGTTCTAGTTTGAACCCTTCCATATATATATATATATAGAGAGAGAGAGAGAGAGAGAAAGAAAGAGAGATGAAGATTCAAATGAGAACTTTGTAAATTTAAAGAAATAAATGAACAATTTGTGGACCACATATGATTTGGGTCCCACATAATATTAAATCATTTCTGATTTAATATGATTTAATATTAAACCAGAAATGATTTGATATTATTTGGGACCCACATCAAATGTGGTCCATAAAGTGTTCGTTTATTCCTTTAAAAATGGATGGTTCTCGAATGATCCCTCCCATATATATATATATAGGGGACTCTTCATGGGAGATCTAGTTAATCTATGATATATATATATATAGGGGACTCTTCATGGGAGACTTAGTTAATCTATGATAACCATGAGATCCCATCTCATCCACAAATTAATGGATAAATTAGGAAACTAATATATTTGGAAATTTGACCTAAAATTCTAATTCAAGGGCATTTTAAAAATCTTATATCTCCTCTCTCCATTATCCTCTCTTCGGCGAACTTTATTCCGACGAATACTGCGGCAAATACATGATGCACACTGTGATACCTTTTATAAAATAACAAAAAAACACAGTGTGATACACTTTATAAAACAACAAAAACTCATTATGATACAAAAATACACTACTGATACATTGTGTTATCCTTCGTACAACAACAAAACTACATTGTGATACACTTCATACAAAAACAAAAATACACAACTGATACATTGTGTTACCCATCATACAACAACAAAACTACATCGTGATACATTTCGTAAAAAAACAAAAACAGACTATAATACAAAAAATACATTGTGATAAATTTAAATATAAAAAGTACAAAAAAATTTTGGGTTACCTCTTTTATGGCTTGAATTTCAAATATATATAATTTGGGAAATTTTTAGAATACATGGTAACTATTTATGATATAATTAATTTCCATAATTTGCTATATTTAAATATAAAATAATAAATTACCAACTTACCTTTTACTTTATTTTAGTAAATAACATTAAATATCTTAAATGATTGGCTCACATTGGATCTCATAGTTACCACAAACAAAGTAGTTTTCATTTAATTAAGCCCCTATATATATATATATATATATATATAGGGGAGAGATCATACAAAAACACTCCCTCTTTAAATGAACAAATGACCACTTTGTGGACCACATATGATGTGGGTCCCACAAATTATAAAATCATATCTGATTCAATAGGCCCACCATTGAATCAGATATGATTTTATAATGTGTGGGACCCACATCATATGTGGTCCACAAGGTGTTCATTTGTTCATTTAAATTTACAATGTTCTCATTTGAACCTCCCTCCCTCTCTCTCTTTCTATATATATATAATTATATAATTATATATATATAGGGGAGAGATCATACGAGAACACCATGATTTAAAGGAACAAAGGAACACCTTTGGACCACATATGATGTGGGTCCCACATAATATTAAATCATATATGATTCACTGGTGGGACCCATCAAATCAGATATGACTTAATATTATGTGGGACCCACATCATATGTGGTCCACAAGTTGTTCATTTATTCCTTTAAATTTACAAATTTCTCATTTGAACCTCCCTCTCTCTCTCTCTCTCTTCATATATATATATAGGCACCTTAAAATACAAACCAGTCAAATGTTACAAACTTGTACAAACCAATATAAAAATAAATTTTTAATGATTTTATTTCATCAAATACTATGATTTAATATGTTATCTCACGTATTTTTGTTTCATAATGTAGAATTTTCACATATATTTATTTTCATAAGGTGAAGTTTCACATATATTTGTCTCATAATGTGAAAGTTTCACATGTATTTTTTTCACATGTAATTATTTCACAAGATGAAATAAACATATGTGTAATAATATATTAAATCATAGCATTTTATGAAAAAAGGTCATGAAAAAAATTATTTTTATATTGGTTTGTACGAGTTCATAACATTTGACTGGTTTGTATTTGAAGATATATATATATATATATATATATATAAAGGGTGGCAATCGTGTCGTGTTCGGGTTGCCGGCCAGGAAAGCTCAACCCGGACACAACCCGTTTAACTAATCGTGTTGAAATGTTCAACTCTAACCCGTACATGCTCGGGTTGGCGGGTCATAAACGGGTTGTCGTGTCAGTTGGCGAGTCAACTAGGGGTTGGCGGTCATAAATGGGTTGACGTGTCACATAATAATACAACCAAGTTCAAACGTACAAATTCAAATACTAATACTACAACCAAGTTCAAATACTAATACAAATATTATTTTAGAAAACTTAGAATAAAATTATTTTTTTTAAAAATAATTATTTTTTTAAAAAAGAATTATTTTTAGCGGGTTGACGGGTCAACCCGCGACCTGTATGTGTCAACCCGAACATGACGCATTTAATAACCGGGTTGGCGGGTCAGAAAGTTAAACTCAAACCCGTTTATTTTCGTGTCGTGTCGAGAATTGCCACCCGTATATATACACACACACGGTAAGAGACCAAAGACCGTGTTTGCAGCCTTGATTACCTTTAATCTCAAACCCATCCAGGAATCGTGCTGATATAGGGATTGGTCCGGGGTATCTCATTGATGTGTTTTAAATTTATAACCGCAAGCGTACGGATTGTGTAGCATACGGGTCGATCTCAGGGAGGTGACGGTCTAACACTAACTACTTAATGATTATGGCCTCGTTATGTGAATCTGATGATTGATTTGTTTATTACGCTAATTAGACATAAAATAAATGAGGTTAAGGGAAAAAGGGAGAGAAGAAACTAACTATCAAATAAAATAAAATAAATTAAAACGACAACTAACGGACACTGGGTAATGTCAACTTTGGATTTTGGTAATGGTGAGAATTCGTTATGTAAAATTACTTCAACCCTCTCTCGAGGTGGAAAAGTTTTTCTAAACCAAGACACATATTTACTTTCACAATACGTGTACGTTGGGAAGAAACATTAAGAGTTAAAACTACTATGTTTCCCAATCAACGTCCCTAACTATTTGCATATTAGGACCGTTGTCATTGATCAATTTAATCCAAGTAAAAGACCAAACTTTCGTTTTCGTCAAAAACTAATTAGGTTAACTAAACGTTTTGTTAAAAACCACTTAAATCCATTCCAACTTTCGTTAGAATTGAAATAGGATTAAAACTTAACATTCGTTTTTAAGACCAATTGATCAATACCCAAAACCTCAATCCTAAGCGACGATTACCCAATAAAGCGATTACCAAATTAAAACCAACAAACAAGTTATTTTATTTAGACTCTAACAAAATTAAAGATAAAGATTAAACCTAAACCTAGCAAAAGATCTACATTAGACAAGACCTAATGACTACTAACATCAACAAAACCAAAGATGAACAATAAGAAATTGACAAATTAAACCTAAAACGCATAAAATTAAAAAGGGAGAAGAGAGTAAAGTAAAGGGTAAGGAGTAAAGAGATGCATAAACGTAAATAGAGATGAAGTAAGGGAAGGAGAAAAGAAGAAAAATCGAATCTTTGATGCAAACCAATAAGAACTTTGAAATATTAATGGAGAGATTCCAAGAACAAATCGATTAATATCAATATCCGAACAAAACACAAAATAAATAAATACTAACTAAAAGGATAGGGAAGAAGATACTCAATAACGTATGGAGAGTCGGATGTCAATCGGTCTTCAATGGCATAAGCTTCAAGCTCCTATCTTCTTCCCCAAGATTGTAGAAATCGCTAAGAAAGTTGAGAGAAAACTAGAATAATTCTAAGCTGTGGAATGAGACGGCCCCTAAACTAAAACCCTAAAAGAGTTTAAATATGAAAGATAAAAAAAAAGCCCAAGAAAAAGCCTAAGGAAAAAGCCCAAAAATAAAATAGGTCCATCAGATTTTCATGGTTATGAAATATTTCTCATGCCCATGAAAATGCAGCAGAAAGTTTGGTCTTTAAATCTTGGCTTTTTCGACCAAGTCTTCATCTTCAAGAATCCCTTCTTTCATCGCTTCCTTGGCCATGCCCTTCGATCCTCTTAGTCCATCTACCGTGTCATATTCAACTCCATGTAAAACCTGCACAAAAGTATACCGAAAACGTAAAAACGATTCCAAAAACAATTCCAACCGTGATTAAAGAGAGAAACAGAAAAGAATAATAAAAGATGCATGAAAGGACTAAACTAAGGACTAAAATGCATAAAAGACTCAACTAAAACATACCAAGTTAGGTGCATAAAATGCACTTAACACTCATCCTAATAATGTGCATCCAAATGTGGGGGATTTGTTCTTACACTTCTCACCGGAACCCAACCCTACGGTGAGAAGAGTAAGAATGGATCTCCATCTTAGATCAATCCTAATCAAAGATCAACAGATGCACCTGATCAATTCTCGTGAGAATCACAATTCATGGGGTGGGGTTGAGATTAAAAGTTATCAATTCTTCATGTCATTTCTTACGCTTCTCACATTGCCTTTTGGGCCTCACCAAGTACTCGTTCAATCAGCAGGAATTGAACCTACGAATTTCCCCCGTTGATTTGCTTCCTCACTTTCCTTTGGAGTCTTTCTTTTTTCCCAAATCTGAACGCTGCAGAAGTAGAAGAGATTGCTTTAACTCCTATTGTTGTATGATCTTTCGTCTCTCTCTTTCTCTCTCTGTGTGTGTGTATGTGTGTGTGTGTATACATATAGGGGGGAGTTCAAATGAGAACTCAAATTCAGACACGTGTTGCGCTCTTATTTTTCCTCATGTTCACAACCAAATTTGAGTTCGCATTTGAGCTTTTCTATGTATATATATATATATATATATTAATCAACGACTATCTTCAGACGATTATAAAAATTCTTAAAATTCTGCATATTTACAAAAAAAGTCTGTCTCTTGATCATCGTGGATTAGAAAATTGTATGATATAGATTAGTTTGTAGGGTTTGCATGAATCAGATAGTTTGTAATTGAAACGGACCATATATATACATATGTAGATATTTGTTTCACCATGTGAATATTTTTTACGCAAATTTTTCATTTCACTAAGTGAACAAAAAGAGTTTTTATAAGATGAACACAAACATATGTGACATGATATCTTAAATTTAGGACATTTGATAAAAGGCTAATGTAAACAATAATTCTATATAAGTTTTTAGGAACTTTTAACATTTTTTAAGTTCTTATTTGATTTATCATATTATATATATATATGTATGTATGTGTATGTATACATATTCTAGAAGATGTGCAAGTTGTTGGTTTCTTTGATGATGAAGATGAATATATCACGTCACCAATTTATAATTTGTTGAAGTTTGTTGTATTCGTGTATGTGTCAAAATAAGTAATTTGGGTTTTAATAAATTGCGTTCAAAAAAAAAAATATTAAATAGATTCAAAATATAATAATAATAAACTGCAGGTTGATTTTTATTAATATAATCTAGTTGATTTTTACAATACATAGAATATCATTTTATACCAATTGTCACGTTGAAATAAACAATAAAATACCCGAATAAAAAATTTAATGAAAATATAAATGAAAAGAATGATGGTCAAAAATAGCATATTTGAGTCAAAGGGTTATTATAGATTTATAGGTGAAGTCAACTATCATTTTAGTCCCTGTGGTTTCTCAGAGGTTTTTATTTTTGTCCTTAAAATATAGAAATTGTATTTATATCATTATAGATTTTATTTTAGTTCTATTTTCATCCGTCCAGTAACATTTAAAAGGTTGTTAAACTTTGCACCACAAAATTACAAATAAGACCCTAGAAATGGTTGTACTATAAACAAACCACTACCTGTTGTATTTTATAATTGCATCTTCAATCCAACACTAAAATTACTAAAAACACTAAAATGTAGGTGTTATCAACTTCAATCCAACAATAAAACACTAAAAATTTTAGAGAGACAAAATATTGACCTCTATATTTGAAGGCTAATAAAGTAGGCCACTAAAAACTTATAATCATATTATATAGTTTTTTAATTATATATACATAAATTAATAGTTTATTACATTAAATAATAAATACACATATATTTTAATATTATTATATTATTAAAGATGTTTTTAGTGGTGTTTTTTTAGTGTGTGTTTGGAGTAGAATTTTTTTTAATATCTCATTTTTAGTGTTTTTAGTGGTTATATTTTAGTGGTTAGGTTGGAGATGCCCTAAAATGTCCATCAAATCTTTAAACTATTTGTATATTTCACTTCTAATTTTAAATTTAGGATTAATAATCCTAAAAGTTTTGATTATTTTCTTTAACTCTTTCATTGAGATAGAAACTTTCCCGCTTGTAAGTTTTCATAATTGACTTTTCATTAAAATGGTGAAAGTAAGTTGTATTTATAGAGGGTCTCCCTTAGTTAGATTTTCTGGTCAAAATATGAGAAAAGTTCACTCAATTTTTGATGCCATGGGGCATAGGCTTCGGTTTCTTCCAACGGCCGAGATTAAGAAAATGGGGTTAGCTGTGAAAGAAAGAGTCCAACATTCATTTTGGAATGAACTTTTGTAACACCTAAAAAATGGGACAACAAAAGTTTCTGAATAAAATAGAAATGTGGTATTGAAATATCAAGATACGAGCCTTCCTAAAAAGAAATCTTAAATACACTTGTTAAATTACATTTTGTAATAATAGGTTTGAGGATAACAAACTCCTAATATAATTTCTTAAAGAAATAAGATTACATTTGGGTGTCACCTAAACCACCAAAATACCACTTCAAACACATGGTGCCTTAAAAAAAAAAATCCTTAAGCTCTCCTTCTAAAAGACCGGTCAAGTCTTCATGGCGACCAGACCACTGACCACTAGAACCTGAGATACCTGCCGACACCAAAAATGTGTTAGGCCGAAAAGTCTAGGGAGTATGAACAATTATAATAAAAAATTACAATATGATTAGTTCTAAACCGTCTGTAATTCAAGTAATACATTTAGGCGGAATCAATGGGGGAGACCCGTATCCATTGAGAGCAACGAGAACACAAAAGTATGCCACTCAAACAACGTTATCGCATAAAACCTCAAGACTTATCGTCTAAGTTTCCTAACGACTACTTAACTAGTTTTACCTCAAGAGTCGGTTATCCTTAGTGTCTATTTTTACGAATTCCACCTCAAGGCTCGACAGAGTTAGTGTCTATCCAAGGGTAACACCTCAAGCGACGGAGATCTTAGTGTTTACCCCTAAAGTAACACCTCAAGACTCAACCCTCATAATGCCTACTTAGAAAGTTTCATCCAAACAATTTACTCAATGAAAACATCAGTGTAATCCACATAAGGAAACTCTTTTATTCATTATGCCATGTGAGGTATCAAATACCATCATATCAATATTCAAGCTCATAAGACTAACATTTATAAGCAAAGTCCCGAATTTGGGTCAAATCCCAATAATTATGATTTTTCATGTAGACACCAAGTAGGGGTGAGCAATGGTCGGGTCGGATCGGGGCCCAAAACCCAAAACCCGATCGGATATCGGGTGAAGAATGGGAGCCTCGAAATCCAACCAAAAAAATTCAAGGTATTCGGGTTCAGATATTTCAGATATAAAAGAGTTTCGGGTCGGGTTAATCGGATATTCGGGCATTGAGACACACAACAAAAGTAATTCCTTTTCAGAAAAAAAATCTGTAAATCCAAAGAATAGCAAAATTACAAACACAAATAATCAAAGAACAGCAAAATGAAATATAATATCAAGCAAATGTCTGTAATCAAAATAAAAGGAAAGGAGAATGATATTCACATTTCAGATTTCACATATGATGGAAGAATGTTCGCCAGGCGGCAACTCCAAGACTAAGAGTACAATCGAGTCGACAAAAGTGGGTGGGGGTCTGGGGGATGGGAGCTTGCGAGGTGTCGAGGGCGACGATGTGAGGGGCCGAGAGAGGAGAGCCGACGATGTGAGGGTTAGGGTTACTGGGTTAGGTCTCGAGTGATAGGCTTTTGAGAATTTGAGGTTTTCTGTTTGAGACTTTGAGCCGTGAGGTACTGATTTTCTTTGTATATATATTTATTTTTTTAATATTTTTATGTATTATTATTATTATTACTAGTGGTGTACCTGCGCAATGCGGCGGGAGCCGTAAATGTAAACGAGTTTAAAGCTTTGATGGTTTTGTTAGAGAAGATTTAACGATGATATGATTTTAAATATAAGATTTTAGGTCTTTACCATATTCATCAGGTAAAGTAATACGACTTGTTAAGCATTAATCCGGGTAAACTGTTTAGTATATCATCTCTTAATCGTTACATGTTAATATATTTTAAATTAATAGGAGTTGTAATTCTAACCGGAGCCGATGGGACGGGGATAGAATTTCTTTTCGAACCAGCTCTTCCTTTTCTAAGATAAACCAATCACAATTACAAATTACTGTCCCATACTCATCTAAATTTGTGGGTAACTCATACAGGTATGATCTTAATTCTTGCGTATCTTCAACCCTATAGGAGATCATAGGGCTCACTAAAGATAATGAAACCCATGGCTCATTCAATTACTAGAATTGTAAAAGCATCAAATATCTTCCAGTTTCACCGTTACAGTCGGTATCTATTGATCCTGCCCACATCCACTACTCAGTTGCAAACAACTATCAACAAACCTAACTTTAAACAGGCAACCTTTTATTTAGCTCGACTACTTAGAACACCATGTCCCTTGATCATTCAAAGCAAATGCAATAAGAACTTAAAAAGTAGACAACGTCAATATAGATTTAAATGCCACAATAAGTTAATAAATAATAACACATAGACAATTTTTTTTTATCAATAACAATAATTACACCAAGTCTACATATAAAACTACACATCTATGGAATTCCAAATACACTATATTTCTTCTAGACATTTCATCTAACACCTTGACTGCACAAAATGAACATGATAAACACTACTTCGATCACATCATAACAAAAAGACCATCAGGTGTTGCTTGATACAACCTTTATAGAACCTTCAACACTCAAACTTTTGTTACCTAGTGCTCCAGTTACCTTATAAGATACTTCACCCATACAAATAACAAATGTCAATTATAGAAGAATACTGCAATTTGCCATTACAAGTAAGAACCTACCATTTATACAATGCATTAAAGAGAACATAAAAACTGAGTGTAAAAACTATCCTTACAAAAAAAGAATTAAAATACGAAAGAATTAAGGTTAATCCTACAAATGATTAGAATTAGAATTAGTAAAACCACTACACCAACAAATGATGAGGAAATCGATAGGAAGAAATATGACATTCACAAAGACCTTCCCCCTGTTACATTGACAATTACCAAGAATCTGACTAAAAGACAACTTCTTTTTATTGAAAAGTCAACAGGTTGATAGATGTGAGAGGCTCAGTTGATCCTCACAAGTTTTTAACCGGATAGTTTCTATCACCTGCAAACCACTCTCCAAAACTTACTAAAGACAACACAAAACACACAAAAACTTGGTATTCCATCTAGAATCAGTGACCACGAACATGCTTGTATCCCATAATTCTAAATTGGAAAGCCCGGTTTAAACCAATAATTTTAGTTATCAACAATATGCTTGCATACAACTCCTAAAACTAGTTGATCAACAATACGAAACAACCAAGAAAAGAGATCATCTAAATAGGGAAAACCCATATTGTAAATTCTTGGTAATACGATTTAGGGTCGAAAATAAATTGAAAATATGATTATAGCCAAAACAAATTGAAAATACGATTTAGGGTCGAAACCCATACATAAGCGTACCTTGAGATTTGAAACGAAAATCGTCTTGCATCGGCCAATTATTTATGTTCCGGGTGATTGTCCAAAAACCTGCTTAACCAAAGTAATTAGGAACCAACTCAAACTGATCGATATTCCCTCAACAGGTATCGAAACGAAGAGCTGAAAAAGTTCCTATGAAGTATGAACAATAGCTATTACCCCGACAATTACTACAACGTATTTCCAGTTAAATATGGTTGAAAGTTGAAACCATGTGAACCTTCATAAAAAGAAATTGTGATTCAATTACAGTGTAAAAAATAACATATAAATGAGCTTGAAATTGACCTTAAGGCTTAAAACTATAAATGAGATTAGAATGAGTTAGTTTTAGTGCAAAAAATACGAAATGGTGAAAGAGTGAGGAAGATGAACCATGCGTAAGCACAAAATAATAGTCAAATACCTTGAATCAAGAGAGACGGTTATGCGAGAACCCTAACCATATTTTTGTGCCCGCTTCTGGTTGCGTTCTATCAATATCTTCATAAGCATTCAAAGAGAAAATAACATGGAACCAAAAACAAACCCAAACTGGTTATTCTGATTACATGATTTTCATCAAAGATGGTTACTTGTTAGGAAAATCCTTGTTAAACTACAATGTCGTTCCCTATCAAGATGTAAAAAAAGAACAGTACCTAGTTAGCATGATATTCATATGGTCAAATTCTCCATTAAAAGTCACCTGAAGATGAACAAATATATAGAAAAACAAGAATAAGTAGAAAAGTAAGGGATCACTAAAATTCAAAGACATATTTGACCTGTGTTGAGACATTACCCATCTGCTACTTCTTGTTCTTCCTTCCATTTGTAACTTCCTCCTCTTCAATCCCAAGAGCCACAATACTGAGATACCCATACAAAATGAATCTACTTGTATTTTACAAGAGAAAATTGAGTAAAAGTCACCGTATGTGAAAACCATACAAGTTGCTAATTGAGAATGAAAAACAACCAATATTATATCATCATATTACTTTTGCAAATCCACCAAGATTGGTCAATTCTCTTCCAGGGTCTATTTTTTCTTCTAGAAGATCTGCAAGGAAAACCAAATGAGGCAAATTCCAATTAATATCAACAAATTCAAGATATTCAATCAACAAAATCAAGAACGAATTTAGATGGATACCCATGTTTTGTTGTCCTTGAAACAAAAGGTAATCTATAGAAATTACATGAATACAATTTGGGAGAATCTATAGCACATTTGATGAACAAAAGAGCCAATCGACCATCCATGGGTGTTTACTTATGAAAAAAGGTTTTATTAAGAATGTAAGAAAAAAGAGTCAAAACCCTAGGTTTTTTACCCCCTCCTGTTTTCACCTCGCAATTTTGCGTGAACTCCCAACCACACTACCGTCCTCCACCATCGCCGGCCTCCACATCATTCGCCACCAGTCCACCAGCCACCGTCGATCATCCTCAGCCAACACCGTACATCACCATAGTCCTCCGTGCGACCACCGTGTACACCCTCTATTCGACTGCCGACGAACCAACAACATTCCGTAGCCAAACAACCTTCCGCCTTCACCTTTGTTCTCTGTCACCGACGGCAGCCATTTATGTGAGTTGATGAACTGGTTAGCTTCTTGTGGGTTCTCTCTCTCCTACTCTGCGTGTGTGCGTGTGAAAAAAGCTACTTGGAGAGAGCGATTTTAAACCAGAGAGATGGATAGTCATATACCTGGAGAATGGAAATCGTCATTTTGGGAATAGGAAGAACCGGTCTTGGAAATCGTCAAGTTGTATCGTAAGTTGTTTTTAAAAGATTTAAGACTCTATGCTTAAAAAGATAATACCATATGCTTTGTAAGTAGTTTTTAAGACTTTTAAGACTTTATGCATAAATTTGTAGTACTTTGTGCATCAAAAGTTGTTTTTTAAGATTTTTGAGAAATTTAATTTATAAGGTAGTATAGATTATTATTATTATTATTATTATTATTATTATTATTATTATTATTATTATTATTATTATTATTATTTGTTGGTCCCAAAGGAGTCTACAAGAGTTCAAGGATATATAAACAATATGTAGAAGTGGGGGGTTGAATACAAACACAAGCTTTCTTCCAGTTTTTAAATGAGTTTATATTGAATAAACAACTTTATAGTTGTAAGCGGAATAAGAACAAGTATTAAAACCTATTCTATTACAAATTAAGAAATCACTAAGTTTGATGCACAAGGAAGGATAGAAAGAGCAGCAGAGGTTTTGAGGAGAGAATATGTATGTATGCATGAAGATGAAGAAGGGTTCTTCGTCTATTTATACCCTTTGCATTTAATGCAAAGCAAAGGTATATGCCACGTGTCAAGTTTCTATTTAAAACTTGTCCTTTGTCCAAAAGATAACCATGCTTTTGGCCGAATATGAATAGTGACCAAATCAGATTTGATGGGGACATAAGAGACAATCTGTACGTCCTTTTCTGACAAGGTATTGAGGTTTGACTTTTGTGCATCTAGGATAAGATCAACATTGATCTTGCTGGTAGGCCCCATTTGATCACTGAACCAGAGACATCAAGGATGAAGTTTTCAGGTATCACTGAGGCTTTGCAAGATCTCACACTTCAGGTAGATGAACATTGATATCACTGAACCAATTCAGATCACGAGCTATCCATCTCTATCTTCAGTTATGCCTTCGACTGTCGTTGAATGGCTTTATGGTGTGAGTGTTATTCTTTAGATCTTTAGGGATAGGATGATGTTCCTGATCTTCAGCAATCACTGAGCGCAGTCAGTTTAAGCTATCACTGAATATGAACATTATCCTATGAATGGAATTTTCACTAAGTATGAGAGGAATCCTATTCAAATCACTGAAAGGAGTTTGGATCGACAACCTCCCCTTATTTGATTATGGTTAAGCAACATAGAAAAATTGCTTGAAATGATTAATAAGGACTTAGAGTTTTTAAAGAAAAAAAATTCTAAGTACTAATTTGTGAGATCTTTTTCAGTTAATAAACTATCTGAATTGAGTTTTATTTATAAGAATATGAAATCACAATTTTTATAAGTATAAAATCCCTAAAGTACATTCACTGAGGGATTACAAAGTGTAATGTAAGTGAGTATTAAGATTTTTAAAGAAAATAGAACTTAAATGTTCATTGTCACTTTTTACTATTTTCAGGGATCTTTTCAGTACACAAATAAAGTAGAGTATTTCATTGAGTTTCATTAATCATAATAATTTGAAGAATTACAAAATGAAAAATAAATTACAATTATAAAGTAAAGTACAGTACACTGAAGAAAATTATCAAAAACTAATCAGAGCTTCCTAATAGATCTTCTTTTGAATAAGAACATGGTCATTGTCTGACCAGCAACTGTAGTACATAATTTTGAGAAGTTTGGAACGAGCTTTTTGAATCTCCTTATTTCTGAGAAACTTTATGAACCCATCATTTCCTAGAAATGCCATCCCTGCTTCTAGATGACTGACTATTTCATTTTCTTCAAATCTTCTTGGTTCAGGCAGGGATGTGTTTAACATTGAAATATCAGGGATAACGAGATGGGCTAGAACACTATCTAAGTCAAACTTTGTCTCATGTTCATTTTTGAACGACTGACCTTCTTCAGCTTCGGACTTAGATCTTCTCTTTTTGGATTTTTCGGGGAGAGGAGGAATAGTGAAATATTGGGATATCCTTTGCAATAGCTGATCAAGATGTCTTTCCACTACACCCTTGAATTGAGATTTAGATTCCTGAATGGCATCTCTGATTTCTAGCCAATCAGAGAATCCATAGAACTTCAGGAATTGGGGTTCTTCTTCTTCACGCCTACTTCCTCAGAACATACTTACTCTTATCTTCAGACCTTTTCTTGATTTTCGTCCTTCAATAGTTGCATGAGTAATTGTTCCAGGAGAAAAGCGATAGTTTACCTTTTTAGTGCACCATTCCAATTCATTGTTCTTTGGTTCCTGATTTTCTCTATTTAGGGATTGTAGAAATTTCTCTTGTGCTATGATTGGATCCACCTTTAATTTGTCTCTTGCTAGTTCCTTCTCTACTAGCTGTTCAGCGACCAACTCACTTTGTTCTTCTGCGTGTCTCTGACGTTTGGCTCTTATTGTATCTTCCCGAACCATCTTTTGAGCGACCCTAAGACTTTCTTGAGCTTGATTTATTTCTTGATCTCTTAGTCGCTGAGCTTCTAAGGCATCTGCTCGTTCTTCAGAGGATAGGAAGGAGAATTCGTTGTAGACACTTATTTGTACAGGGCTTCCGGCTCAAAGGTACGAAGAGGAACTTTTACTCTGGCCATTTCTAGTTCTTTTATGAAGTTTGCCCTTCTTTCTTCTTCTTCTTCTGGTTCAAGAATAGGTTGTCTATTTACACGCTTTTGGATAAGGCCTTCTTCCTCTTCAGATTCAGATTCAGATATGTACAAGAACTGATCTTCAGTAGAAGGTTCCTTCAGGAATAGACTCCTTTGGGGAACAGGGACCACTGAGACGTGGAGAGGAAGAGGAAGGTTCATCAATAACGAGAGTAAGAGGAGGTGATGTAGGTAGTTGAGTTTCAGAAGGGGGGATGTATAAAATTAGTGGAAGGCATACCTCAGCGAAGTGCTCCCCCTCGAAGTGGGATCATTAGAATCCATCACTTGTTTATTCTTCCCTGAGGGATCAGACTGCTTCTGGTTAGAAGGTTGCCTATCCCCCAAAGGTTCTCTGAACACAATTCCAGATTGTGGACGGTTGGCTATGAAGAAGTTGGTGGGAAAATCATCATCCTCATCATCATCATCTCTGAGTGAGTGATGAGGAGTTTCTTATTCTTCTTCTTCTTCATCATCATCATCATCATCATCATCATCATCATCATCATCATCATCATCATCATCATCATCATCATCATCATCATCATTTTCTTCTTCATCTTCATCTCCTTCAGTAGAGATGGGGTCTTATTGAGGTTCCTCTGGGATGATTTTGTTTACATCCTTGAGTAATTCTTCCTCAAGTTCTTTGGCAAATTTCTCCCCCTCTTTGTTTCCAACAGGTAGAGAATGTACCAGAAAGGTACGCACATTAGTGCTGAGAAGAGAGAGATCTTCAGCTTGTGCCTTTTGAGTTTGAGAGAGCAAATTCAGGTTCCCTCTGTCCACTTCAGTGAATGAAGGGACTATGCCAGTTAAGCCTTGAACAAGGCATAAAGTCTCTGTAAGTGTCTTCTCCTGCTGATCACCCTTTTCAGCGAGACGTTCGATGGCACGTCCATTGGAGCATTATCATCCTTAAATGTCTGAACATCGGTGAAGATGTTGGAGATGGTTGCCTTCATACCAGGTACCCCAGCGACTTGGTTGAAAATAATTTCGAAGGCAAGTTGCAGAGTATCTGCCCTGTGCCTGATCATGGTGCATTCATTCACCAGTTAGTCCATGGAAGGGAAGGAAGAAGAAGGTAGAGAGATCTTAGGGATGTCAGCCTGTAGAGGAGGTAGCTTGAATGCTAGCTTCTCTTTCATTACCTTCCTGAGTTCCTCGACGTTCTTGAACTTCAGGGACTTGGAAGAAGTAGGATCGCTGAAAGGAGCAGTAGTGGTGGTGGTGGTGGTCGCTGTTGAGAAAATAGGAGCAATGATACCTGATGAAAACAAAGATAAACGAGCCAAAAATAGCTCGAGGTCAGAAGAAGGATGTTGGGAGGTAGTAAGTGTTTGCAAGGGTTCCTTGAGAGTATCTGAAGGATTGCTCTCAGGGTTGTTGCTTGCTATGACTGTGTCTTGAGGATCACAAACCTTTTTCTGAGAATGTTTTAGAGAAACATTCTCAGGTCCTGTGTACGTGGCTTTCCAGGAATCAAATTGTCGAAACAAAACTGATGTTTGAATAGCACGTTGCTCAATCTCAGTAGGGATGGGGACAATCAAACATGATTCATTGTTTGATGTGTAGACCTGTTGTCGCAAAGGAGTCTACAAGAGTTCAAGAATATAGAACCAGTTTGTAGAATTACATTAAACATGAAAATACAATTATAAGCCACGTGTCAAGACTCGTCGCATTTTTGCAGAGCAAAAGGTATAAGCCACGTGTCAAGACTCTATTGGAGACTTGTCCTTTGTCCAAAAGGCAACCATACTTTTGGCCGTATATGAACAGTAACCAAATCAATTTTGATGGGGAATTAAGGAACATAGGAAAGTTGACTTTTGTGCGTCGAGGATAAGATCAACATCGATCTTGCTGAGTAGGCCCTACTTGATCGCTGAACTAGAATATTCAAGGATGAATATTCTGAGTATCGCTGAGGCATGTGCAAGATTCACATTGTGTAGATAATTAATTGCTATCACTGAACCGCTTCAACTCACTTAGCTAATTATCTTTTTCTTCAGCTTCAGTCCTTGACTTTCGCTGAATGGTTCTTTGATGTGAGTGCTGATCTTCAGATCTTCAGAGATAAGGTATTGTTCCTGACTTTCAACGATCACTGAGTGCAATCAGTGTGTTCTATCACTGAGTTATGTACAATCACTTATACTTGGAATCTTCACTAAGTATACAGGGAATCATATTCAAATCACTGAGAGGAGTTATGATCAACAATCTCCCCCCTATTTGATTATGATTAAGCAATATAAGAAAGTTGCTTTTGTGAAGATTAGTAAGGACTTAGAAAATTTAAAGTAAAGAGTTATAAGTACTAATCTGTGAGATCTTTTTCAGTTAGTCTACTATCTGAATTGGGTTTCATTTATAAGAATATGAAATCACAATTTTACAAGTATAAAAGCTACAAAGTACATTCACTGATTAATTACAGAGTGTAATGTCAGTGAAAATATAGGTTATTTTAATGAAAATAGAACTCTTATGTTCGTTGTCCCTATTACTTTTTTTTTCAGGGATCTTTTCAGTACATAGATGGAGTAGAGTACTTCATTGTATTTCATTTATAATAATCTAAAGAATTACATTAAACATGAAAATACAATTATAAGGATAAAGCACAACATACTAAAGTAATTACAAAGGGAGGAAAACTACAAAGACTAATCAGAGAGCTTTATTTTTCTTCTTCGTAACTCTTTCTCATAGATCACCTTCTGAAGACACTTTTGTCCATATGTGAATAAACAATTGTAGTACATGGTCTTTATGAGTTTTGAGGGAGCAATCTTGATTTCTTTGTTTCTGAGAAACAAATTTCTTCCATCATTCCCTAGAAAAGCCATTCCTGCTTCAAGGAGAGTAGTGATTTCATGTTCCTCATACTTTCTCTCTTCTGGCAGGGAGGTGTTTATCATCGAAAGATCAGGGAGGACGAGATGAGAGAAAAGACTTTCATAGCTGAATTTGGTCTCATGTTCATTTTTAGAAGATGGACCTTCATCAGCGTAAGAATTTGATCTTCTTTTCTTTGTCTTCTCAGGAAGAGGAGGGGCGCTGACATGCTGTGAAATCCTTTGCAATAGCTGATCGATATGTCTTTCTACTACGCCTATGAATTGAGATTTGGAGTCCTGAATGGCATCTCTGATTTCTAGCCATTTAGAGAAACCATAGAATTTCATAAACTGGGGATCTTCTTCTTCACTTCTGTCACCTCTGAACATAGTGACAGATATCTTCGGACCTCTCCTTCGATTACGTCCTAGGATAGTTGCACGAGTTATAGTGGCAGAGCGAATACGAAAGTTTACCTTTTTAGTACTGTTGATCATAACTCCTCTCAATGATTTGAATATGATTCCTTTTATATACTTAGTGAAATTCCATTGTATAACCTTCTGTTCATATTCAGCGATAGCATACGCTGATTACCATCAGCGATCGCTGAAGATCAAGGAACAACAAGCTTATCTTTGAAGACCTGAAGATTAGCTATCACACCAGAAGACCACTCAGCGAAAGTCGAAGACACTAGCTGAAGAAAGAGATAATCAGCTAAGTGAACTGAAGCGGTTCAGTGATAGCAGCGATTATCTAATCAAAGTGTGAAGTCTTGTGAAGCCTCAATGATATTGAAGTTCATCCTTGAAGATTCAGAATCCGCGATCAAATGAAGCTTCCTTTACGAGATTAAAGATTGATCTTATCCTCGATGCACAAAAGTCAAACCTAATACCTTGTCAGAAAAGGACGTACGAATTGTCTCTTATGTCCCCATCATATCTGATATGGTACTGTTCATATTCGGCCAAAAGCAGGGCTGTCTTATTAGCAAGGACAAGCTTCCTATCCAAGCTTGACACGTGGCATATACCTTTTGTCTTGCGTTAAATGCAAACGGGTATAAATAAGATGAAGATATCTTCTTCATCTTAATGCATGCTTCTTTCTAACCTAAACCCTCTTTATTCTTTCTTCCTTCCTCTTGTGCATCAAACTTAGTGTTTCTTAGTTACAATAGAATAGGTTTTAAACCTGTTCTTATTCCGCATGTAACTGTAAATTTGTTTATGATATATAAACTAATTTAAAAACCAAAATCTGTGTGTTTGTATTCAACCCCCCCCTTCTATAAACTCTTTACTTATTATTGAACTCTTGTAGACCCTTTAAGGACTAACAAGTGGTATCAGAGCAGTGTTTGTTTCTTTTATCTATAAAATATTTTTCTTATAAACTATTTTAAAAATGTCAAACCCTAATACGAACTACAATGATAATGGATCTTTAGCTAAACCTTCAAGATTTATCCATGATAATTTTCCATTATGGAAGGAAAGAATGTCTCTGTTTCTAGAAGGATCAGACCCAAAGATCCTTTACTATCTAGAAAACGGACCATTTGTTCCTACAACTATTGTAGCTGGTGTTCCTGCCACCACTACTACTCCAGCCATCCCTGAAAGGAGTATCATTAAAACTCCTAATCGATGGACTGAAGAAGATAAGAAAGAAATTGCTATTGATTCAAAAGCTAGATCTATAATAGCAAGGTCTCTACCAGATGAAGTCTATCATTCTGTTATTAAAATGAGGACTTCTAAGGCAATGTGGGATACTCTATGTATCCAATATGAAGGAACCTCTGAAGTTCAAGTCACTAGGTGCATAAACCTTGTAAGACAATATGAGAGTTTTATGTATCATAAAGGTGAATCTCTTTCTCAAATTCACCAGCGTTTCAACTGTTTGTTGATTGATCTTAAATCAGTCAACAGAGTGTATTCTAACGCTGAAATACTGACCAAATTCATGGAGGCACTACCCGATCAATGGGCAGTGTATACTACATGTTTAAAGTTGTCAAAGAATCTTGAAACTCTGTCCTTGAGTGCATTATATGGAATGCTCTTAAATGAGGAACAATCTCAACTTCTGAGGAAGAACCTCATAAATGAACTCAAAGGTGCCAAAAGTACTTCTTTGGCATTTGTGACTTCAGAGGCAACTCCTCTTAAAAATACTTCTTCTTCCACTATTACCTCCATCACTGAATTAGGTCAAACTGATTCAGAAGATCAACTCACTGATGCTGACATCTCTGAGTTTGATAACTCTCTAGCTCTCTTAACAAATAATTTTAAAAGATTCGCTAGAAAGAGCAACTTTCGAAAACCTTCAAATCTCTCTGACTCTGAAAAGCAAAAGACAATACCCGCTGAGAAAGCCTCAGCTATATGCTTCAACTGTCAGCGAAAGGGTCACTTCGCAAGTGAATGTGGATCAAAGAAAGTTGCAGCTCCTACCACCTCCCAGACCTCTGATAAAAAGGAGAAGTATTTAAATTTGAAATACAAATACAAGGACCTGAAGAAATACCAGAAAAAAGGCAAAGGCCTGATCGCTGAAGAAGTTGATTGGGACGCTGAAGACGACTAGGCCAAGACCTCTGAAGAGTCTGGGTCTGATGAAGAAGATCTTGCCTTCTTGTGTCTAATGGCAAGAATAGAGGACGCTGAAGAAGCTACTGAAACTTCTTCCTCTGAGTCCCCTTCTACTCAGGTAACCATTCCCTCTATCTCTTTACTCTCTGAAAGTGATAACTTGTCAGCCCTGGATGCTATGACTATTGATTTTTATAATTCTTTACATGGAAAGATTAAGGCCGAGAAAATTAATACTGATTTATCTGAGCAATTGAAAAATTGCCATTTAAAAATCAAAGAACTTTCTAAAATTGAGAAAACTCTCAAGGACCAAGTCTTTGCAAATCAAACCATAAGCATCGAGAAGCAGCAAGCTATTGCTGATAGGGAAAAGGCTATCGCTGATCTTAAGTCTGAAAAGGCAACCATCGAAGGATGGTGTAAAGCTTCTGAAAAAGTCAATAAGATCATCAATGCCCAAACACCTATGAAAGTAAGAAGTGGGTTAGGCTTTAACTTTGAAAAGGAAGAATCAGGGAATGATCGTTCCATGCTCAAATTTGGAATGTTTGTCTCTTCTATCCCTGATCCTTCTTCTTCTTCAACTTCTTCCTCTTCTATTAAAGAGAAGTTTCCTGTGAAAAATTCTAAGAAGGTGATTAAGAACGAGTTTCTTGACCAAGTTCCTAAGAATAAGATCGCTCAGAATATGAACAAGAAATCCTCAGAGAAATTCTAAATCTGGGAAGAAGGCCTCTAACTTTTCTCAGAGACCAACCCCCAGAATTAAAACCGATCTCACTCCTATCCCTGAAAAGGTTGTTATACCTTCAAGGACTATGAATAAAGGAATTCTTGGTCCTATCCCTAAAAAACTTCCTCCTTTCTCTCTGAATTCTAGACCCTTTAAATATAGGAAGTGCTATCCCTGAAGTGAAACTACCCACATTGCAAGTAAATGTCCTAACGCTACTAGAGCTGATAAACTAGCTCATGGAAAGAATTAGCTCAAGCTGATAAATCAGCGAGAGTGAAATCCACCAAGGTTGCAAAACCAACAAAGGTGAAGATATCCACTGAAGAGAGTTCTTCAGCTAGTAGCTCCTCCGCCAATCCTTTATCTAACCAAGCAGGACCCATAGTAGTATGGGTACCTTTAAACAATTAATCTTTTGTTATATGCAGAGTGCCAAAGGTATCTGGTATCTTGATAGCAGATGCTCAAGGCATATGACTGGAAGAAAATCTCTGCTCTCTGATTACAAAGAAGAAGCTGGTCCATCAGTGACCTTTGGTGGAAATGGCAAAGGATACACTAAAGGTTATGGAATTCTATCCAACGGAGCCACATCGTTTTCTCGTGTTGCCTACGTTGAGGGACTAAAGCACAATCTTTTGAGCGTTAGTCAGTTATGTGACAAAGACTTCAAAGTTCTATTCTTAAAGAATAGATGTGCTGTCACTGACGGTAATGATAAGCTTGCCCTAACAGGCAAAAGAGTGGAGAATGTGTATGTCATAAATATGAATAGTCCCACTCTGAAAACATGTGCTTTATCTCTAAAGCATCCACTAATATAAACTGGTTATGGCATAAAAGACTCTCTCACCTCAACTTTGTCCAGCGTGTGAAAAGGGAAAGCTGACAAAAGCCTCCTTCAGGTCAAAGCAAATTTCTTCAGTGACCGCTCCTCTTCAGCTACTCTATATGGATCAATTTGGACCTGTCAATGTCCAATCTATCTCTGGGAAGAAATATACTTTGGTGATTGTTGATGAATACTCCAGATACACATGGGTGTTCTTTCTTCGATCCAAAAGTGATACCCCTGAAATGATAATTTCTTTTATCAAAAGGATGGAAGTTCTGAACAATCTGATTGTTTGTTCCATAAGAAGTGATCATGGTATTGAATTCAAAAACAACATGTTGGTTCCAGATTCCTTTAAACCGATTGTTAATTGAGAGTATTGAATCTGAGTGAATTGCGGAAGCAGATCAATTAACAATTTAAATCAATAGAACAGTAAACAGAATGAAGAACAAAAATTATGAAATGACTTACGCACAGTATTCTTCAAAATGTAAATGTATTAATCGACAATTTTTACAAACACAATACAATGCTATTTATACAGATACAAAGACAGAAAGTCAAAATGCTAGCCAATTACAAAGTGCCATGTGTCATAAAGGGAGCGTCTAACAACAATTAGTTATAACAAGAAGTGTGTGTTGACATTTGTAGACATCTCTTCTTTGACTCATACTTTAATATCTAACATTCTCCCCCTAAGTATGAAGTCAAAAAAAAAAAAATTTCTTCAGAGTGGATCAACAGCAGCGATGATATTTGAAATATTATTGATAAGCTCTCTGTTCTTCTGAAGTCCATCAAGTCTTTTCTCTATTTTCTTTGCAACTTCTGGATTTGTCGTGTCTAAGCCAAAGAAAGCTCTTGATGATGTAGACTACCTCAGAAGAGTATTTGTGAGCTTCTTTGATGCGAAAGAAGCTCTTTCTATTTGGTCTTTTGAAGATGATTCCCTCTTCTGGTTCAGTAAGAAGTCTACCCACTCTGAATTTGCTTATCCCTTCAAGTTCCTCATTTGGTGCAGAGATAGCCAGATTATCCATTTTGAAATTTAATCCAATCTGGAAGTCGACCTGCCTTTTGTATCTAATGTATGATTTCATACACAGAATAATTCTAGTGTAGGCAACCTGGTCTTGTGGATCTTTGCGTTCAGAAAGCTGAGTCTTCATAAATTCTTCCGTAAAAATGAGATCGAGTTTGGATGGATGGACAACAGATCATTATCACATATGTAATAACTTTTGTTGTTTGATCTGACTATCTCGTAGATTGTGTACCAAATGGGTGTATCTTGAAACTGTTTATGTTTCATGGCTGTTATCTTTGTAATTGGAACAGTAGTGAAAACTGTCTTTCTGTCTTGTTTATGTGCCATGAAGTTATCTTTAACTTCACTGCTAACATTGTATTGGTTGGCGAAGTTAGGCATCATGAGATAAATCTTCTGATCTGTTGGAGCATACATGTGCCTTTTCTCAACTTCAATTGTTGGAAGTTCAATGTTTCCAACAATGTTTCCAACTTTATTTAATTTTTCTTCAAATTCTTCTCTTCTGATCTCCTTCTGCTTCTGAGCGGCCTCTGCTCTGACTCTTGCTCTTTCTTCAGCTTCAAAATCTTGTCTCTGTAGTTCTTCTTTAAGTCTAGCCTTTTCTCTTTCCGTGTTCTCTTTTTCAGCCCTCTCAATCTCTATTTGTTCTTCAACTATTAGCCTCGGCGTATTATCTCTTCTCGCTCTCTCTTTTTCGGGCCTTTCTCGAACACTTCCTCATCCTCCTCTCTGGCCCTTTTAGCTCTTTCCTTTGCAGCTTTAGCTCGTTCTCGTTCTTCGTGAGCTCGACTACTTGACCCTTTCGGTAGGAGAGCTTGGGATTCTGCTTTTTCCCATAAGATCCAAAATAAACTTAGCTAGCTCTGGATCTCTGGGTAGAGGACCAGAATGCGTAGCCAGAGGTGTTGGAGTGAGTGGCACTTGTTTTGAAGAAGAGGGTTGCTGTGATGGTGTTGGCGTTGAAGAGTCAGCAGTGTTCGTGTTTGTGTCTGGTGGTGTTTGTTTGGCTTGCTTAGGCTTAGAACCTTTCTCCCCCTTCTGAGAATCAGGATCCTGATCCTCAGAACGTTTCCTTTTCAGTTCGGCCTTTCTGCAAGCCCTTTCTTCCTTGGCTTTCTTCTTGGAAGTAAACGCCTCAGCAAGAGAAGAAACCAGAGGCACAAGTTGAGAGATAGTAGTTTCGAGAGCGGCAAGTTTCTGGTCAGTTGACGATGTGGAGGGCTTGGAAGAGTACTTTGAAGCGATGGTCGACATTCGCTCAAGAATAATCTTCTGGAAAGAGGCGAGGTCAGACTTCTTGACAAGCGCAGACACGGAGGATCATCGAAGTGATGATGGTCTTGACAATCTTACGTATGTCGGCCACCAGAGAGCTGTAGTCTACAGAGGCACGTAAAGATTCTGGAAGTTGAGATATTGCCTCTGTATTTGCTTGAAGACCATTATTCAAGAGCAGAAGTTGTTCAGCAAGATAGGCCTTCTGATCTTCTTGAGAGGAACTCATTTGTCGCTGAAGATCTGCTAAAAGAGAGTTTTGCCTTTCAATTTGAAATTGAAGGCTCAGAAGAATAGAATGATTAGTTGTGGCGGATAATTTTAGATCTTCCACAGATCTCTGAATTTGATCAGCAAATGCCAAGAACGCTGCATTAGTGACAAAATCAGAAGATGTAACCGGTGCATCTCCAACACATGGAGCCCCTTTACCCTCGCGTTCAGAGGGGCCTTCTACACCTGTTTTGACGTTGAGTGTAGAAGGACTTCCAACCTGTCCTTGAGGGCTGTTATGCACAGGCTCCTCTTCGGTTGTTCTGACTGTTTCAACAGTATCCTCATCATCAGAGGATGAGGTGCTGAAGACAGTATGCTTACCTTGATGAAGTGTAAACACTCCGGTAAGAGGTGCATTCCTAGGCTGTAACCCCTCTGATGGGAATTCATCAGCATCTATCCTAGGAGAGGATGTGGACGCATCCTCTGTGCTTACTGGTATGTCAGTCACGAAGACATGAACATGTGGTGAAGGAAGTGGCGAGTTCTGGGGCGAATGAACTCTTATATTATCATCATCATCCTGTTGGGAGGATGATGAAGTGGAGGTGCTTTCCCCAGTTGAATTTGATTCAGAAGAAGAAGAAGTATCCTCTGAACGGCTGGTTTCTGGGTGGTTTGAACTGGGCTGTTCTAAGTCAATGAGTGGAGACGTGGTGACGTCAACCTCAGAAGTTGTGGTTGCCCTTTGGGGAATTGGAGAGGAACACTCATATGTGTCTCTGTGGACATCTTCTGTACCTTCATTTAATAGAAGGTCGGCATGGGTAGAAGCACTCGGATGTTCACTCCTAGTTTTTTCAATCTCATGCTCACCAGACCCCTGACCACCTACACCTGGCTCTAAGTGCTCTGGGGTAGGAATTCTCTGTTCTGAGAAAACCATAGAGCTTCTATAGATTTGGAGATTAGAAGAGCTAGATGGGATTAGGTTTAGCATGTACCTGGATAGTTCTCTCGGGTGCGGAAGTAGCCGATGCTGTCAATGGTTGATCGATGGGAGCTCATTGATGCAATTTTGCAGAATGGCTGAATCAGGGGAGCTTCGATTGCCCCAATAGCAGGATGAGTGATGAGGGAGAGAAAGCGTGGGAACATGAGAGCTGGTAGTGGCTTCCCCTGACTTTGATGTAGCACCTTAGTATGCACAGCTGCTTTGATCTCTTGGAAGATGAGACTCGCATAGTCCAAGGGGCGATTGTAGAACATCCCATACATAATCGTCAGAATGTTTCGGCTAGCTTGATCCAAAGAACCTATTTTGCAGGTTAGGCTCTTGTTGAGTATGGAGACGAGTAGATTCCACATTGGGGGCAACTTCTTCCTTTTGAATTCGGACAGCCTGGTAAAGAGGTTCATTGTAACCCAGAAGATTGATGAAGGCTAGGAGGGCTTCTGTGGAAGGGTTTTCTTCTAGGGCAGGATTGGAAATGGTTTGCCCGTCGACTTCGATCACTGATAAGGGAAGATGAAAATATTTGGCGAGTTTTCTTTTGGTGATTGGGATTTGAACAGCAATTTCCACTTGTTCAGGATGGGTGACAGAACCGGCGAGTGTTTCATCATTTTTGATGATCATTGTTTGCCACAGTTCTTGGACATAGATTTCAGGGATGTTTGGGTTGGTTAGGGTTAGGGCGCGATTCAACTGGTGCTGTTGTAGAAACTCGATCATGATGCGAAATTCCGGTTGATAAGTGTTAGGGTTGAGCAGTACCTGCACATTGTTCGCCTTCAATGGCAGTTTGACAATGGGAGTACTATCAGCAGTGGAATCGATGATTCTGTCTTCATCATTGTTGGTAGGATGGGCACGGTTGGAAGCCATTTTGAATCGTTGAATGCTTGACAAGAGAACACTTTGTCTTTGCACTGAGAATAAACACTGATTTGGGGAATATTTGCGAGGAAGAAGATGAAGGTTGAAATTGGGGGTTTTATGTGAGAGAGAAACTGTAGAATGGGAAGGGGTTATTCAGTTTGGGGAGAAACAAAAAACGGTTCATTTGAGCTGAGGTAAGCACGCGGGTATACACATGCAGGGTGTCGATTGGAGACACGTGTACGATGAGACACATGTGTGATGATGATTTAGTAGCAGATGCGATTTTTCTTAAAAGCAGAAATAAACAAAAGTAAAAAAAAAATCTGTTTAATTAATCAATTAATGTTGAATTAATTGAATAAACACAGAATTTAATCTTAATTTTATTTATTTAAGTTTAAAAATCAGACAAGTGAGAACAAAAATCACATGAGAGTTTAGTTTCTATAAAAGAATAATAAAGAAGAATTTGTATTAAACATATAGATTTAAACAACCTTGGAGGCAAGAGTTGATTGAATTTATATATTTAATGGAAATTATAAGAATTATCAATTTATAGAAAATTAAGTTGAAAAACATGTCGACTTGATTTATATTTTTAAAAAAAAATTTGAAATGAATCAAAAGTCTAAGAGACCTTGGCGGCAAGAGAAACTCAGAGCAGATAGATTCAAATAAAATTTAAGTAAAATAGTAAATCGTAAGACAAATAACCGCAGTTAGACTTAGACGAATATCTTCTTCATTGTGAAACTCCCCCGTGAATGGTAAACTCCCCCTTGAATGGTAAACTCCCCCTTGAATGATGAACTCCCCCTGTAGTAGCTTCTTTACCTCGTTTCTCAATCTGTACTTTATGATATTTCTTGAAAGAAGAATATTATTATGAAACGAGAAAATCGGAGGAATTCGTAGGCTTCGAAGTATTCGAAGAGTTCGAACGACATCGAGACTTCGATGACTTCGAAGTATCGTCGAATAGTTCAGAGGCTTCTGGATGCTTCTGAAGAAATCATTGTTACATATTAAGCATTCCCAACTTGCTAATTAAGAAGTTAAAACGACTCTCATCAAGAGCTTTTGTGAAAATATCAGCAAGTTGATAATCAGTAGAGACAAAATACATTTCGATTGTACCCTTTTCGACATGATCCTTGATGAAATGATACCTGACATCGATATGCTTTGTTTTGGAATGTTGAACTGGATTTTCTGTAATGGCGATAGCACTTTTAGAATCACATAGGATGGGAATCTTATCGTATATCAGACCATAATCTCTGAGTTGGGTCTTCATCCAAATAACTTGTGAACAACAACTAGCAGCAGCAACATATTCGGCAAATTTTCGCCGTAGATGTGGAGACGCAGTTTTGTTTCTTGGATGTCCAACTTATAAGTCGATTTCCCAGAAGTTGACAGCTACCTGATGTACTTTTTCTGTCAAGCTTACAACCTGCATGATCAGAATCTGTATATGCCATTAAATCAAATCCAGAATTTTTAGGATACCAAAGGCCCAACGATGGTGAACCTTTTAAGTACCTAAAAATTCTTTTTACAGCAGCCAAATGAGACTCTTTAGGATTGGCTTGATAACGAGCACAAAGACAAGTGGCAAACATAATATCAGGTCTACTTGCTGTTAAATATAAAAGAGAACCAATCATTCCTCTGTAGCTGGTAATATCAACAGATTTACCAGAGGAGTCAGGTCCTAATTTCATACCAGGGGAGATGGGTGTTTTCATGGATGATGAGTTTTGAAGATGAAACTTTTTAAGCATGTCAGAAACATATTTTGCCTGATTTATAAAGATACCAGAGGTACTTTGTTTAACTTGAAGTCCTAGGACGAAAGTTAATTCTCCCATCATACTCATTTCAAATTCGGTTTCCATCAACTTAGAAAACAAATCAACTTCTGTTTGATGAGTAGAACCAAATATTATGTCATCCACGTAAATTTGAACGATAGTTAACATACCTTTGCCTCTTTTGATGAACAGAGTTGTATCGATTTTACCTTTTTCATATCCTTTGCTGATCAGAAACTTAGATAGTCGTTCATACCAGGCTCTTGGGGCTTGCTTTAGACCATACAAAGCTTTGTCAAGAAGATAAACATATTCTGGATATTTTGCATCTTTGAAACCATCAGGTTGTTCGACATACACTTCTTCTTTTAGACATCCATTAAGAAATGCACATTTAACATCCATTTGGTAGACTTTGAAGTTTTTGTATGCAGAGAAAGCCAAGAATAATCTTATTGCTTCTAGTCTTGCAACAGGAGCAAAGGTTTCATCATAATCGATACCTTCCTCTTGACAGTAGCCTTTAGCCACCAAACGAGCTTTATTTCTGACAACAATTCCATCTTCATCCTTTTTGTTCCTAAATACCCATTTTGTGCCAATAGCAACTTTGCCTTTTGGTAAAGGAACAAGACGCCAAACTTTATTTCTTTCGAATTGAAGTAGTTCTTCCTGCATAGCATCCACCCAAACTTGGTTCAACTAAGGCTTCATGTACACGTTTAGGTTCGATCATACTAAGAAAATTAACAAAGAATGCTTCATTTGCGATGGCATCGTGTTCGACCCCCTCGGAAGGACTACCAATTATAAGATCTCGGTGTGTGAGATTTAGTCCATTTCGTCATTACGGGTAGAGAAATTGAATGGGTTGTTTCATTTGACGAAATGATTTCATCCGGAAACACAAAATCTTCTTTATTTTCTTCGTATGTCCTTACGGTATCCGTTGTGTCACCGGTCCTTGTGTCTCCCCCTCGGATGATGGAACGAAGTAGCGTCTGACCGGCGGATGTAGTAGTGGGAACACGGAAAAATAGACGTGTCGGAGGAAACGAGAAGAAGCGAGGACCGAGAGAGAGTAATGCCCGAGGCTTGGAGAATATCCGGTATCCGCAAATGTGGAGGTGACATAGCTTCGACACAACATCGTCGCCCGTAAAATCATGAAAAATAGCATCAATCTCGGATTCTCTCGGAACCCGAAAGATAGTCGAAGTAACAAGATTAAGCTTGAGTTACGAAGAAGAGTGTTCGAAGTCGGTTGAGTGTTATCATCGAAGTCAATGTTTATGCTTTCCATAACGGTTTTTGTTCGTAAGTTAAAAACTCGGAAAGCTCTTGAATTTAACGAGTAGCCTAAAAATTTAGCTTCATCGGACTTCGGATCAAATTTGCCAAGATTATCTCTCGTCGTTTAAGATAAAACATCTCACCAAAGATATGAAAAAAATTTACGAGATGGTTTTCTTTTATTAATCGGCTCATAAGAGGTTTTGAGATGCCTCTTGACAATAATTGAACGGTTTTGAGTGAAACAAGCAAGAGGGCAATGCCTTCGGCCCGAAGTGAATTGGGAGACCGTGCTGCGAGCATCGTTCGGGTCGCTTCAACCAAGGTTCTCGTTGCGACGTTCAACTACACCGTTTTGTTGTGGAGTGCGAACGACGAGAGAAGTTTTGAGTAATTCCTTGTTCAACAAGATACGATTCAAGCTTGGCGTTCTTGAATTCGTACCATTATCACTTCGAAGTTGCCGAATTTTCGATGTAGAAGAACACGAATTCGGTCATCATATTCCGTAGTACCATCGGGACTTCGACTTTTGACGAACAAAAGCAAGCCAAGTATATCCGGAAAATTCATCAATTAGTACCGTAATATACTTTTTACCGAGATAGACTGCGAATTGCAATTGGACCACGAGAGATCCACATGTAATAATTGCGAGAGGTCTAGTACAAGAATGATCACTTTTTGTTTTATGAGATGCTCGTTTAATTTTGCCCATTTCACATGCGGGGCGAGAGGTGATCTTTTTGAAAATGAATATCCGGAAGTCCGGATACCGGTTTGTTTTTAACAAGCATCTCAAGATTATTAAAATTTAAGTGAGACATTTTATGATGCCGAGCCACGCAACTTCACTCTTTTTGGAGATGAGACATAAAGTTTCCTTACCATCCTTAGAGGTAAAATTCATCATATACAAGTTACCTTTCCTGTCTGCTCTCCAAAGTTCTTCACCTGCCTTAGAGAATAAATAACAATGTTTTTCATCAAATACTACTAGTATTTTAGAATCACAAAGTTGACTTACACTGAGGAGGTTATGTTTCAAGCCAGAAACATGAGCTACCTTTGATAAGGTGATATTACCTTCTTGTAGAGTACCGTAGCCTTTTATTTGACCCTTACCATTATCACCAAAAGTTACTATTCCACCGATTTGTCCTTGAATTTGGATAGTAAATTTTGGGATCCGATCATGTGCCTCGAGCATCCGAGTCAAGATACCGTATATGCACATGCTTTTTCGCAATCAAAAATCGTATTTTCTTAGGTACCCATCGCATAATGGGTCCTTTTATGTTAGCTTTTGGAGTATGCTCGTTTTTTGATTTAACGAAGGTAAAGACTTTATTTTTGGTTTTTGGTGTTTTTGAGTTTTATTCTTTTTGTGATAAACATACTGTGAATTGGAATGATCAGAGGTTTGCGAGAAAAATTGTTTTAACTTTAAGAACAGTGAAAAACATTCAGAATACTGAAACATAGAAGATTGAATTGAATTGTCATTGCGAGAATGGTAATTACAATTATTCTTTCTAAAGTTTTTTCTAGTATCGGTTGTTCTAGAGAACCTATCTAGACTAGACTTTTGTTTTAGTTACGGCTTTTTCTTCTCTCGTGTTCTTCCTCTCGATCTACTTTTGCGTGCTCTGTTATTTACCGAAAAAGGAACATAAGTATTAGAGGATTTCCATTTGCCTTTTTGAATATTAGTAAACTTCGGAAGAGTAGAGTTTAAAATCTTTTGATTTTGCACTTTGGTTTTGAGTTCGCCTCTTTCTCAAGTTCAAGACATGTTTTGGCTTTGAGACACATATCGAAGAAGTACGGATGTATAGATACCGATTTTCTCGGTTACGGAACGAAACGGGAAGAATAGGTATACCACTTGAAAGTTTAGCACAATCTCTATCGAAGTTCGATTTCTTGAGATTTATCGGTATACAAATAATCATCCTTTTTATCAATAATTTACGAATTATTTGTGATAACTTTTGATGATTTAAAAGAATTAATTTCTAAATTTGAAAGGTAATTTTCGCAGTTATCAAAAAATTCTTCATCATTATTGTCATTTTCCCATGGATACGTAATCTCAAAGAAAGCTTTCTTGTGTTTCGTAAAGATGTAAATCTTCAAATGAACGGGGAGTGATCTCTGGATGATTCTCACAAAGAGTTTCATTTCTAAAACACTTATCCGAGTAGAGAGAATATCGTTTTCAAACATAAGTCGTAGATCTTCTTACGCTCGACTTGGAACAAAAATATCGGCCTGGATTCAAAATTGTATGTTTATTTGAACCAAAATTGAAAATATCATCTTTCTTCGAACTTTATTTAGATCAACATTTGTTTTACAACAATATTCAATATTTTCGAATTGAAGTTTGCTTGTTTTATGATGATTTTCATATCTAGATTTTTTAAAAATAGATTTTTCATACAAAATTGGAAACTTTGGCTTCGTATTTGTCCAACACAAAAAACGATTTCGGATCCGACCTTTTCTTACACGTGTAGGGATCTAGGTCCTCGAAACCAAGTCCGCATCTTCCTACTTGTGTGTTAATTTTATCATGAACCTTCTGTGCATCCAGATATGTTATAATCTGTAGCTTTTTCTGTTGAAGTTCAATGTGTAAAAATTCTCTCTCTTTCTGAAAATAGTTTTTAAGTGCTACAGAGTTGAGTCTATCACTCTCTTTGTCTCTGATTTCTTTCCTTTTTTCTTCCGTGTTTATTGAGATTCAAAATTTCCTTTTTAAGTTTTTCTTCGTAAAGTTTTAAACTCATGGAAATTGTTTCCTTTGCAGTATTTAATTCGAGTTTTTCTTCTGTAAGTAAATCCATTTCTCTTTTGAAAATATCTCTTTCCCTTTTGATTGTAGAAAGAGTTTTCTCAGTATTTTTTCGTAATTTCTTTTCAATTGTGAGTTTCAGTTTTAGTTCCTCAAAATTGTTTGATAACATCACAATCGTTTGTTCAAGCTCAGATGATCCAGAGAAATTACTAACCGGTGACTCAGAGGGTTGATCCTCGGATTCGTTTGTGTTTGCCATTCCACAGAACATGGCTTCATCACCGCCGGATTCATCTAGCACCCAGTTTTCTTTTTCTGCAAAGTGTGCTCTTTCAGTGACATTGTACTTATATTTGTTTTTGTAATAAGTCTTATCCTTTTCCAGAGCTCCTCTGCAATCTCTCGAGTAATGTCCGGGTTTGCCACATCTGTAGCAGACATCTTTCTTCCTTTTTAATTCTTCTTCTTTCTTTTCTTCTTCTGTTTTCTCTACTCTCTGTACTTCTTGTTTAGGAACATAGGGACGATCAAATCGTTTATTTCCTTTCAAAGACCTATTTCCAAAACGATTAGTAAATTGCTTGGTTATTAAAGCCGGCAGAGTCGGCAAACGCTTTAATTTCATCATCGATTCGCAGTCATCTTCCGGAGCGGTCTACGATATGAAGGCTTTCGATTTCTTCCTGTCATCACTTCGTCTTCTGATTCCTTTTGTTTCTGAGATCAAAGCCAGAGGACCTCCGATGTTTGTTCTTTTCTGAACAACTTCTTTTTCATGAGCTTGCAGTGTACCGAATACATCATGCAGCGACCATTGTTCAAGATCCTGATTGGCTTGTAGTGACATGGATAGATTTGACCATTCAGGGTTTAACCTTTTGAGAAATAGAACATTGTTATCTTCCTTTGATCTAACAATGTCACATCTCTTGCAGAGATTAATCAGATTGTTGAATCGATGAAATGTTTGTTCCAGAGATTCATCAGTCAGTGCTTGAAAACTATTATATTCATTTAGAGCTTGAGCTCTTCTGTTCTTTTTCATTTTCGCACCACCTTCTAAGAGATTCTCCAGTTGATCCCATAAATCTTTTGCTGTGTCACATGAGTCCAGAGATTGAAAAATCTCATTTGGAATGGCCATTATCAACGGCAGACTTAGCTTTCTTAGCTAATTCCACCTTAGCTTTTTCTTCATCGGTCCAGCTTATTCCTTGACTTCGAACCGATCTTGCTTTGGTACCTCATCCGAATTTGCAGTGGCTGGAATTCTGGGAATAGTAGTGGTGGGAACTAACGGACCGTTTTGAATAATTGGATATAACTCAGCATCCAATCCCTCATAGAAGTTAACCATTCGAATCTTCCATTGTGGATATTCATCACGTACAAGAGTTGGAGGTTTAGTCAGGGACCCAGACGTATAAACAGCATTCAAGCTCGAATTTGTCATTTGAGTATGATAGAAGAGAAAATTTGAAGATTTGAAAGAAATTTAGAACAATTTAATCTCAAGAAGAACGGTCGATAATATCACCGTTTCTTCGATTACAAAATGAATGACTCAATTTAAGAGAAGATTGTTAACGTTTCAACAAGTTCGTAAAACGAGTGGATTGATAAACAAATTTTGAATCTGAGAAAATACTGTTCGATTGAAAGGAATTCTTTCAATGGAAGAGATCTAATAATCAATAGATTGATTAGATGGCTCTGATACCAATTGTTGGTTCCAGATTCCTTTAAACCGATTGTTAATTGAGAGTATTGAATCTGAGTGAATTGCGGAAGCAGATCAATTAACAATTTAAATCAATAGAACAGTAAACAGAATGAAGAACAAAAATTATGAAATGACTTACCCACAGTATTCTTCAAAATGTAAATGTATTAATCGACAATTTTTACAAACACAATACAATGCTATTTATACAGATACAAAGACAGAAAGTCAAAATGCTAGCCAATTACAAAGTGCCATGTGTCATAAAGGGAGCGTCTAACAACAATTAGTTATAACAAGAAGTGTGTGTTGACATTTGTAGACATCTCTTCTTTGACTCATACTTTAATATCTAACACAACACTCTGGTGAACTTCTTTGAAGAAAAAGGCATCTCTCACAACTTTTCCTCACTGAGAACTCCTCAGCAAAACAGTGTTGCTGAAAGAAGAAATCGAACTATCATTGAAGCGGCTTGCTTAATGCTCAGCGAATCGCATCTACCAACTCAGTTCTGAGCTGAAGCAGTCAACACAGCGTGCTTCACTCAAAATCGATCCCTGATAGTTAAGCGATTTAAGAAGAGACCCCCTATGAATTGTTTCATGGGAGAAGACCCACTCTGAAATACTTCCATATTTTTGGATGTAAATGTTACATTCTGAATGACAGAGATCATTTGGATAAGTTTTATCCAAAGGCTGATGATGGTATTTTTCTTGGATACTCCTCTGTATCTAAGTCTTTCAGAGTCTTCAACAAAAGAAGACAATATGTTGAAAAATCCATGCACGTCAACTTTGATGAATCTCGTCCCATTCATACTTCTCATACTCATGATGATGATGAAGAATTGAATGCTTGGATGAGATCCCATTATGGGGAACCTGAAACGTATTTCAGCAATCAACCTCCTGCTGAAGCAAGTGATGACGAAATCCCTGTAAATCCTTCAAGTGACAATCATCCATCTTCAGGGATGAATGTTACTCCTCTGAATCAGATTCCTATTGTTGATTCCTCTCTTGGAAATTCCTCCGTGAACAACCAAACTACGTCTGAAAATCAATCCCCTGAATTGATTCTAAATGAAGTACCTGTTGCTGAAACAACAAGTCCTATTCCAGAAACTGAAGAACAAGTCGCTGACTCTGCTGTTGATCTTGATATCTCTGCTCAACCTCCAGCTCAGCGATGGACTAGAAATCATCCAATAAATCAAATTATTGGTGATCCCAATGCAGGTATCAAGACACGTAGAGGTACATGTAATATCTTTCTTTATGTTAACTTCATTTCTCTCTCTGAACCTAGGAAGATAGATCAAGCTATCTCTGATCCTAGCTGGGTTTCAGCTATGCAAGAAGAACTAACTGAATTTCGTAGAAATAAAGTTTGGAATCTTGTTCCTAGACCCTTTAATAAAACTGTCATAGGAACCAAATGGGTTTTCAGAAATAAGCTAGATGAAAACGGGACTATAATTCGCAATAAGGGTAGACTTCTTGCTCAAGGTTATAGACAGGAAGAAGGAATTGACTATGATGAGACCTTTGCACCTGTAGCTCGTTTAGAAGCCATAAGACTCTTTTTAGCTTATGCTGCCCATAAAGACTTCAAAGTTTTTCAAATGGATGTTAAAAGTGCTTTTCTAAATGGAAAACTCAACAAGGAAGTTTATGTTGAACAACCCCCTGGGTTCTCAGACCCTAACCATCCTGGTTATGTTTTTAAACTAGAAAAATCCCTTTACGGGTTAAAACAAGCTCCTAGAGCTTGGTATGATACCCTTTCTAAATTTCTTCGTAAAGAAAAATTTGTTCGTGGAAAAATTGACCAAACCCTGTTTTTAAGAAAATATAAAGGTCATACCATACTCGCTCAGATATATGTCGATGACATTATCTTTGGTTCCACAAGACCCAAATTGTGTACTCGTTTCGCTGCAAGAATGCAAAAGCAATATAAAATGAGTATGATGGGTGAACTAACGTATTTTCTAGGTTTGCAGATAAAACAATCTGACAAAGGAATCTTTATTTGTCAAAGTAAATACGTTAAAGACATGCTGAACAAGTTTGATATGAATCAATGCTCAACGATGAAGACCCCTATGGCACCTCCTCTGACTTTGAACAAGGATCCCAATGGGAAACCAGTCAATGTCACTGCCTATCGAGGGATGATTGGATCTCTGCTGTATCTTACAGCGAGTAGACCTGACATCATGTATTCTACATGTCTCTGCGCTCGGTATCAAGCTGAACCGAAGGAATCCCATCTAATCGTTGTAAAGTGAATCTTCAGATAAATGAAAGGAACTCCAAATCTAGGTCTTTGGTATCCCAAAGGCCCAGGATTTGATCTTATTGGTTATTCTGACAGTGACTTTGCAGGTGTAAGATAGATAGAAAGAGCACCACTGGTGGGTGTCAACTACTAGGTGGAAAGTTAATTAGTTGGACAAGCAAAAAGCAAAACTCAGTGTCCACCTCCACTGCTAAAGCTGAATATGTCGCTGGTAGTTGTTGTGCTCAAATCCTTTGGATGAGAAATCAACTCAGAGACTACGATCTCAAGCTCTCTAAAATTCCTATATATTGTGATAGTACTAGTGCTATTTCCATTGCCAACAATCCTGTACTTCACTCCAAAACCAAGCACATTGAGATCCGATATCACTTTATCAGAGATCATGTGATGAACGGTGAAGTTGAGCTTCATTTTGTACCCCACTGAATATTAGCTTGCTGATATTTTCACCAAGCCTCTTGATGAAACTAGATTCAATCTACTCATCAGCGAACTTGGTATGTTGAACGCTGAATAATTTCTTATTCAGTAACTTACAACAAGTGATACAAATTAAGCCTTCAAACTTTCCATTCGCTGAACTCTGATTCAGCGATATCTGGGCCATCTCCTCAGGTATTATCTTCTAATCTTTATCACTCTTTGATATCTTCTCATCAAAGAATGAATCTCTGAAAATAAAACTCCTCACTGACAATCCTTTATTCTCATTGATGAAGATTTTAAAGTAATAATGATACTTTCCTTATGGATAATCATCATTATAATCTTTTTAAAAATAAGAAAAGGACACGTCAGACCTTTTTCTGACACACGACGGACCGCGACGTTTCCTTTCCAACTCCTTTCTTGGAACGTGCGCTAGGTCATCATTTCTTTTTCAAAAAACTAAAACCGTCGTTTAGCACTCCTTTCTTTCTCTCTCCTCATGCTATTTAAGCAATTCTTTTGCCTCATTTGCCTCTTTACGCTTTCATAACTCTTCAAAGGCAAAAGAACCTTCGAATCTTCAAGCTTTCTCAAGAACACCAAGAACACGCACTTGTGCGTTTTTCTTCTCGAACTCACCTAAGGTTTGATCTAAACCTTTACTTAAAACTGGAAACATCTTGTTTCACATCTTCTTATCTTTCATCTTCTTAAATGCAATAAAAACATAATTTAGGGAGAAAATAAATTTAATCTGGATTAAAACTCAAAAATCTTCTATTTTCAAAACCCTGTTCTAGGTTCTTTCCTTAGAACAGAAGACTTTCTTCTTAAAGTTCTATCTATTTTTAATTATCTTCTACTTTTTCTAAAATAATCTTTTATGTTATTGTTTTTGCCACAAACATTTTGATCTTGTTCAGCAAAATACTTGTTTCTTTGAATCTTCCATTTGGTATTCTTTATACCAAACTCTAGTTTATACATTTATGTATAAAACCATGATTTATCTCTTTGGTGTTCCCATTTTTCCTACAGGAATGGCCTCTGCAAGCAAGACTGCTGAAACCGTTGCTGCTACAATTGTTGACAACACCTTGGTCGCTGCACCAACATGCCACTTCCCTATGGAGAAAGCTGTCTTCAAATCATGCAATTATATTTCATTGGTCGAGATACCCGCTGATCGCCCTCACTTCATGGAAGGTGCTACCTTCATCAAGGCTTGCCCCCTGATGTTTGCCTTTGTCCACATCCTAGTGGGCATCTCCTCTCACCTTGAGGCTCTTTGGTACACGACTCACTGTACCACGCTCACCACTGACAAAGGGACCGTGCTCCCTGCGATTGGCTCACGATTCCCAACCTTGGGTACTTCTCCTTCACTGCTGGATTTGTAAGGAAGGCTCTTCGCCTCCCTATACGCGCCAAGAATGTGCAATAGGGCGCTGAACAAACCAAGATGCAGATCGACGCCTTCTTGGACTCTATCGGCTATGCTTGGGAGAATCCATCGCTGAAAACGGTGGGCTCAAAGGTGGAAAAGAAGAGATTGTCTGCTCGCTGCAATACATCTTTACTCAGGTGATCCAATGCCTTGGGTCAAAGATTGGCTCGCATGACCAAGCGAGCAAGTATTTTCAGGATCTTGCCTTCTCTCTCTGGTCGTCCACAACCTCAACTATGTTGATTATATCTTCAGCGATATGGTCAGTCGTATCAATGCTGCTACCAGACACCCGGTCATCCCTTACCCGCGGTTCTTTGCAACAATCATGGAAGTTGCCTTCGGGGAGGACTACCCGAAGGTCGGTGACCACTCCTTCTCCATGGTGGGGAAGAAGTCGGTGACCACTCCTTCTCCATGGTGAGGAAGAAGTCCCTGGACATAGAGGAACGTCCAGGTGATGCTCCTTTCACGCCTTATATGCTGAAAATGATTGGAGTCCCTCTTTCTGTGTCTACCTCGCTGCCCATCCCAACAACGAGCATCCCGGACACTGCTGCTACTAAGAGGAAACAACCAAACGATGGTCATACAAAGACCATCGCCACCAAAAACAAGAAGCCAAAGAAGATGGTCTCTCAAAAGACCACTCTCTCTGCTTTCGGTGTACCACCAACACCAACAACAGCCACAGCCACTTCAACGATCTCTTCATCCGTTGTTGCTTCATCAGCACTACCTCCATCATCAGTGACTCCGGTCACTAAGGGTGTTATAGCCAGCTCAGCTGAAGCTGGATCAGGTACTACTCTCACAGCCTTAACTTCTTCTATCTCCTCTCCTTTGGTCCTCAACTCATCACATGACTCAGCGATAGTTGTCCCTATCTCTGATAATGCTGAAATGCACGCAGTCCAAACCTTAATATTGTTTAGGCAATCTGAGTTTTGGAAGGCCAATTTATAAGGACCTCAGAGTGTCTCTCTCAGATACTTTAAGACACTGGTTAGTGATCCTCAAGACACTACCTCTGCAAACGTAGTCCCTGAGAGTAATCCTCATGTTACTCTCAAGGAGAAAAACAAATGTTTTCATCCATCATCTAATCCAAATGCATTTTTGGCCTCTTTATCTATGCTATCATCAGGTGTCGCTCCTCTCTACTCTTCAGCGACAGCGACAACCACCACCACCAGCGCTAAACCTCTCAGCAAGGAAACGGGGAAGTCTCCTCAGGGCCATCCCAGTGCTGCAAAGCTCCGAGATGTCAAGACAGAGATGGCAGCTCCCAAGCTTCCCACTCCCGTCACTGAACTCCCTCCCATTGTCCTTCCTACTCCTACATTCCCTGCTATTGACTATCTGGTCAGGGAATGTGCTCTCACCAGGGCTAGGGTTGACAATCTTCAGATGTCAGCTGAATACATCTTCCGACGAGTCACTGAAACTCCAGCGATCAAGACCAACGTCATCAATCTCATCTCTGACGTTTTCTCTCTGAAGGAAGACAACCGGGTCTTTGGCCAGATCCTGTCCAACTTAGAGCAGAAGGTTGCTGCTCAGGAAAACGTCCTTGAGTCTATTAAAAAAACTCAATCCAAAATGATGCAGACGCTCTCCAAGCTCTTTGAGGCTAGTACCTCCTTCACTGCTGCTGATTGGACGACGCTTGAAGATAATGATACGAAACTCAAGGATATCCAGTCCAATGTTCGCACTCTGATGGTGCACTGTCTACCTCCTGATAACATCGAGGGGGAGAGATGTGCCAAAGAGTTTGCAGATGAACTCATTGCGGAGCACAACCAGACGTTCCCTGGTGAAAAGATATCTCCGTACATCCAGCGAACGGGATCTCCCTCCCTGAAGGGTTGGTGGCTGAAGAAGAAGATGATGATGATGCTGAGGAAGATGAAGAAGAAGAAGAAGAAGAAGATCCCATACCTCATTATGGGGGAATAGATGATGACGAAGACGACGATGACGTTGGAAGTGCCTTGGAGCACTTCAGAATGTCTAGGCCTGGAGTCTCTCATCAAGAGCCTTTGGGGGACGGACAACGTCCCTCTCAGGGACAATCCGTTCCCTCAGGCAAAGGAAAAGAAGTGGTAAATCTGGATGCCACTATCCCATTATCTGAGGGGGAGACCACTATTGAGGTATCTTTTCCTCTTATCCCTTATATTACACCTCTCTCTAAAACCCCCACACTTCCTTCTTCACCTACAAAAACTCTCTCTGATAAATCTTCTTCCTCCTCTCCTTCCCTTAGTGATCCCCGTCCCCCAAAGGACTCCACTTCATGGAAGGATTCTTCTGAAGAGCAGTTTATGTACATAATAGAAACTGACTCTGAAGAAGAAGAAGGCCTTATTCCCAGGCGTCGCATTGAAAAGCCGATAATAAGCGAGCTTGAAGAAGAAGAAAGGCAAATAAAATTCCTTAGGGATTTCGAAGCAAGAAGAAAAAGGGTGCCTCAAGCTAAACCCATAGACGCTGTACAAATAAGGATGGTAGATGAATTCTACTTTCTGTCTAACGAAGAGAGAGAACAAGCATTGGAAGCACAACGTATCAGGGATGAGAAGACAAAGCAAACCGAGAATGATCTTGCTTTAGCAAGGAAATTATTCAGGGAAGACTCTGCTAAAGACAAGGCGGCCAAGGAACAATTGAAAAAGAGTGAAAGGGTCGCTGAAGCTCTTGCACAAAAAGAACTTGCACAAGAAAACTTGAACGTAGATCCGATCCTCGCTCAACAAAAGATCCTAAGTGCACTATCCGCTGAAGCCACAATTCAGAGAGACAAAGAGCTTGAGTGGTGCACTGATAGACTGAAATTTCGAAGATTTGAAGCCAAAATCATTCATGCAACTATTCAAGGGCGACACTCCAACAGAGGTGGTCCAAAGGTATATGTAATAATGACAAGGAAAAACAGAAGTGAGAGAGAAGAAGCCAAGTTCTTAAGGATTTATGGATACACTGAATGGTTAGAAATCAGAGACGCTATTCAGGGTTCCAAATCCAAATTTAAGGATGTGGTGGAAAGAGTACTGGATCAGTTGCTGCAAAGGATGTCACAACACGTGCAAGTTCCCCCTCTCCCTGAGTCATCAAAGAAAAAATGATCAACTGCTGAAGGTGGTTCAAGCTCTAAAAATGAGCATGAAACCAAATTTGATTATCATAGCATTCTTGGTCATCTTGAAATCCCTGATATTTCAATGCTACATACCTCTCTCCCTCAAGATCGAAGATACGAAAAAGATGAAATCATCTCACTACCTGAACCTGGTATGGTATTCTTGGATAATGAAGGGTTCTTAGGACTCTTCAGAAACCAAGAAATTCGCAAGGCCCCATCCTCTCTCATAAAGATCATGCTATGGCGCTATGAATCGACGGAAAATGCTTTATGAGAATGAACTACAAAGAAGAAACGAGAACATCTCTGATTAGTCACAGGTTCTCTATTTCCTTTGTAATATTTCTTCAGGGTACAAGTACCTTACTTTTATTATTGTAATTTCATTTCCCTGTAATTTCTTCAGATTATATTTAATGAAATTCAATCAGAGTACTTTACTCCATCTATGTAATGAAAAGATCCCTGAAAAAAGTAAAAGGGACAATGAACATAAGAGTTCTATTTTCTTTAAACTATATTTTACTCACTGATTTTTCATTCTGAAAATTTAATTAGTGAATGCACTTTATGCTTATTTACTTGTAAAACTTGTGCTTTCATATCCTTATAAATGAAACTCAATTCAGATAGTAGACTAGCTGAAAAAGATTGTACAGATTAGTACTTAGAAAATTTACTTCAAATTTTTCTTATGTTCTTACTAGTCTCTTAAAGCAATTTTCCTATGTTGCTTAATCATAATCAAATAGGGGGAGATTGTTGATCATAACTCCTCTCAATGATTTGAATATGATTCATTTTATATACTTAGTGAAATTCCATTGTATAAGCTTCTGTTCATATTCAGCGATAGCATACGCTGATTACCATCAGCGATCGCTGAAGATCAAAGAAGAAAGAGATAATCGGCTAAGTGAACTGAAGCGGTTCAGTGATAGCAGCGATTATCTAATCAAAGTGTGAAGTCTTGTGAAGCCTCAGCGATACTGAAGTTCTTCCTTGAAGATTCAGAATCAGCGATCAAATGAAGCTTCCTTTACAAGATTAAAGATTGATCTTATCCTCGATGCAGAAACGTCAAACCTAATACCTTGTCAGAAAAGGACGTATGAATTGTCTCTTATGTCCCCATCATATCTGATATGGTACTGTTCATATTCGGCCAAAAACATGGCTGTCTTATTAGCAAGGACAAGCTTTCTATCCAAGCTTGACACGTGGCATATACCTTTTGTCTTGCGTTAAATGCAAACGGGTATAAATAAGTTGAAGATATCTTCTTCATCTTAATACATGCTTCCTTCTAACCTAAACCCTCTTTATTTCTTTCTTCCTTCTTCTTGTGCATCAAACTTAGTGTTTCTTAGTTACATTAGAATAGGTTTTAAACTTGTTCTTATTCCGCTTGTAACTATAAATTTGTTTATGATATATAAACTAATTTAAAAACAAAAATCTGTGTGTTTGTATTCACCCCCCCCCCTTCTACAAACTGTTTACTTATTATTGAACTCTTGTAGACCCTTTAGGGACCAACAAGTACACCATTCGAGTTCAGCATCCTTGGGTTCTTCGTTTTCTCTATTCAGGGCTTGTGGAATCTTCTCTTGAGCTATTACAGGATCAACTCTAAGATTATCTCTGGTCAGCTCCTTTTCAGCGAGTTTAGCAGCTACTCGCTTACTTCTTTTTTCTTCTTCTCTCTGATGGTTTATCCTTATAGTTTCTTCCATTGCAATTTTTTGAGCGACCTTGAGACTTTCTTGAGTTTGCTTTATTTCAAGGTCTCTCAGTCGCTAAGCTTCAAGTGCCTGTGCTCGTTCTTCAGGGGATAGGAAGGAAAATTAGTCGAAGATGTTTGTTGGTACAGGAGCTTCGGGCTCAGAGGTATGATGAGGAATTTTTATTCTGGCCAGCTCGTCTCTGTTCTTCTTCTGGTTCAGAGATTGGTTGTCTATTTACATACATTGGAATAAGGCCTACTTCTTCTTCAGATTCAAATTCAGATATATACAAGAACTGATCTTCAGATGAAGGTTTCCTAAAAAATGGAGAGTCCTTTGGAGGACTTGGATCACTGAGAACAGGAGAGTAAGAGAGAGGGGTGTCAAAGCCGAAATTTGGAGGAGAGAAAGAGGGATAGGTTTAAGGTTCAGATATTGGAATATAATGAATGAGAGAAAGGCATACCTCAACAGTGTTCTCCCTCAGAGATTAGAGAAATAGGATCAAGGTCCTTGACTTGTTTATTTTTCCCTGAGGGATCAGACTGTTCCTTAGAAAGAGGTGGTCCGTCCCCCAATGGGTCTCTGATAAGTATTCCAGGCAGAGACGTGCGTGCCTGGGCGATGTTGTTGGAAGAAATTTGTATAAAGAGTAGGGACATCATCATCATCATCATCATTATTACCACGATGATGGATGTCAGCCTCTTCATCTTCCTCATCATCTTCCTCTTCTTCTTCTTCTTCTTCTTCATCATCATCATGGATGATAGAAGGTTGTTGCTTATTGTAAGGAGAGATGGGTTCGCCTGGTATTGCTTCATTAGCTTCTCCAATAACCTCGTTAGCGAGCTCTCTGGCGCACTTCTCCCCCCTCCTCGTTATCATCAGGCATACAGTGCACGACAAGGGTGCACACATTAGAGTTAACACTTTTCAAATTGTTAGTGTGCGTAGTCTGGGTTTGAGAAATCTTACCCAGTGTGCCCCTGTCTGCCTCTGTGAAGGAAGGTCCTTTCTCAGCAAGACCGTTGATGAGAAGCATCATATCTTCCTGAGTCTTGTGGCTGGCAGCAAGCGTCTTGCCTTGCTCCTCAACCACCTTGGTCAAATTGTCGATGGCTCGACCATGTGCCAGATTATCATCTCTCACTATTTGGATGTCAGCGGAGATGTTGTTGACGGTGGCCTTCATCCCAGGGACACCACCGAGTGTCTGGAAAATGATTTCAGAGGCAATTTGCAGAGTATCAATCTCTTGCCCCGTCAGGGCCCCACTCGTTTACCAGGGAAGCCATGGCAGGATACGAGGGAGGAGGAAGATTGATCTTGGGAATATCAGCAACCAAGGATGGAAGCTGTCGTGGGAAATTCTCTTTCTTCGTTCTTTTGATCTCCTCAGCTTTGGAGATCTTTGAAGATTTGAGAGAGGAGGAGGGCTCGCTAACTGGATTGTCAGCGACTTTCGTCGTGGTGGTGGTTGATAAAGTGAAGTGAGGAGCAGCAACACCTGATGATAATAAGGACAGAGCAGCCAGAAAGAGCTCTTGGTTAGATGAAATGTGAGAGTTAGAATTTATTCCCTTAAGAATATCGTGAGGATTACTCTTAAGTATTCCACGTGCTAGGATAGTGTCATGAGGATCACTTACCTGTGTCTGAGAATGTTTGTGAGAAACATTCTTAGGTCTTGTGTTTATGGCCTTCCATGATTTAGATTGTTGAAACAAAACTGATTCTTGGACAGCCTGCAATTCAACCTCATCAGAGATAGGGAGAACTATCTCTAAATCATGTGTTGATGTGAGGACCAAAGAAGAATGGATAGAAGAAGAAGAGACGACTGTGCAAGTAATACCTGATCCAGCTTCAGCTTAGCTGGCTATTACATTTTCAGTGACCGAGGTCGCTGGAAATGGGGGTAGTGCTGATGAAGCGGCAACAGACGCAGATAACCGTTGTCGTGGCAGGGGGTGAAGAAGGCGTTGGTAGTATGCTTTTGCTTGAGACGGTGGTCTTTTGAGAGACCATCTTCTTTTGCTTCTTGGTGATTGGCTTGTGTGTGATGGTCTACTTATGACCATCAGACGACTGTTTGCGCTTAGCAGGGGAGGAGGTGGTGTTGGGGCTAATCACTGTTGGGATTGGCAGTGATACAGACACCTGAGAAGTAGGGATGAAATCCCTGATGAGATTCAACATGTAGGGGAGGTAAGGTGTATCCCCTGGTTGTTCATTAACTTCCAAAGACTTCTTTCCAACCTGAGAGAAGCTTTGATTTGCGACCTCAGGGTATCCCTCAAATACATACTCCATGATGGTGGCTATGAATCGGGAATAAGGGATAGTCTTCTCCCTCTTCTGAGCTTGCACACGGTTGTACATATCGCTGAAGATGTAGTCAGCGTAGTTCAGCTTGTGATCAGTGCAGAGAGCATAGCGCAGATCCATAAAGTGCCTACTGGCTTGATCTTGTGAGCTAGTCTTGGTGCCAAGGCACTGAATGACTTGGGTGAAGACATATTGCCACCTTGCTGGCAATCTATTCTTCTCCATCTTGGTGATGGAGTTTTCAGCAGTCTCCCATTTGTAGCCAATCATGTTAAGGAAATTGACAATGTTTTCTTTTGAGGGTGAGGGAGCCCATTGATGGTTCTTTCCCCTTGCAGGGAGGCGAAGAGCGTTCTTGAAGATTCCAGTGGTGAAGGTGAAAGTGCCAAGAGGAATGGTGATTTCGATTGCAGCGTGCTTTACTCCCTTATCAGTAGTGAAGGTTGATCAACGAGCAGTATACCAGAAATATTGCAAGTGTGATGTAACGCCAATAGGGTTGTGAGTGAAGGCATACATCAGAGGACACGCCTTGATGAACTTCGCACCATCAGTGAAGTGCAGCTTATCAGCAGGGATATCAACGAGAGCGATGTAGTTGCTCGGCTTCACAACTGCTTGTTCAGGGGGGAAGGTGCATGGAGGGGCCGCTTCAATTTCAGTGATTGTTGCAGCTCCTTCTTCAGTGTGGACGTTCTTGATGGGGGATACCATTTCTGTTTCAAAGATAGGCACACTAAATAGGAAAATCATGGTTTAATAAAGAAGTATAAACCAGATTATTTGGTACAAAAAAATACCAAATCGATTAAGAAGAACAAGTGTCTTGGTGAAAAATATTAAGAGACTTGTTATTATTGGTCGATTTTAAGGATGTTTTTAAGCAACAAAGGTAATTTATGCTATAATGATATACCATAAACGGTTTAAGAAAAAAAAACTAAAATAAATTTTGGATCAAAGAAGACCAAAATTTCTTCTGTTCTAAGAAAGAGCAGGAGAAGATTTTTAAAACTCGAATCTTTATAACCAAAATTTACAGAAGATGGGTAAAAGTTTTAAACAACATTCAAGTTGTTGTTTATTCATTGAAGAGAAGAAAAGGTAAGATCAAACCTTTCTGGAAACTGGAGAAAAATGCACAAGTGCGTGTTCTTGTTGTTCTTGAGGAAAGCAAAGGAAATACAAATTTCTTGCTTTGAAGGTATGAGCGCGTAAAGAATGAGACAGAAACAAAGGTTCCTTTTATAGGAAGAGTGAGAAAGAGGAGTGAGAGGAATACAAAACGACGGTTTTACCTTTTAGAAAAAGGTAATGATGACCTAGCGCACGTCCCTAGAATTTGATAGGATAGGAAACATCGAGGTACGTCGTGTGTCAGGAAAAGGTCTGACGTGTCCTTTTCTTTGTTAAAAAAAATAAAGGATTGTCATTTAAAAATAAATGTTAATCATTATCCTCTTTTAAATTCCATCATGAATAATAAAGGATTATCAGTGATGGGTTTTCTTTTGAGGTCCGTTTTCTGAATAGGAGAACATTCAGAGAGTGAAGGTTTAGAAGTTCATATCTGAGTGAGATAGATCTGTATCGCTGAGTTAGAGTTCAGGTTATGAAAAGGGAAATGAAGACTTTTGTTTGTTTCACACTAATTTTTTGTTAATTACTGAAGAGTATTTATTATTCAGCGTTCAACATACCTAATCCGCTAATTAATAGATTGAATCTAGTTTCATCAAGAGGCTTGGTGAAAAGGTCAGCGAGATGATAATCAGTGGGTACAAAATGAAGTTCAATTTCACCATTCATAACATGATCTCTGATAAAGTGATATCTGATCTCAATATGCTTGGTTTTCGAATGAAGTACAAGATTATTTGCAATAGCAATAACACTAGTACTATCACAGTAAATATTTGGAAAGCTTAAATTCATAGTCTCTGAGTTGGTTCCTCATCCAAAGTATTTGGGCACAACAACTTCCAGCGGCTACGTATTCAGCTTCAATAGTTGATGTGGACACTGAGTTATGCTTTTTGCTTGTCCAACTTATCAACTTACCACCTAGTAGTTGACAGCCACCAGTAGTACTCTTCCTATCTATCTTGCATCCTACAAAATCACTATCAGAATAACCAATTAGATCGAACAATGAGCCTTTGGGATACCAAAGACCCAGTTTTGGAGTTCCTTTCAGATATCTGAAGATTCGCTTTACAACGATTAGGTGAGATTCCTTGGGTTCTGCTTGATATCTTTGCACAAAGACATATAGAAGACATGATATCGGGTCGGCTAATTGTAAGATGCAGCAAGGTGCCTATCATTCCTCTATAGGCAGTGACGTTGACTGGTTTCCCATTAGGGTCCTTATTCAAAGTCAGAGGAGGAGCCATAGGTGTCTTCATCGCTGAATATTAAGTCATTTCAAGTTTATTAAGCATGTCTTTAACATATTTATTTTCGCATATGAAAATACCTTTGTTAGATTGCTTAATTTGCAAACCTAGAAAATATGTTAGTTCACCCATCATACTCATTTTATATTCTTTCTTCATTCTTTTTGCAAAACGAGTACAAACTTTGAGTCTTGTGGATCCAAAAATAATATCATCAACATATATCTGAGCAAGAATAATATGATACTTTATATTTTCTCAAAAATAGAGTTTGATCAATTTTTCCACGAACAAATTTTTCTTTATGAAAATATTTAGAAAGGGTATCATACCAAGCTCTAGGAGCATGTTTTAACCCGTAAAGAGCTTTTTGTAGTTTGAAAACAAAACCAGGGTGTTTAGGATCAGCGAACCCAGGAGGTTGCTCTACATAATCTTCCTCATCGAGTTTACCATTTAGAAAAGCACATTTTACATCCTTTATGGCAGCATAAGCTAAAAACAGTCTTATGACTTCTAGTCTGGCTACAGGAGCAAAGGTTTCATCATAGCCAATTCCTTCTTCCTGTCTGTATCCCTGAGCAACAAGTCAAGCCTTGTTACAGATAATAGTACCATTTTCATCTAGTTTATTTCGAAAAACCCATTTGGTACCTATAACAGTTTTATCAGATGGACGTGGTACTAGATTCCAAACTTTGTTTCTACGAAACTCAGTGAGCTCTTCTTGCATAGCAGAGACCCAACTTGGATCAGTGATAACTTCATTTATCTTCTTAGGTTCAGTAATAGAGATAAAGTTAACATAAAGACAGATATTACCTGTACCCATTACGGGTTATAATACCTGCATTTGGATCACCAATAATTTGATCTATTGGATGATTCACGGTCCATCACTTAGCTGGTAGTTGAGGAGTTTGATCAACTTGAGATTTAACGACTTGTTCTTGTTCAGGGAGAACGATAGATGCTTCAGCAATAGATTCTTCAGCATTCCTCATCATCCCTGGTGTGGGTTGATCAGTAGAGGATTGATCTTGGTTATTCACTGATGAATCACCGTGTGAAGTATGAGAGGGAGGAATCTGATTTAGAGGAGTAATATCTATCCCTGATGGGGATGGATCATTACTTGTAGGAAAGAGATCAGGAATTTCATCATCATTATTTTCAGCGTTATGTGGTTAGCTGAAATAAGTTTCAGGTTTCCCATAATGAGATTTCATCCCACTATTCAATTCTTCGTCTTCTTCAGGGATAGGAATGGAATTTGTTGAGCGAGATTCATCAAAGTTCACGTGCATGGTTTCTTCAACATGTTGTCTTCTCTTGTTGAAAACTCTGAATGACTTGGATACAGAAGAGTATCCAAGAAATATACCATCATCTGCCTTTGGATCGAATTTTCCTAAATGATCTCTATCATTCAGGATATAACATCGACATCCGAAGATATGTAGGTACTTCAGAGTCAGTTTCCTTCCATGAAACAATTCATAGGAGGTCTTCTTGAATCGCTTAACTATGAGAGATCTATTCTGAGTGAAACATGCAGTGTTAACTGCTTCAGCCCAGAATTGAGTAGGTAGATGCGATTCGCTGAGCATTGAGCGAGCTGCTTCAATGATCGTTCTATTTCTTCTTTCAGCAACGCCATTTTGCTGAGGAGTTCTTACTGATGAAAAGTTTTGAGTGATTCCTTTTTCTTCAAAGAAAGTAATCAGAGTATTGTTTTTAAATTCAGTACCATGATTATTTCTCATGGAGCGAACTGTGAGATTGTTCAGTACTTCCATTCTTTTGATAAAGGAAATAATTTCATTAGGTGTATCACTCTTAGATCGAATAAAAAATACCCAGGTATATCTGGAATATTCATCAACTATCACAAGAGTATATTTCTTTCTAAACAAAGATTGAACGTTGACTGGTCCAAATAAATCCATTTCAAGTAATTGAAGAGGGGTGGTCACTGAGGAGACCTGCTTAGATCTTTAAGAGGCTTTTGTTAGCTTTCCTTTTTCACATGTTGAACAAAGGGATCCCTTTGTAAAGGCATGTTTAGGGAGATCTCTAACGAGTTCTTTTAGAGACAACTCATTAATCATCTTAAAATTAAGATGAGAAAGTCGTTTGTGCCAAAGCCAGTTAATCTCAGAGGAGGCTTTAGTAATAAAGCACACGTTTTCAGAGTGTGAGCTATCCAAATTAATGACATATACATTTTGTGATCTTTTGCGTTTTAAAGCAAGTTTGTCATTACTATTAGTGACAGCACATTTGGTCTTTGTGAATAATACTTTGAAGTCTTTATCACAGAGTTGACTGATGCTCAATAAATTGTGCTTTTGTCCTTCAACATAAGCAACATGACTGACTGATGTTGCTCCGTTGGATAGAACGTCATAACCCTTGGTGTATTCTTTGCCATTTCCACCGAAGGTCACTAAGGGACCATTTTCTTCCTTGTAGTCAGAGAGCAGAGTGTTTATGCCAGTGATGTGCCTTGAGCATTCACTATCGAGATACCAGATACCTTTAGCACTCCGCATAAGACAAGAGAATTAATTTTTCATAGGTACCCATACTACTATGGTTCCTGCATTGTCAGTGGAAGGTTTGGCGGACATGTTACTAGCTGAAGAATTTTCTTCAGAGGTTATCTTCACCTTGAAGGTTTTACCAACCTTAGTGGATTTCGCTCTTACTGATTTATCAGCTTGAGCTACTTTCTTACCATGAGCCAATTTTTCAGCTTTAGTAGCATTAGGGCATTTGCTTGCAATGTGGGTTGTTTCACCACAATGATAGCACTTCCTATACTTAAAAGAAGGTTTAGAGCTAGACGCATGCAGAGAGGAGGTCGAAACATTTTTAGGACCAGAACCAATAATTCCTTTTTTCGTTGTTCTTGGAGGAACTCTATGTTTCTCAGGAACATATGGAGTTAGATTGATTTTAATTCTGGAAGTTGATCTCTGATTAAATTCAGGGATCTTCTTTCCAGATTTAGAACGATTAGCTGAAGGATTGAAGGATTCTTCTTCAGCTTTTGGGAGTTCTTAGTTGTGGGATCATGGTTAGGGAACTTGTCCTTAATCACCTTCCTAGAGTCCTTGGAACTGGGTTTAGAATGTCTTTTCTCAGTGATAGGAACATTCTGAGAAGAGGGCTCAGGGATAGAAGAAACAAACATTCCAAATATCTACATAGAACGGTCAGTGTCTATCTCTTCTTGGTCAGAGGAATATCCTAGACCACTCTTGACCTTTTTAGGGATCTGAGCATTAATAATCTCACTTACTTTGTTAGAGGCCTTACACCATCCTTTAATGGTAGCTTTCTCAGCCTTGAGATCAGCGATGGCCTTTTCGTGCTCAGTAATAGCTTGTTGTCTTTCAATGCTTATGGTCTGATTTACAAAGACTTGGTCCTTGAGATTTTCTTCAATCTTAGTAAGTTCTTTGATTTTCAGATGACAATTTTTAAGTAGTTCAGATAGATCAATATTTATTTGTTCACCTTTAATCTTGTCATTTAGAGCATTATAAAATTCGACAGTCATACAATCGAGAGCCGACAAGCTATTATTTTCAGGTATAGATGAGTTAGAAGGAATGTTTACCTGTGTATATAGACACTCTGAAGAAGATATGTTAGATGCCTCTTCAGCTTCTTTAATTCTGGCCATCAGACAGATAAAGGCAAGATCTTCTTCATCTGATCTAGATTCGTCAGTGGTCTTAGCCCAATCGTCTTTCTTGATCCCAATCGACTTCTTCAGCGACAAAGACTTTGCCTTTTTGCTGATTCTTTTTCAGACTCTGATATTTATATTTTACCTTGGAATATATTTTCTTTTTAGATTTATTAGAGGTCTGAGAGGATGTTGGTGCAACAACTTTCTTGGATCTACACTCACATGCAAAGTGAACCTTGCGTTGACAATTATAACAGATTGTTGAGGCTTTTTTTAGCAGGAAGAGTCTTCCATTTATCAAAGTAAGTGATAGCCTGTGTTTTTCTAAAATTACTTTTTCTAGCGAATCTCCTAAAGTTATTAGTGAGAAGGGCTAGAGAGTCATGAAACTCAGAGATGTCAACATTAGTGAGTTCTTCTGAGTCAGCATGATCTAACTCAGTGTTAAAGGAGATGGTAGAAGAAATATGTTTTGAAGGTTCTACCTCTGAAGTCACAAGTGCCAAGGAAGTACTTTTGGCACTTTTGATGTCCTTTAAGAGGTTTCTTTTTAAATCTTGAGATTTCTCTTCATTTAGCAGCATCTCATATAAAGCACTTAAAGACAAATTTTCAAGATTCTTTGACAGTTTAAGACATGTAGTATACACTGCCCATTGTTCAGGTAGTGCCTCCATAAATTTCGTCAGAATCTCAACATTAGAGTACTCTCTATTTACAGTTTTCATGTTAATCAAGAGACAGTTAAATCTTTGGTGAATTTGAGAAAGTGTTTCATTTTTTCAGAAACATAAAGCTTTCATATTGTCTTACCAGATTAATACTACGAGTTAGCTGAACCTCATCAGTTCCTTCATATTGAATACAAAGAGTATCCCACATGGTTTTAGATGTTCTCGTTTTCATCACAGAGTGATAAACTTCATCTGGAAGAGACATGACAATTATTGATCTAGCTTTTGCATCAACAGCTAGTTCTCTTTTGTCTTCATCACTCCATTGATTTGAAGTTTTGACAATCCGTCTCTCAGGAATAGCTGGAGAGGTGGCAGTGGCAGGTACTGCAGGGACCAGGAGTGTAGGAACATATGGTCCATTCTCTAGATAATAAGGGATCTTAGGATCTGACCCTTCTAGGAATAGATTCATTCTTTCCTTCCATATTGGGAAATTATCACAGCTAAATCTTGGAGGTTTAGCTAAAGATTCATTATCTATGTAGTTGGTGTTTGTGTTAGTCATTTTAAAATAACTCGAAAAAGTTGTTTCAAAGATTAAAAACCAATAAACATTGCTCTGATACCACTTGTTGGTCCCAAAAGAGTCTACAAGAGTTCAAGGATATAGGAATAGTTTGTAGAAGGAGGAGGGGTTGAATACAAACACACGATTTTTGGTTTTTAAATGAGTTTATATTGCATAAACAAATTTACAGTTACAAGCGAAATAAGAACAAGTTTCAAACCTATTCTATTGTAACTTAAGAAAACACTAAGGTGGCGTTAGTTTTTTAAGAGGTCCGAAGTCTGAAGTCTGATTTCAGTTCGGAAATGGTTATGAAATGCCTAAACGAATCAGACATAAGTGGTGATTAAGAGCTTAAAATGAAAAAAACAAACAAGTCCTAAGTTGATGCACAAAGAGAGTAAGAGATAGCAGCAGATGTTTGAAAATAGAAAGTAACATGCATAAAGATGAAGAAGGGTTCTTCATCTATTTATACTCGTCGCATTAATGCAGAGCAAAAAGTATAAGCCACGTGTAAAGTCTCTACTGGAGACATGTTCTTTGTCCAATAGGCAACCATACTTTTGGCCGTATATGAACAGTAACCAAATCAGATATTATGGGGACTTAAGGAACAATCCGTACATCCTCTTCTAACAAGCCATGGGGGTTTTGACTTTTGTGCATCGAGGATAAGATCAACATTGACCTTGTTGAGTAGGCATGCACAAGATTCACATTGTGTAGATAATTAATTGCTATCACTGAACCGCTTCAGGTCACTTAGCTAATTATCTTTTTCTTCAGCTTCAATCTTCGACTTTTGGTGAATGGTTCTTTGATGTGAGTGCTGATCTTCAGATCTTCAGGGATAAGGTATTTTTCCTGACTTTCAGTGATCACTTTGTGCAATCAGTGTGTGCTATCGCTGAATAATGAACAATCACTTATACTTTGAATCTTCACTAAGTATACAGAGAATCATATTCAAATCACTGAGAGGAGTTATGATCAACAAGACCAATGAAAAAGTGGTAGAAGAAGAACATAAGGCTGTGTAAGTGTTACGTGATACAGCTTCAGCGGAGCTGACTATCACAACTTCAGGGACCGAATTCTTTGAAGAGGGGGGTAGTGTTTATGAAGCGGCAACCGAAATAGAAGCCTTTGTCGTAGCTGAGGAGATAGGATGCGTTCGTAGTACGACGAAATCATAGAGAGTCGTCTGTTGAAAGACGCTCTTCCTTTGTTTCTTTGCAACTGGCTTATGAGTGATGGTCTTCTTATAACCTTCGTCGGCTGGTTGTTTTCTTTTCTGAGGGGAGAAAGAAGGGTCCAGGTTGATCACTGATGGGTTGGTCAGTGATCTAGACATGGTCTCTACCTGAGTGGTAGGAATAGGAGTTGAAGTACTTGCAGGGCCAGCTTCCTTGATGAGGTCCAACATGTAAGGGAGGTAGGGGGATCTCCCAACCCTTCATCGATCTCTAAGGATTTCTTCCCAACCTGAGAGATTTTTTGATTTCCCTCAGTGGGGTATCTCTTATACACTAATTCCAAAATTGTATCCACAAACCTTGGATAAGGGATAGTCTTTTCCCTCTTCTTTACTTGCACCCTGCTGTACAATTCGCTGAAGATATACTCAGCGTAGTTCAACTTGCGGTCGTTGTAGAGAGAGAAGGCCATCTCCAAGAATTGGTTGCTGGCTTGATCTTGGGAGCCATCCTTAGTGCCTAAGCACTGAATCACGTGAGTGAAAATGTATTGCCACCACGCTGGCAATCTCTTATTCTCGACCATGGTTATCACCTTGCTGATTTCAGATGTTTCTTCATCAACCGACTAGTTGTAACCAATGAGATCAAGGAAGGATTTGATTTCTTTCCTGGAGGGAACAGAAACCCATTGCTGATTCTTTCCTCTTGCAGGGAGGTGAAGAGCAGCTTTGACAACGCCATAATTAATTGTGACGGTCCCCAATCTGATTGTGATTCAATGGTATGGAGCTGGTTGTCTTTGTCAGTGGTTTCCGTGGTGCAATGGGCGGTGTACCAGAATTGTTGGAGATCAGAGGTAATTCCAGCAGGGATATGGGTAAGAGCATACTTCAGAGGGCACTTCTTGAGAAAACGAGCAACATCATTGAAATGACGTCTATCAGTAGGGATGTCCAACAAAGCAATGTAGTTGCTTGGCTTTACTTCGGCTTGTTTAGGTGTGAAGGTAGCTTCAGGAGCAACAACGAACTTGGTGACCGGGAGAACTTCATCTTCAAAGTTTTAAATAAAACAATACCAACGTGTTTATTTTAGGTATAAAAGTATACTCAATAAACAGATTTTTGAAAAGATTTAGATGAAGTTTTGGATCAAAAGGACCAAAATGTCTTCTGTTCTAAGAAAGAAAATTAGAACAAGTTTTTTATGATTTTGAGTTTTTGACAAATTGTAAAACATAAAACATACAACAAATCTTTATAACAAAATGTTATAAAAGATGGGTAGAAGTTTTAAACAACATTTAAGTTGTTGTGTAAGCAAAAGAAAATAAAAGCAAACCTTGAAATGGTAAGAAGAAAGAAAAATGCACAAGTACGTGTTATTGGTGCTCTTGAAGATTGCAGAGAAAATTCAAATGCTTTCTTGCTTTAGAGAGTTTTGAGTGCGTAAATAATGAAAAAGAAATAACTTTTCCTTATATAATTGGATGAGAGAGAAAGAGGAGAGAGAAGGAAAACTAAACGTTGAGGTCCGTCGTGTGTCAGAAAAATGTCTAATGTGTCCTTTTTAGAAAAATGATAAGATTTTCATTTAAATAGTAAATGTTAATCATTATCCATTTAAAATCCTCATCATTTGCAATGAAAGTATTGTCAGTGATGGGTTTTCTCTTTTGAGAACCATTCTCTAAATTAGAAGACATTCAGAGCATGTAAGTAGAGGAAGTACATACCTTGGCGAGATATATATATCACTGAGTCAAAGTTCAGAGTATAACTAATAAAATTAGAAATTCAATTTGATACTTACTGTATAGTGTCGATCACTGAAAATATTCATTCTTCAACGTTCAACATACCTAGTTCGCTGATTAATAGATTGAATCTAGTCTCATCAAGAGGCTTAGTGAAAAGGTCAGCAAGCTGATATTTAGTGGGTACAAAATGAAGTTCAATTTCACCATTCATAACATTATCTCTGATAAAGTGATATCTGATCTCAATATGTTTGGTTTTTGAGTGAAGTGCAGGATTATTTGCTATAGCAATAGCACTTGTGCTATCACAGTAAATAGGGATTTTAGATAGCTTTATATCATAGTCTTTGAGTTGGTTTCTCATCCAAAGGATTTGGGCACAACAACTTCCAGCGGGTACGTATTCAGCTTCAGCAGTTGATGTTAACATTGAGTTTTGCTTTTTAATAGTCCAACTTACCAACTTACCACCTAGTAGCTGACAACCACCAGAGAAACCGGTTAGGTCGAACTCTGAGCCTTTGGGGTACCAAAGACCAAGATTAGGAGTTCTCTTCAGATATCTGAATATTCTCTTTACAGTGATCAGATGGGATTCCTTGGGTTCAGCTTGATATCTTGCACATAGACAAGTAGAGTACATGATATCGGGTCGACTAGCTGTAAGATAAGGTCCTTGTTTATTGTCAGAGGAGGGGCCATAGGAATCTTTATTGCTGAACTTTGAGTCATTTCAAATTTTTTCAGCATGTCTTTAACATATTTACTTTGACATATAAAAATGCCTTTCTCATATTGTTTAATCTGCAAACCAAGAAAATATGTTAGTTCACCCATCATAGTTTGAGTCTTGTGGAACCAAATATGATGTCATCAACATATATGTGAGCAAGTGTAGTATGACCTTTGTACTTTCTAAGAAAAAGGGTTTGGTCCATTTATTCCACGAACAAACTTTTCTTTAAGAATATATTTAGAAAGGTATCATACCAACCTCGTATCATACCAACCTCTAGGAGCTTGTTTTAACCCGTAAAGAACTTTTTGAAGTTTGAAAACAAAACCAGGATGTTTAGGATTAGAGAAACCAGGAGGTTGCTTGACATAAACTTCCTCTTTGAGTGTACCATTTAGAAAAGCACTTTTAACATCCATTTGAAAAACTAAAGTCTTTATGGGCAGCCTAAGCTAAGAAAAGTCTTATGGCTTCTAGTCTAGCAATAAAAGCAAAAGTTCTATCATAATTGATTCCTTCTTCCTGCCTGTATCCCTGAGCAACAAGTCGAGCCTTGTTACGGATAATAGTGCCATTTTCATCTAGCTTGTTACGAAATACCCATTTAGTACCTATAACAGTCTTATCAGATGGACGAGGAACACGTTTCCAAGCTTTGTTTCTTCGAAACTCAGTGAGCTCTTCTTGCATAGCAGAGACCCAACTTGGGTCAGTGATAGCTTCATCGATCATCTTAGGTTCGGTTATAGAAATAAAGTTTACATAGAGACAGATATTATTTGTACCCCTACGGGATTTAATACCTGCGTTTGGATCATAATGATTTGATCGATTGGGTGATTTTGAGTCCATCGTTGAGCTGGTAGTTGAGGAGTTTGATCAACATTTGATTCAGCGACTTGTTCAGGGAGAACGGAAGATGCTTCAACATTTCTTATCATCCCTAGTGGAGATCCAGAGGGATTTGCGTTCTCTTGAGTTGAGAGAGGAACTTGATTATTCACTAATGAATTATCGTTAGAGGAATCAGATGGAGGAATCTGATTAAGAGGAGTAACATCTATCCCTGAAGAGGATGGAGTGTTACTTGTTGTAGGAATGAAGTTAGGACCTTCATCATTGTTATTTTCAGTGACAGGTGGTGCACTAAAATAAGATTCAGGTTCCCTATAATGAGATTACATCCAATTATTCAATTCTTCGTCGTCTTTAGAGATAGGAACGGAATTGGATGAGCGAGATTCATCAAAGTTCATATGTATGGTTTCTTTTACACGTTATCTTCTTTTGTTGAATACTCTAAATGTTTTAGACACAGAGGAGTATCCAAGAAAAATACCATCATCCGTTTTTGGATCGAACAACCCTAAATGATCTCTTTCATTCAAAATGTAGCATCTACATCCGAAGATATGTAGATAGCTCAGAGAGGGTTTCCTTCCATGAAATAATTCATATGATGTCTTCTTGAATCGTTTGACTATTAGGGATCGATTCTGAGTGAAACATGCAGTGTTAACTGCTTCAACCCATAATTGAGTTGGTAGACGAGATTCGCTAAGCATCGAGCGAGCAACTTCTAAGATCCTTTGATTTCTTCTTTCAGCAACACCATTTTGCTGAGCAGCCCTCACTTATGAGAAATTATGAGAGATTTCTTTTTATTCAAAGAAAGTAACCAGAGTACATTTATTGAATTCAGTACCATGATCACTTCTCATGGAGCGAATAGTGAGATTGTTCAGGACTTCCATTCTTTTGAAAAAGGAGATAATTTCATCAGGTGTATCACTCTTAGAACGAAGAAAGAATACCCATGTGTATCTGGAATATTCATCAACGATCACTAGAGTGTATTTCTTTCCAGATATGGATTGGACATTGACAGGTCCAAAGAGATCTATATGAAGTAAATGAAGAGGTGAGGTCACTGAAGAGACTTGCTTTGATCTAAAAGTTGCTTTTGTCAACTTTCTTTTCTCACACGCTGAACAAAGAGATTCCTTTGTAAAAGAGTGTTTAGGGAGACCGTTGATAAGTTCTTTCAGAGATAGATCATTTATCATTTAAAGTTTAGATGAGAGAGTCTCTTATGCCAGAGCCAATTTACATCAGAGGAGGCCCTTGATAGAAAGCAAACATTTTCACAGTGAGTACTATCCATATTTATGATATATACATTCTCTGATCTTTTGTCTTTTAAAGCAAGTTTGTCGTTTTTATCAGTGAAAGTACATCTTGTCTTTGTGAACAAAACTTTGAATTCTTTGTCACAGAGTTGACTAATGCTTAAGAGATTATGCTTTAGTCCTTCAACGTAAGCAACACGGCAAAAAGAGGTTGCTCCATTGGATAGGACGCCATAACCCTTGGTGTATCCTTTGCCATTTCCACCAAAGATCACTGCCGGTCATGTGCCTTGAGCATCCGCTATTTAGATATCAGATACCTTTAGCACTCTGCATAATACAAGGGGATTAATTTTTCATAGGTACCCATACAACTATGGGTCCTGCATTGTTAGTGGAAATAATAGGTATGGCAGACATGTTACTTGCTGAAGAATTCTTTTCAGTGATTATCTTCACCTTGGATGTTTTACCAACCTTAGTAGATTTCACTTTTGCTGATTTCTCAGCCTGAGCTACTTTCTTACCATGAGCCAATCTTTCAGATTTAGTACCATTTGGGCATTTACTAGCAATGTAGGTAGTCTCACCACAATGATAGCATTTACGGTATTTGAAAACAGGTTTTGAGCTAGAATCATGTAGAGAGGTCAAAACATTTTCAGCACCAGGACAAAGAATTCATTTCTCCATTGTTGTTGGAGAAACCACTAGTTCCTCTGGTTGAGATGGAGTGAGTTCAATCATAATTCTGGGAGTCGATCTCTGAACAGATTCAGAGATCTTCTTTCCAGTTTTAGGATGACTCACCGAATGAAGTGAAGGATTCTTCTTCAGTTTTTGGAAGTTCTTGATCGTGGGAACATAGTCAGGGAACTTGTCCTTGATCACCTTCCCTGAATCCCTTGTAAATGGTTTAGAAGGTCTTTTCTCAAAACTAGAGATATTCTAAGAAGAGGGATCAGGGATAGAAGAAACAAACATTCCAAATTTTAACATGGAACGATCAGTGTCTATTTCTTCTTGGTTAGAGGAATATCCAAGACCGCTCTTGACCTTTTTAGGAATCTAAGCATTTATGATCTCGCTGACTTTGTCAGAAGCCTTACACCATTCTTCAATGATAGCTTTTTCAGCCTTAAGATCAGCGATAGCTTTTTCACGCTCAGTGATAGCTTGTTGTCTTTCAATGCTAATAGCCTGATTTACAAAGACTAGGTCCTTCAAATCTTCTTCGATTCAGTTAGGTCTTTGATTTCCAGATGACAACTTTTAAGTTATTCAGTTAGATCTATGTACATTTGTTCAGCTGTTATTTTACCATTCAGAGCATTGTAAAAATCAACGGTCAAAGAGTCGAGAGCCGACAAGCTATCAGATTCAGGTATAGATGTGTTAACAAGAATGGGTACCTGAGTTGATGGAGACTCTGAAGAAGAGGTGTCAGAGGCCTCTTCAGCTTCCTCTATTCTAGCTATTAGAGATATGAAGGCTATGTCTTCTTCATCTGATCCAGATTCATCAGTGGTTTGAACCCAGTCGTCTTCTTGATCCCAGTCGACTTCTTCAGCGACAAGACCCTTGCCTTTTCGCTGGTTCTTCTTCAGACTCTGATATTTTTCTTTTAACTTAGAACATTTTTCGCTCTTAGTTTTATCAGGAATCTGAGAAGTAGTTGGTGCTGTAACTTTCTTGGATATGCATTCACTTGCAAAGTGACCTTTGCGCTGACACTAATAGTAGAGCGTTGAAGCTTTGTCAGCTGGTAGAGTCTTTGACTTATAAGAGTCAGTGATGGCAGGGGTTTTTCTGAAATTGCTCTTTCTAGCAAATCTCCTGAAATTGTTAGTAAGAAGGGCTAGAGAAATTTAGAGATATCTGCATCAATTATATCCTCTGTGTTAGAATGATTTAACTCAGTGATGGAAATTATAGAAGAAGATACAAGTTTAAGAGGTTCCATCTCTGTAGTCACTAGAGCCAAAGAAGTACTTTTGGCAAATTTATTGTCTTTTATGAGGTTTCTTTTTAAGACGTGAGATTGCTCATGATTAAGAAATTTTCTGTACAGGGCCATTAAAGAAAGAGTTTTTGTGTTCTTTGACAACTTAAGACATGTGGTAAACGTGTCCCATTGTTCGGGAAGAGCTTCCATGAACTTACTCAAGATTTCAGAGTTAGAGTTCTCATGATCAACTGTTTTCATATCTATTAAAAGACGGTTAAATCTCTGGTGGATTTGTGAAAGTGTTTGATTTTTCAGAAACATGAAGCTTTCATATTGTCTCAGGAAGTTGATTCAGCGAGTAATCTAAACCTCATCGGTTCCTTCATATTGGATACAGAGAGTATCCCACATGGATTTAGAATGATAAACATCATCTGGAAGAGACATGGCAATAATAGATCTAGCATTTGAGTCAACAACTAGCTCTTTCTTGTCTTCCTCGCTCCATTAATTTGGAGTTTTGGGAATTTTGTCTCTCAGGAATAGCAGGAGAGGTAGCAGTTGCAGGAACTGAAGGAACTAAGAGTGTTGGAATGAATGGTCCATTCTCTACATAGTAGGGGATCTTAGGATATGACCCTTCTAGTAATAGAATCATTCTTTCCTTCAAGACTAGGAAATTATCACGGCAAAATATAAGACCCGAGTTTTAGAAAAACTTATACGTTACTTTACCAGTGTCCTGCTCGTATTTAAATATCGGTAAGCAAAGTTGAGGGGTTAAAGCTGCCAAACTCTTAAATTCTTTATAATTATAAATATTTACATATATATACACTTCAATTAGAGTAGATTGTAATTTCATTGTTTTCTTCTTGCAATACCACCGTCATCGCCATCATCATCATCAACTCATTTTTTTCTCTCTAAGCTTGTTCTATCCTTCTCTCTAAATTTCTTCACAAATCATTGTGGGAATTGAAGAAACAATCATATATTCGTAATCCACTCTCCGAATCCTTCGTAAAGGTATAAAATTCTTCCATTTTTGTTAAGGTGTTTAGATTATGAATTTTGATGAAATATATGTTTTTGAATGACTGGAGTGACTAAAATTGAAATAGAAATGAAAAGGGTAAAGTATGGCTTCAATATGGTTAGGTTGTTTGTATATGTCCAGCCGCACACCAAATGATCGATTAAATGCATAAGAGAGCAAAATTGCATGATTAAGTTTAGGACAATGACCATTGAGCTTTATTGTAGTGTTTAGTAGGTTAAGATGTGTTTAGAGAATTCAATGTATCAAATCATGAGATAAGATCACAAAAGTAAATTGGCAAAAATTGTGAAAATTGAATTTTCGGACAGCTGCGGGTTCAATAGTTTAGCAGTCCATAATTCACAAACCATACGCCAGAAAAGGCTCATATTTTGCAGTTAGAAAGAACTTGTAGTATACTACAACTTTTATGAATAATGTTAAACCCAGTTATGACTTTAGGTGGCTCGAAACAGAGTGGGTTTGGGGTTGTGAACAATAAATTTGGACCTGCAGACTGTTTTTGTAAAAGCTGTACCGATCTACTCGTAACTCCGATTGAAACAATTCCAGTTTCTATAGAATCCTAAAAGGTCAATCTACAACTTTCATTTAGATTGTGGATTCTGTATTGGCTTCTAAGTAGGAGTAAAATGCTCGAAAAGAAGAGGGTCGAAAATTGTTAAGTGCCGATAAAAAGCTACATTAGACCAAATATTGAGTGTGACTTCGTAATTCATATCCGGTTGTTTCTAATGAAGTCTAAGTTGATTATTAACATATAGGACCCAAGTAAATTATTAGAATAATTAGGATATGGTTTTTATGTCTTACAAGTGATACCGAATTATGTATTTGTTAGGCACTCGACCGGTTAAACTTTATCGTGAGTCTCATTGACCGTGCGATGCTTCTCTCTTTTGGCTAAGGTATGGATATCCTATTCCTTTGACTCGAGGGTAACCGGTTTCATTCCGGAAATCCCATCCATGTTGATAGACGTGACTCCGAGCCTAACGGTTCCGAGTACTTTATAAGAAACCTTGATTTCGTTTCGACATTTTGGGTTTATGTTTTACATTGAATTTGTTTCACGATTTGTGACTGTTATCGAAGGAGTCAATTTTATGCTTTACGATTTCATGTTAAACGTAATTTGCATAATTTCTAAACGAATAGATTCTTGAAGTCATGATCCGTTTTTGGTTGATTTGACAAAGTCTTTCTAAAACCGTTTTCGTTGCTTTAATCATTATGATACGATCCGTTATCGGTTGTATTGACTATTATGAGAATTGAAATTTGGATTTTTGATTGATGAAACCATTGATTTCACTATACGAGTTTTATTGTATTTGATTTAGACTCAACACTTGGGCTACGGGTGTTGAGATGCCTCTGTGGTCGCTATTAATGACCATGGCGTTCTCGTAAAGGCTAGGCCAAGTCAAATAGAGAACGTAGGATGCAACCAAGAGTCGAATACCAGAAAATGACTGGTCACCGGATAGAACCGATTACCGGATAGAGCCGAATACGAGAATTAAACTAGTTACCGGGGTATGGGTGGTGTTGTGCCCGATACTGACATTCCAGGTCTGATTGGACTGATCATTCGATTAGACAACGTATTATTGCAATACGGGTGACTTGTTGACTTTTAAAATGATTTTTATAATCTTTATTTATCTTAAGAACGTTTTCACTACGATTGCTTTACATTAATTTTTATTTGAACTTATATTACAGTCACACCATTATGCACAATTCCGTCTACTGAGCGACTTTGCTCAGCCGAGGCGTTTTCTGTTTCCTCGACAGGTTCAGGTACCATTCCAGGGTCGGGATGAGGGATCGAGATTAAGATAGGAATGGAAGTCACAAGTTCCGCGTTTTTGTATATCGGGTTTGTATAATCTTTTGGGATTATGTTAGCCGGTAATATTTTGGGTTTGTAACTATGTTTATGTTTAGTGCAATTCTAAAATGTGGTGTTTGAGTTTTGATCCGATTACCGGATTGTACATTTCTCGTCTCAAGCTGCGCGGGGCGGGGGTGTTACAATTAATGGTATCAGAGCATAAGATCCGATTGTAGATTATGTAGGCTTGATCTGTGAGGAATGGGTAGACATAAGAACGGGTAGATCAGGATTTAATTTTAGTTACCGATTTCTGATCCACAACTACTTTGAATTCTGATCTTGATGTTGTTTCTCAACAATTATAATCCCATTCAAAACCTTATAAGCAAACCACCGTACCCTATGGGTGGTTCAATCTGGGTGCTAACTCCATTTTCCAATTCTCCGTTGCTTACTAAGGACTGCATACAGATAAGTTGTTCTAAAATCCAACCATGTTGTTTCTGAATATCTTGTTTTGTCTCGACGATCTACCGGGTATGCCCCAGTTTGAGAAGTTTAGATTACCATCGATCTAGTCTTGGGAGCTTCTTCTATTTTCAAGGCTCCCTACCGAATGGCTTCAACTGAAATGATGGCGCTAAAAACTCAACTCGATTATTTATTGGAAGAATGGTTTCATTAAACCCAGTGTCTCACCCTGGGGAGCTCTGGTTCTCTTTGTGGAAAAGAAAGACGGTACGATGTATCTTTGTATCGATTACTGAAAGCTAATTAATGTAACAATCCGTAACTGGTATCCCTAGCCGAGAATAGAAGATCTGTTCAGTCAATTAAAAGAAACACGACACTTTCCAAGATTGATCTTCGGTCCGGGTATCGTCAACTTCGTATCCGAGATTGCAATTTTTCGAAGACCGCCTTCAGAACTCGCTACGAACAATATGTATTTATAATAGTGCTTTTAGGCTAACTGATTCTCTAACAATCTCCATGGATCTTATTAATCGGGTTTTCAAGTACTATCTCGATGACTTTGTTCTCGTGGTTATTGATGACATCTTGAAATACTCGAAGTCAAGAAAGCAACATGATCAACATCTTCAAATTGTTTTGGTGACTCTTCGAACGAAAAAGTTGTGCAACAAAAGTTTCAGATGTGACTTATGGCTTAATCAAGTATCTTTTCTTAGGCACATAATCTCCGCCGAAGATGTTAAAGTTGATCCGACGAAAATCGTTACCGTCACTAAATGGCCATTACCTACGAACGTATCTGAAGTTGTGGTTTTCTAGGTCTGGCTGGTTATTATAGATGATTCGTTAAAGGTTTTTCTAAAGTGTCTCTGCCGTTGATCAGATTACTCAGGTAAGGAGTCAAATTCAATTGGTATTCCGAACAAGAATTTAGTTTCAAGGAACCGAAGCATCGACTGGTTACCGCACATGTTCTTGTAATGCCGTCTGGCACAAGTAGGTTTCAAGATTACAATGATGTTATGTTTCAATAGGTCTTGGTTGCGTTCTTATGCAAAACGGAAGAGTGATCGCATATGCTTCTTGTTAGTTAAACCCTTAAAAGGTAAATTGTCTGACACACGACCTCGAGTTGGCTGCGGTCATAATCACACTCAAGATTTGGCGTCATTATTTGTACGGGAAGACATATGAAGTTTTCACCTAACACAAAAGCCTCAAATACATCTTTATTCAAATAGAGTTAAATATGCGTCAACGGAGGTGTCTCGAACTTCTGAAAGTTATGATGTTTAGATACATTATCATCCGGGCAAAGCTATTAAGCTAATATAGGCAATGACGCCTTAAGCCGTAAATTCGTTGAACAAGTTTCTTCCTTAATTGTTCCTACAGAGTTATCGTTAGAGATCGAACAATTTAGACTGGAAAACTAACCGAGTTTACAAACAAAGATTCTATCAAATCTAACGATAGAACTGACTTTATTCTCTCGAATCAAAAAAGCCAGCAAAACGATAGTGAATTATGGTCAAACTTCCAACGGACACAAGAGAATGCTAGTTCAGAGTTTAGAATCAATGATGATCACGTGTTGTGGTTTTGGGATCGTCTTTGTGTTTAGAATAATTTGGAGCTTAAAGATCTAATTCTGACCGAAGTTCATAAATCTATGTTTTTATTCATGCCAACACAACAAAAATGTATGGCGTCAGGAGGACCCATTTATGGTGGATTGGAGTGTAACGAGATATCGCCAATTTTGAAGCTCGTTGTCTCACTTGTCAACAAGTTAAAATTGAAAATCAACGCCCAATTGGTCTTCTTCAATCGTTGAACATTCCGGTAAGGAAACGAGAGCATGTAACTATGGATTTCATAGTCGGATTACCTTGCTCGAACTTGATACACGATGCAATTTGGGTAGTGGTTGACCGACTGATGAAACCGACTCATTTCTTGTTGTCCAACGAACTTGGTCAAATGATAAGCTGATAGAAGTATTCTGACGTGAGATTGTGCGTCTGCATGGAACTCCTATATCGATTACCTCAGTTCGACACCTACAATATACATCTTGATTTGGAAAGGTTTACGTAAAGTTTAGGGCACGCGTTTGAGTTTTAGTACATCCTTTATCCGCAAACTGTCAATCTGAACATACAATTCAAAAACTAGAGTATGCTCCGAGCATGTGTGTTAGAATGGCATGGAAGATGGGATAATTACTTGTACATGATCAAGTTCTCATATAATAATAGTTGGCAGTTGAGTATCACCATGGCCTATATGAAGCACTATATGGCCAAAGATGTTGAAGAATGACTGTTGGAATGAAGTCGGAGAACGTGTTGAAGGCCTAGAATTGGTATAAGTTACTACCTAGAAGATCGGGAGTGCAGGTCAAATGATGGAAGAGGCTCAGGCTCGTCAAACGAGCTACGCGGATAAGTATGACGACCTATCAAGTTCCATCGGGAAGATAAAATATTCCTTACGGTTTCACCAACTCATGGTATTAGACGTTTCGATCTTAAAGGAAAGTTGAACTAAGATATATTAGTCCCTTTGAAATTTTTTAAAAGGATTGGAGTTGTGGCCCTATCAGTTAGTTTTACTGCAACAATTATCTCATGTCATGTTCATAGAGTGTTCCATGTCTCTTCATTTGAACTCGATGGAATATCTATCATTCCCTACACATCATTGAATATTTCTTGAGCAAATATAACATGATATGTCTTATTACGAGGACCTTGCAGTAATTCTTGATCGCAATGAGAGGTATACAGAAGAAAATGATTCCTTTCGTAAAACTTATTGGAAGAATTACTCGGAACGTGAAGTGCGTGGGAAACCGAAGAGTATATGCGATGGGAGTACCCTGAAATCTTTAATTGATGTAAGTGTCCTATCTATTGTTCGATTTCGGGGACGAAATATCTTTTAAGGGGGGAAGAATTATAAGACCCGAGTTTTAGAAAAACTTATACGTTACTTTACCAGTGTCCTGCTCGTATTTAAATATCGGTAAGTAAAGCTGAGGGTTAAAACCGCCAAACGCTTAAATTCTTTATAATTATAAATATATACATATATATATACACTTCAATTAGAGTAGACTGCAATTTTCATTGTTTTCTTCTTGCAATACCACCGTCATCGCCATCATCATCATCAACTCATTTTTTTCTCTCTAAACTTGTTCTATCCTTCTCTCTAAATTTCTTCACAAATCATTGAAGGAATTGAAGAAACAATCACATATTCGTGATCCACTCTCCGAATCCTTCGTAAAGGTATAAAATTCTTCCATTTTTGTTAAGGTGTTTAGATTAGGAATTTTGATGAATGTCATCTAATTGTGTTTATGTTGAAGTTATGAGTTGGTATTGCTATTTGTGATTAAATATATGTTTTTGAATGACTGGAGTGACTAAAATCGAAGTAGAAATGAAAAGGATAAAGTATGGCTTCAATATGGTTAGGTTGTTTGTATATGTCCAACCGCACACCAAATGATCGATTAAATGCATAAGAGAGAAAAATTGCATGATTAAGTTTAGGACAATGACCATTGAGCTTTATCGGACCTGCAGACTGTTTTTGTAAAAGCTATACCGATCTACTCGTAACTCCGATTGAAACGATTCCAGTTTCTATAGAATCCTAAAAGGTCAATCTACAACTTTCATTTAGATTGTGGATTCTGTATTGGCTTCTAAGTAGGAGTAAAATGCTCGAAAAGAAGAGGTCGAAAATTGTTAAGTGCCGATACAAAGCTATATTAGACCAAATATTAAGTGTGACTTCGTAATTCATATCCGGTTGTTTCTAATGAAGTCTAAGTTGATTATTAACATATAGGACCCAAGTAAATTATTAGAATAATTAGGATATGGTTTTTATGTCTTACAAGTGATATCGAATTATGTATTTGTTAGGCACTCGACCGGTTGAACTTTATCGTGAGTCTCATTGACCGTGCGTTGCTTCTCTCTTTTGGCTAAGGTATGGATATCCTATTCCTTTGACTCGAGGGTAACCGGTTTCATTCCGGCAATCCCATCCATGTTGATAGATTTGACTCCGAGCCTAACGGTTCCGAGTACTTTATAAGAAACCTTGATTTCGTTTCGACATTTTGGGTTTATGCTTTACATCGAATTTGTTTCACGATCTGTGACTGTTATCGAAGGAGTCAATTTATGCTTTACGATTTCATGTTAAACGTAATTTGCATAATTTCTAAACGAATAGATTCTTGAAATCATGATCCGTTTTCGGTTGATTTGACAAAGTCTTTCTAAAACCGTTTTCGTTGCTTAATCATTACGATACGATCCGTTATCAGTTGTATTGACTATTATGAGAATTGAAATTTGGATTTTTGATTGATGAAACCATTGATTTCACTATACGAGTTTTATTGTATTTGATTTAGACTCAACACTTGGGCTACGGGTGTTGAGATGCCTCCGTGGTCGCTATTAATGACCATGGCGTTCTCGTAAAGGCTAGGCCAAGTCAAATAGAGGACGTAGGATGCATCCAAGAGCCAAATACCAGAAAATGACTGGTCACCGGATAGAACCGATTACCGGATAGAGCCGAATACCATAATTAAACTAGTTACCGGGGAATGGGTGGTGTTGTGCCCGACACTGACATTCCAGGTCTGATTGGACTGATCATTCGATTAGACAACGTATTATTGCAATACGGGTAACTTGTTGACTTTTAAAATGATTTTTATAATCTTTATTTATCTTCAGAACAGTTTCACTACGATTGCTTTACATTAATTTTTATTTGAACTTATATTACAATCACACCATTATGCACATTATTCCGTCTACTGAGCGACTTTGCTCAGCCGAGGCGTTTTCTGTTTCCTCGGCAGGTTCAGGTACCATTCCAGGGTCGGGATGAGGGATCGAGATTAAGCTAGGAATGGAAGTCACAAGTTCCGCGTTTTTGTATATCGGGTTTGTATAATCTTTTGGGATTATTTTAGCCGGTAATATTTTGGGTTTGTAACTATGTTTAAGTTTAGTGCAGTTCTGAAATGTGGTGTTTGAGTTTTGATCCAATTACCGGATTGTACATTTCTCGTCTCAAGCTGCACGGGGCGGGGGTGTCACATTAAATCTAGGAGGTTTAGCTAAAGATCCATTGTCAATGTAGTTTGTGTTTGTGTTAGCCATTTTAAAATAACAGGAAATTAGTTGTTTTAAAGTTTAGAAAGCAATAAACACTGCTCTGATACCACTTGTTGGTCCCAAAGGAGTCTACAAGAGTTCAAGGATATAGAAACGGTTTGTAGAAGGGGGCGGGGTTGAATACAAACACAAGTTTTTTTTTAGTTTTTATGAGTTTATATTGATAAATAAATTTACAGTTGTAAGCGGAATAAGAACAAGTTTTAAAACCTATTCAATTACAACTTAAGAAATCACTAGGTTTGATGCACAAGGAAGGATAGATAGAGTAGCAGAGGCTTGAGGAGATAATATGTATGCATGAAGATGAAGAAAGGTTATTCATCTGTTTATACCCGTTGCATTTAATGCAAAGCAAAGGTATATGTCATGTGTCAAGTTTCTATTTGAAACTTGTCCTTTGTCCAAAAGACAACCATGCTTTTGGCCGAATATAAACAGTAACCAAATCAGATTTGATGAGCACATAAGAGACAATATGTACGTCCTTTTTTGACAAGGTATTGAGGTTTGACTTTTGTGCATCGAGGATAAGATCAACATTGATCTTGCTGAGTAGGCCCCATTTGATCACTGAACCAGAGACATCAAGGATGAAGTCTTCAGGTATCACTGAGGCTTTGCAAGATCTCACACTTCAGGTAGATGAACATTGCTATCACTGAACCGCTTCAGATCACGAGCTATCCATCTCTATTTTCAGCTATGCCTTCGACTGTCGTTGAATGGCTTTATGGTGTGAGTGTTGTTCTTCAGATCTCTAGGGATAGGATAATGTTCCTGATCATCAGCAATCACTGAGCGCAGTCAGTGTATGCTATCGCTGAATATAAACATTATCCTATGAATGGAATTTTCGCTAAGTATGAGAGGAATCATATTCAAATCACTGAAAGGATTTTGGATCAACATTATTATTTATAGAGATTGATGAAAACTACATATAGCCAAATGAAATCAGTCTAAGGTAATGAGGCTGGGTTTAAAAAAAATATTTTAAAAATATATTCGGGTATTCGGGTCGGGTCGGGAGGAGATATTGAAACCCAACCCGAACCTACTATATTCGATTTTTTATTCGGGTTCGGGTATTTTGGTCTTATTCGGGTCAGTTCGGGTTTTTCGGGTCGGTCGGGTTGTGCTCACCCAAAACACCAAGATGATGAATAAAAGACATACCGACTACCCCAATAAACACTTAGTTCACAAAGATTCATCAACATAGCCTCAATATGAAAATTTTCCCAAAATGGATTAGTTCACCAAATAGTTATGTAATACTTGAAATTAAAGCTTGTAATAGCATAGTAGAACACATTTAGGCATGTATCTTGTTTCAGATCAATTTAAACTCACCTACTAGGTTTTTACAAAAAACCTAGAAAAATGATAAAACCCTAGAGTTGGAGGTGATGAACTTGTATCTTGATCCTATCTTGAAACCCTTACTTGAAACACTTACATACTTGGAGGAAACGATCTTGACCTAAGAGGAAACCCTAATAGAATTTATGGAGAAGAAGTTAGGTAGATGAGAGGAGTAAATGAAGAAAGCATTTGAAAAATCGGGTTTATGGTTGATGGGGCATTTCATGCGACACTTCCATGCATAATGCCACTCGCACAATCCCATGGCACTATCGCGCCAGAAGTACCGAGAGTCTAACAAGTGTTGGGCGATCTTGCCTTGCTATTGTTCCATTGGCACTATCGTCGGACACTATAGCATGAGATGTACCGAGGGTTTTTCACATTTTTCACCCAATTAAGCCTCTGTCCTTGCCTACCTTGATACTTGAACTCATCCAAACATCCAAAATACTTATTTCTAACATTTTTAAAATGAGATAAACATAAATACGAAAACATTATAATTTATTTACCTTAATTTACAGGTGTTACAATCATCCCCACTCTTGAGAGGATTTCGCCCACAAAATCTTGCTTATCCAAATAGATGAGGGTATCATCTCTTCATATTCTTTTCGGCTTCTCAAGTTAAGTTTGCACCTCGATGGTGTTTCTTTTGAACTTTGACTAAAACTACTTCTTTTTGACGAATCTTCTTAAATTTCTTTTTTAAAATAGCGTCGGGTTCCTCTACACAAAGATTGTTCCCGTCTATTTGAATTTCTGAAAAACGGATAACGCTTTCTTCTTCCGCTAGGCATTTGCGTAGATAACACATGTGGAAGGTATTGTGGATGCCTTCCATTTCTGGTGGTAGATCTAACTTGTATGCTTATAGACCGACCCGACTTATGATAGGAAGGTTCCAAGAAAACGAGGACTAAACTTTCCATGTTTTCCAAATCTGATAATACCCTTCTAAGGGGACACCTTTAAGGCTTTAACATGACCTGTTTTCACACTTAAAAATAATAGACTTTTATTATGTAAAAAAGAATATATTTATATTAAACTTATTTTAAACATAAGTGGAGTTTTATATGCTATAATTTGTAGAATAAAATACATATTTTAAATTTGTTTTTAGTTAAAATAGTATTAATTAATTAATATAAAACGAAAAATCCCCTCTACAAAAAAATGAAAAACAAAAAAATAGGTAAGTAACAAGAATAAATGAAAATTTATGAGGATATAAATTTTAAATTCGAAATTAAAATTGATACGTATCAAATAATTTTAGACAATAGAAAAAGGGTTAGTTTTGTTATATGACCACTTTTACAAGGGCCATATTTATAATTTTGTTTAACGACGTTTTAATTGATATTGATGTTAGTCTAGGGACTAAAAAAGAAATAAAATGAAAACCATAATGACTATAAATGTAAATTTTAAATTACAGAAACAAAATAGAAACATATGATAAACTAGAGGGACTAAAATCGTAGTTTACTTTTACTCTTATAAGTGTGAGGGAGGATCGGAAGCCGAGTATACGCGTCGACGACGTCTCCGATGATAGGCCGTTGACTGCAACTACTGCTACTTGCTTACACTACTCCCCACGTGTTCTCTTCAAAGCATCTCTTTCAGAATTTGAATATATATATATAATATTTTTGTTGTAAATTGTAATAAAAATGCATTGTTTTTTGGTTGAACCTTTGATATTTTATTAACAGGAGTGTTAATGGCACATTTATTATATGGTGTACATAGAATTTTTTATATTTTTATAGTCTTGAAAATATAAAATAAAGTTTTTGACATTAAAATGTGTGAAAAAGATTCATTTTTTTAGATGTGTCGTTAGAGCATCTTCAAGAGCTTCCCTAAAATGGAGAAAAATGGGAATATGGGGATTTTGGACAAAAATTTTGCTCCAAAAGCTTTTCCAAAATTTTCTTCAAAATGGAGAAATTAGGATAGAAAGTGGGTTTTTCTCCAAATATGGAGTTAACTCGAAAAATGATTACCAAATGAATTGACCAATAAATTTTTTTGAAAAATAAATATTTAATGAGAGAAATAATATATTAAAATAGATGATACAATATTTTAATATTATTTTGGAGAAATTATAGGAAATTTGTTGGAGATAAATGCAATTTTTTTTAGAGATTTTGTTATTTGCTTCTCCATTTTGTTTGTAGAATGTTATAAATATTCATGGGTCTTTCTTTTTTGGTTTTTATCTACACACTCGACTCAAATTTTCCTCTCAAAATCTCATAAAACTTTTAAGAACTAACATTAATCGCATATTCAACATTGACATTTTGTTTGAATACCGACGTCAATCGACAAGCTTAATCTTGAGATTTTAAGCCCCCCCCCCCCCCCAAGTTAAAACTCTAGCTAGGCCCCTGAAGGTGTCCGCATGATTATTTTTGTCGATAAGGGTTTGATAAATGACTACTAAGTGGGTGAAGTAAATGAGACGTATTGGTTGATAACGTGGAAAATCTCAAAAAACGGGTTAATCACGCGGCCGACATTCTGTAGTCGTTCCACTAGTCAGGGACGAAGTTAAAAAATTAAGATAGGAGTGGCTCAGTCGTAGATTTACTTTATTGTAAAATAACAAGAATAAAAACATTGCATCCTTTGTTTTGGAACAAATATTGGAGTATATTGTCATTTCTAAACGTTATTCAAATCTACTTCACGATGCATAAAATAAAAAGATGATCACTTAATAAAATTTATGCATTAAACAACATTAACATATGCTTCATGCAAAAACAAATTGCACGTTAGATCAAAGTTCTAAATGGTGTGAGGTATTACGTAAAAGCAATGTTAAACTTCAAGTCTTAAGAGTCATGACAACAAATATGTATATCAATTATCATATATTTACACACCATTTATGTTTTCTATCAATAGTCAATGGTGATAACCACAATTGTTGTGGCATAGTGGTTGATGCCCTAGAGGATGTGGTGGAATACTCATTTGTCTAGGGTTCGAATCCGGATGTACACAACAATTGTGGTCATTGAGTTTATCAGAGGCTGATATCTTACGGTCATAATTTGTTGAAATTAGTCCAGGCATAGTTTGTGACAACCTTCCTAAAAAAAGAGTCAATGGTGTTAAACAATTTAAATTAGATTATATATTATAAATTACAAAGTAAGAAAAATCAAATATCGCGTTACAAAATCGCCCATTAGACTATGGTCTGCCACATGCTTAACGTGACGTTAAGCATGAGTTTAAATCACGGTGCACAATGACGCTTCAAGTGGAAAGTATTTTAAAACACTCTTTATATAAATACCGTTATCATTTATCAAGACTTAAATCCAAAATATTAAGTCAAAGATGTATTGTACTCGAATTGTTTTAACAAAAACATCACAAATCACCAATTTTTCACAAAATATAACTTTCAAATCTAAATCATTTAAGATAATCTTCAATAAAATAAATTGAATCTTTAGTCTTTCTTTGGCAGTGAGATCGTGGTACTCCACTCGCCGCCAATGCGGAAGGATGTCGTCGAAAAGAATGGAAGGCTCTTTCGCTCTACCCATCTATATCTATAGGTGGCAATGGTAAGAATAGGAAGGTGGGGATGAGGTCAAGTCCGCATGGCCTTTATGGGCTGGGCCATACACGTGCTACAACGGCAATTACAATGGGAAGCAAGGCTAAAGATATTTGAGGGGACTAAGAACCAACCATTATTTGGGGTAGTTTATTAATAAAAAACATGCTTTAATAATATTAATATTGTTTGAAGTATTTGGTCAACAGTGGATAGGGGCTAAGTAGGGGTACTTACGGGTTGGATTGACTGGATTGAAAGCATTCGTGAAAAGTAAGAAATAAACCGCTCCACGATGCCAAACTTGAGAATGGTAGTTGGAAATCAGTTACCTTTTTAACTCTTCATGTTAACATCGTTTAAAATCTCCGTTAACGTAGAAACATTTTCATGTTTCCGTTGTATTAAGAAAATTTTAATTATTCCAAAGACCCGTTTTTGCCTATAACACCCGGATTTTTGGTATTCATAAATTCAAGTGTTATTATGTTCTTCATCAATGGAATGGTTTGGCTAAGTAATAGAGATTTTGGTCTCCGGTCGGATGTCGAAAATAAGCAAGAAAAACTCAAAATACCTGAAAAATGGTGTTTTGCGACCCTAGGAACTGCAGAGGTTTTTGGTCAATTGCGACCCTGGGTGGCTGGGTCGCATGTCAGGGTCGCATTTTTCCTACAGAGGTTAAAAGTCGGGCTTTCCTTCATTTGGTCATAATTCTCTCATTTCTTATCCGATTTGAGCGATTCTTTTGCTATGATTTCGTCTCTGGAAGCTCTTCAACATGGAAACAAAGATAGTTAGAGGTTATTTGATGATTTTGGAGCACATAGAAGTGGAAGGTAATATCACATCTTTGATTTCTTGAATCTAGGGTTTGGTCATTTTGTACCAACAACTCTCATTCTCTCTTGGAATCTCTTTTGTGTATGTTTTGGAAGATAAGGAGGTGTTCTGAAGGATCTACATCAGCAAATGAAACTAAATTTTAGGGTAAAACTTAGATTTAGCCTAAATCTAGCAAGGTGAGTTCAAGCTACTTTGTGAAAACTATGTACATGTCAAAATTGTCCATTTTGAAGTATTAACATGTTTACTTACCATTTATCAAATGTATTGAGTATTTGATGAAACTTACATACATGGTGCTCTTGGTTTAATACATCTTGAAAATGCATATATTTGGGGTCCTTGCATATTTTGTCAAATAAATCACAAGTGTGAGTTGTTTTAATGTCTTATCTCATAAATGGGGATCTTTTGGTGTTGTATGCATCCTTGGAGTTTTTGATATTATAAACCGTTTGGAAAATACACGTAATTGCATTATGAGGCATTTTGGAACTAACAGAGTATGAGTTCATTTGGAAAATGGTTTGTCTCAACCAAAGATGTTTGTTTTGGGTAATTACATAAGTGTTGAGTTGTTGAGCTTTTACTCGATTTTGACTAAAAGAGCCTTGGGGACATTTGTCCAATTTAAATTGCTTTATGTCGGGATTTTAGAGTTATATGCGGTTATGACATATTTATATGATATATTACACGTTTTGGGTGCTTTTGTCATTCATTTAATGTCGTGTAATTTTATGGCTAAATGTAATGGATCCATAGGCATATAAGTCAATCTTAAATTGGGATAGTCATCCCTTTTTATAAATAGAACCACATATGGGATCATTGGGGGACATATGTTATTGGTCGTCGCCAATAGTCATTGGTCCTCATCGTGAGTTCTTAGCTAGGATAATGGAGGGCCATAAACTTTGATTTATTATTGGTCGTCGCCAATAGCCATTGATCCTAGCGTAAGTATGACTAGGATCATCGAGGGCCATAAACTTTGATTTATTATTGGTCGTTGCTAATAGCCATTGATCCTTAGTATGAACTCGTAACATTAGTTTTGTGGCTTACTTATGTGTTCCGTCACAACAAACTGAAAGGTGTTGTTTTTGGGTATAGAGTCTTATCCGTATTTTCAGTGACATTTTTAGACTATGAAGTATTATCCTTAATTTATATTATTGGGTCATTGAAACTTAATCGCATTTTGGATATTCTAGAAAATGGAGCTTTGTCCATAAATTGGTATTTGGATCATCAAAACTTGTTCATGTTTGAGTGAGTAAATGGTGTAGAGTCCGTATTTGAGCGGGTATTCATATTTAAGGCATTCATTACTACGGTATTTTGATTTAAAACTTTCATTGTGAAAATGATGAGTTTGGGAAAAGATATTGCTTTTTATATGAAGTATTTCTATTTGAGAAATTTTTATTTAACCAAACATTCTTTCGACTTCTACCGATTATAAGTATATTTTATACTCTTGAGCTCACTAGATGTTAAGCCTAACATTTTTCCTTTGTCGTCATGTGCATCAGGTCTCGTTGGAGTTGGTACTAGCGTCACATGTGGACTTGAGTGTTAGGGAGTAGCACGATAAGGATCTAACTTTTAGTGACGTCTTCCGCATTTTGAGAGAGCGACTCCTATTGGGTTTAGTAACACCCGACAGTATTTATGTCCTGTATAAGACTTGGTCTATCTTTGTCGAGGTTTATATAGAATTTTTATTTGAGGAAATTCAAGTATTTACTTATAGGAAGAGATTTATCTTTCAATTGATGTAATAATTAAAATTTTAAATTAATCGGTCTTTTCAAATTTGAGGGTGTTACATTGCCAATTTCTAAAACTCAATAACAATAACAATAACAATAACAATAATAATAATAATAATAATAAAGAAAAACAAAAATACTAGACCCATTATATGACTTCTTCCCCAAGTCACCTCCAGCCATTCCCGACCCCTCACCGCCAGCCCTTCTCATCTTAGATTTATGAAACAACCTTCACCGTCGTTAACGAAATAGAAATAAGAAGTTTCACAAAACGAAGGCATGTATCAAGTCGATCTAGATGTAGTGAAGAAAACATGCCTGTCGTTTCTTCTGGTGAATCTTTCGGTTGAAGAAATCAAAGGAGGCTTTCAGAAATCGATGAAAATTTGATAGTAGAGATTTGCAAAACAGATCTAGTTCTTGAGTTTTAAAAATCGGCAAAACAGGTCCTTGGAACAACTGAATATTTCACCAAACCACATGGACGAAATTTGCAATTTACTCTTTTGATAATTATCTTATTTTAAGTAGGGCTGGCAATGGGTCGACCTGGGTTGGGTTCGGGTTCAACCCAATTTATTAAACAGGTCGAAAATCTCAACCCAACCCAACCCATTTAATTAAATGGGTTGAGATTTTCAACCCAACCCGACCCGCAACTTAAATGGGTTCAACCTGGGTTCGACCTGTTTACAAAATTTCAACCCAACATGTTAAATAAATAGGTTCAACCTGGGTTGACCCATTTAATTCTCGTCGGCGATGTGGGTGGAACTGTTGAGATAAACGACAGAACGAGACGACGTGCCAACGAGAGTCACGAGACAAAGAGATAACGCCGGCGAGAGAAAGAGAAGAGATGGCGCCAACGAGAGAAAGAGACGGCAGTCGCCGGAGGAAGACGAGAGCAGAGACGCCGGAGGAAGACGAGAGCAGAGACGCCGGACGATAGAGCAAGTTAGGGTTTTTTCCTTTTTTGATGGAGGCGTTCTAAAATCTAAATGAATCTAGGGTTTTCCTATTTACGTTCACTTTCTTTAACACTAAAATTTAAAAATCATATTTTAAAAATAAAATAAAATATATTAATTAGGTTAAAATCAAGTTATTAATGGGTTGTAAAGAGGTTACTAATGGGTTGAAAACAGGTTGCAAATGAGTTACAAACAGGTTGTAAATGGGTTATAAACAGGTTGTAAATGGGTTGAAAACAGGTTGAAAATAGGTCAGAAATTTCAACCCAACCCAACCCATTTGTTAAATGGATTAGGCGGGTTGACCCATTCAAAATAAAACGGGTTGAAAATCTCAACCCAACCTGTTACTAATGGGTTGGGTTCGAGTTGGGTTGGCGGGTTGGGTCACTTTCTGCCACCCCTAATTTTAAGCGCTCACAATGTTAAAATGTGTAAATCGCAAGGACCTATGTGTAATTCACTCTAAAATAAGTGTTAAAATGTCAAAATGACCCGAGTTAACGAGAATTAATTAGATAGACCAAAATCAAGATTAAAGTGACAACCATAGTAAACAAAAATATAGTAACATAGTAACTACAGTGCCAAAAATCGAAATCATCTCTAATAGCTCTATTATACTTTTCTAAAACCGAGTATTAAAAGACAAAATCTCTTTTGTAAAAAAAACACAAAATCTCTAAAAATAATTACATCTAACTTTAATAGCTACTTTATTTTATCAATTTTATAATTAGCTCTATTATTTTTATTTTTAAAATGGGAAAAGTCCAAAAAAACCCAACAAACTATTCTATTTTGAATGGTTAAGTCCCTAAACTATTTTTTTGAATGAAAAAACCATTAAACTTTCTCATTTTTTGAATGATTAAATCCCTGAACTATTTTTTTGAATGTAAAAATCATTAAGGCTATGTTTGACAAACTAGCTGATAAGGTAGCTGTAACACCCTTAAATGGAAAGAGCGACTAATTTAAAATTTTCATCAATACAATAAATAAGGAATAAATCATTCTCTTATAAATCAATACGTGAAATTCCTCAAATAACAATTCTATAAAAACATCTACAAAAGATAGCTCAAGTCTTATTCTAAGACATAATTACGGTCGTGTGTTACTAAACCTAAAAGAGTCGCTATCTCCCAATGCAAAAAACGTCACCAAAGCTAGATCTTTATTGTGCCACTTCCTACCACTCAAGTCCACACGTGTCGCTAGTACCAACCCCAACAATAACCTGATTGACATGCCGACAAAGAAAAAGGATTAGGCTTACTTAACACCTAGTGAGCTCCAGAGTTTATAACATATTTATAATTGATTTGAAGCCAAAATATTTGCTTGATAAAAGATAATTCTCAAATGAAATAACTTTATTATAAAAGCAACATCTTTCCCAAATTCATTATTTCCATAATAAAAGCTTTAGACCAAAATGACATTAGAAATAAAGCTTAAATAGAAATACTCATTTAACGTAAAACCAAATCCAATACTCACACGACCATGAATAATTTATAAATGTAAAGATAGAAACATAGCTTTAACCATATTTATAAACCATTAACTCACACTTTTTTCTTGAGAGAACACAATTTGAGGGAAAATACAGGGGAGACCCGTGATTATACTAACATCAATCACATACCAGGATCTTTAGTCAGCAAGTGAGTAAGCACCACCAGATAGCAATCTTCGGCTTTCCGATGTTAAGTTCAATCTCAAACTGGGATTTATTACTTGACACCTAACTGAATAAGTTCAACCCCGTACCAGGATCTATTACTTGCCCCATCCCCAAATAAAACCGACTCTTGTGCAAATGGATCCATTACACTAGCCTTACCCTTACACGACACCAAATGAATGACCAACGCACCCAAAACGTGTAATTTTATAAACAATGATGCCTTAATTACATGTAACCCGAAAGCTCAGCGTGTATCCATTTAAATCGGACAAATGTCCACGAGACTCATTTTAGTTAAACCGAGCAAATGCTCATAACTCAACACTTATGTAATTACTCAAAACATTGGTTGAGGCAAACCATTTTTCGAATGAAATCATATTCATATATTTCTGAAATGACTCATAATGCAATAACATGTATTTTCCAATGATTTATAGATCAAATACTTTAAAGATGAAAATACAACCAAATGGTTTTCATTTATAAGATAATGCATCCAATTAACTCATACTTATACTTTATTTGTCGAAACGTCTAAAACTCAAGTATAAGTCTCTTACATGATTTATAAATCCTTTTATACCAAATATGCAAACTTACTCAAATACTCATACATTTGATAAATAACAAGTAAAACATGTTAATACTTCAAAAATGGACATTTTATTTGGCATGTAAAAAGTGGATTAGTTCGATCCAAAACTTGAGATAATGTCTTTCTTCCACAAGGTAAACGAACCCTATAGAGATGGTTTCAAAATAAATATTTTATCAATAGGTTAACGCTTACGTGAATTGCTTAAACAATCCCAATCCGCCCCTCTCGCGGTGGAAGAACAGATGAGAGTTGTTGGTGCAAAAACCCAAACCCTAGATTCAAGATTTCGAAGAGACGATCTTACCTTCCACTCCTATGAGCTCCAAAATCATCAAATAACCCCTATCTCTCTTTGTTTCCATGTTGAAGAGATTCCGAAGACGATGCCACAACACTTTGAATCCTCCAAACCGGATAAGAAATGAGAGAGATATGGACAAATGAAGAAAATCCCGATTTCTTAAAAACTGGAGGCCATCCGCGACTGTGACATGCGATTGTGCCATGTCACAATCGCATGGCACAATCGCCCGCTATGTACTGAGAGTGCGATTTTGAGTTAGGGCATCTGATGGCTCCCGACTACTGTGCCCTGCGACTGTGACATGGCACAATAGCCTGTCACAGTCGCCCAACTGGTACCGAGGGCGATTTTTCTTACCTTTTCACCCGTTTTGATCCCGTTTCTCGTCTAGTAGATGATACCCAATAAAATTAACTTCAAAATACTTATTTCATTTATTCCAAGAGCGGAACACGAAGAGGACTCAGGATTGCGCTTTATCAAAGACCCGGTTAATGCATCGTGCCATTGTCACTATAACATGATACAATTGTTGGGATCGCCAACCACTTGGTACCACTGATGCTATTATGGCAGGTGCCATAACCGCATGACACCACTATTCAAACTCTGAAGTTAACTCTTCTTTATTAGATCGTCCGGTTCAACACTTCTTCAACTAGAACAAAAATCAGGATGTTACAGTAGCTTACGACTGATAAGGTAGTTGATGACTTATAAGATAGCTTTTGACTTATAAGGTAGTTGGTGAACAAGTCACGTTTGACAAAAACTAACTTATCAACATATAAAATGACCGAAAATGACATCTTAAAATGTTAATCACTTATAATATAATTAAAATAAGTATTTAATAAAATAATCATATTAATTTAAAAAAATAGAAAAAAATAAAAAATATAATAGAAGTAATTAATATTAGTGAATAATATAAAATTAAAATGAATTAATAATTAATATTAATTAATTAATAATTAAGTAATAAAATAAAAATAATATTAATTAATAATTAAAATTAATTAATAAAATTCAAAATAATATTTAGTAATATTAATCAGGGGTATAATCGAAAAAAAAAATGATAAAAAGTTTAATAAGTCACAAGTACCTTTTCAATAAGTTAACTTATAAGTCATAAGTTAGTTTGTCAAACATGTACCTAGAAAATAAGGTAACTTATAAGATGACTTTACCTTTTTTTGCCAAACAATGCCTAAACTTTCTCAGTTTGAATGAAAAAACTATTAAACTTTCTTATTTTGATTGATTAAGTCCCTGATTTTTCTTCATGAAATTAAACCATCTAATTTTTAAAAATTGTTTATTTACATCTTTTTAAATTAAATAAAATATCTTTCACCGGTTATTTTTTCGATTCTCCCTCTTATGATGGATAAATAAATAGATCGAAAAAAGGGAGATCGATTGCAGGGGCCAACAACGTGTTAGGAGAAATGAAGAATGGACAACATTGGGGTAACGGGGAGTGACTATGGGGAACGATACCGTTGTTTGTTAGATTTTAATTGTGTAGGATTTTTGGACGGTAAAGCCGATTTAAGTTTATTTTTACTTTAAAACTTTTTTAGTGAGTTATATGTAGCTTATTTTATAAAAAAAGAAGAAGTTCAAAAAAAAACCCTACAAACTATCTCATTTTTAAAAGATCGATAGTTTATTTATTAAAAAAAATGTTTAGGGACTTAAACATTCAAAATGAGAAACTTGAATAGGTTTTTCATTCAAATCAATAGTTCAAGGACTTAATTATTTAAAATGAAAATATTTAATATTTTCTCATTCAAAAAGTTGTCGTAAAGTTTCGTTTTTCGCTCCGTCATCGACCCTATCTATGTTTCTACAATGGCCCAAGAACATCACTCTCCTTTGAACCTGAACTGGTCGAGAGAGATGAACCCGCATCACATTTTAGAACCTTCTCTAGTCTAGAAAGCTATACAGGCAACAACGAGTGTGAGTTATTTTAAAATCCTGTTGTGAAATTTAGGACTTAACCATTTAAAATGGTATAGTTTAATGGTTTTTTTAAACTTATCCTTTTTAAAATCCATTTATTGATATTTTTCGAAAGAGAAAAGAGACCTAATAATAATAATTACATTTAACTTTGATATTTTTTTTAAACATATACTATTTATGGGAAAAAAAAACTTTTAAACAATTTTTTCTTCCCAAATAATATTTCAGATAAATCTACGCGTATAGTTTTATTACTAACCAATAAGCTCCTAACCGAGGTATAATAATTTAATTAATGTCAAATATTTACTGCAAATGATTACGCTGCATGTCTGGCTGAATCCTTCCTGATCGTCACTTCCTTTTCAAACTTTGGTGCAATATCTGACAAAATGTCAGCCAAATTTCCGAGATCCAAAAAAGACCCATTCACAGTCTGAATTAAGGTACAAGTCTTACTCAACGATTTTCTAATTTATTTTCATAACTTTATAATTCTTAATATAATAATTATTATTGAAGTAAAAAAAAAATTAATCAGACCCATGATTTGATTAGTTTTTACAAAAACTACCAACGTAAATTTATAAGAGAGTTCTTGATTTGATTAGTTGGCAACAAAAAAACGCAAAAAAGAAGAGAACCTCCATTGGAGATGTACTAGCATCACTGATCTGGATTTAACAATTACAGCTCTGACAAAACGATTCCCTATCACCTACTAACAAATCAAAGAAACAACACAGAAGCAATTTAACGACCTTTTATTACACAATTAGTTCCATGATTCAAGTGTAGGAAAGCTAGAAAAAGAGTCAAAATCGATTCCACCGCCGCCGCCGCCACCACCACCGTCGCCGCCCATCGCCGGAGCTCGAGAAAATCCGGTACCGGAAACACCTATCCGCTGAGTCGTATTATTATTCTGACGCTGATGATCAAGCAAATAACGTGACGTGTCCAACGTCGGCAAAAGTCCTTGTAACTTATTTATAAAAGGTTGTCGGAGAGCTTCTGGTTTCACAACACTTGAAACCCGAAGTTGTCCGCTACCTTCCAACTTCACACCGGTCACCTGCTGAACCATCTGCCTAAAATTACTCGGGTCCGCCTGGATGAAGGTCGTCATCGACCGTTTTGATGCACGCGACTTCCGCTTGGCCGTCTTCACGCCCAGGTTTGATCCTCGGCGTTTAGATCCGGGGGTTTCGGGTTCTGAACCAGAACCCGAAACCGTTACAGTAGATGCAGAAGCACTGCAGTAATCAGTCTGTTTTATGGCCATAAAAGAAGATGAAACCGGGAGTTGTTGTTGTTGGTGCTGATTGAAAAAGGATTGTTGGAGGGCTTTGGTTAGAGCTGTTTCGGTTTCTCTAGAGAAAGCGTCTGAATACCATGAATCGGTGCTGATTGGGGATCTGAACATCCATGGTTCAATCGCTGTTAAATTATCTGATGAAGCCATTGTTAACAGATTTTCTTTTCAAATTGTTTGATTTTTTTCAATGCATCTGTGAGATAGAGAGAGAAGGGAGTGGGGGGGAGTAGATTGGAATTGGAATTGGAATTGGAGGAGAAAGAGATAAATAGAGCGGTGAGGAAGGGAAACGCGTTTATCGGGGACACGCGTCAATGGTGACGTCACCATTGATGTACGGAAAGCAGCTACTTATCTTGACGGTCTCATCTCATGTGCTTGCCACTACAACCTTGACTACACTACCTAATTTTTTTATTTTTTATTTTTAATTTGGTACCTTAATTGTAATGAATTATGTAAATCAACCTTTATCTTCAACGTTTTTTTTTTTCTAAATTATAAGTTAAAATCTTTTTAAAATAGATTACTTTTTAACGGATTTTTTATTTTAAAGAATCTTCTATTACAATATTAAAATATTTTATTTATTTATTAAAATATTATTTTTTTTCTAAATATTTTTATTTGTGCTTTGACAATCTCACTCAGTAATATTTTTGTAATAATCTTCTAATCTTTTTATTTATAGGGAAAAAAGTCCTCTTTTCTATTTTCTTTTAAAGATAATTTTAGAAAACTATTGTATCAAAATTCTCATTTTTTTTATTTTTTTTATTTTTTATTTTAAAGAAGTTGTTAAAGACGTTATAAAATTAAATTATGAGAGTATTTCCAATAGCTATGCTAAAATAAAAAAAAGTGGGATTTTAGAATTTTTATTACTTTAATAACTATACTATCATCTATGCTAAAATAGAAAAAAGATGAAAGAGATTGTAAAAATCTCTAAATTTAAAGAAATCTCTAAAATTCATTAGAAGAAAGAGAAAATAATATTTAATTGTATCCAACCAATTAGAGTGTTTAAATAAAATGTGTAGGATGGAGAAATAATATTTTATTAGATTAATTGAATATATTATTTATATAATTAATGCTAGAATTGCTAAAATAGAGTAGTTATTGGAGTTGGATGTAAATTGTTATAGAGATTTTGACTTTTATTACTCTATTATAGAAATATTATACAATAGCTGTTAGAGATGCTCTGAGTATTTGTAACAAAAAAGTTTAAAATAAAGTTTTTTTTCACTATTATGCTACAATAGATTTTTTTTATTGTTTTATAAAACAAATAAAGTTTCAAATTTTGGTAAAAGTTTTTTTTGTGAAGGTATCATAGACTATTTCTGGACTAATCACGGTAAATTATGACTGCAATACATCAGCACTGATATACTTAGTGGTCACAATTGTTGTGTATGCCTGAATTTGAACCCTGAACAAATAGAATATTCCACCACACCCCAAGGCTTCAACCAGTACGATACAACCCTTGTGATTAATTTTCTTAAAAGTTGTTGTGTGGAGTGAGATATGAATTTTTGTTATTTTATTTTATATTGAGATAATATATTAATAATATAAATTCTATTCTAGGGGAGTTTGGAATTGTTTATTTCAAACAACTTAATTGTTTTTTTACAAAAATGTGTATCAACTTTTGACAAGTTAAAAGTTTTTAACTTTTTAAAAGACTTCTTATCATCGGTTTTGTACCAGTATAAACTGTTTTTCCAAACATTCAGAAGTGCTTATTACTAGTGTCACACCGGAATAAGTCAATAAGTTGTTTTTATAAACAATCCCAAATTATCAATAGAACCAATCGATCATAATTTGAATATTCAATTATAATTCAGTTCGGTTGATTATTTAATGGTAACTCAAATCCAATAAAACGAACCAATCTAATCAAATTACTATTTAATTAGCATTCAATTAATAATTATATGTAATTAATAATTTTAAGATATTGTTTTAGTTGATATTTATATGTAGGTTTTTTAATAAATTAAGAAATCTTATAAATAAATGGTTGCAAAAAGACCTAATTTTAGTGTGGAAGGTTAAAATCCTATTGTTGATGAACATGCCCCTTTTCTTTATTTGAGAAAAAAAAAATCTCCTAATCACTTGAGCTAACAAAATTATACATACCGGAAGCCACATTAGCACCAGAAGGTATACATAGTCCCTGCGAGATTTAACTTTTTTTTGTTAATATTTTGCTTACCCATTTGCATTTGATCTCCCCCTCTCCTACACCTTTGCATTTCAAATTTGCATTACCTTTTCAAACTTGATACCGAACTTCTATTATTGACCATCCATTAATCGTTTACCAACCATTAATTAGGTAAGCGCTTAGCAGTTAGTAGTTTCCATCCTCACTTATCTTACAGGGTAAGATTTTTGACCATCAAAATTGCATAGTAAAGGTTGTTGGTAAACATATTTTACCCTTTAACAGCTAATCGATAACCGGGTAAAAGTCATCAACCTCAATTACTGGAAAAGATTCTCGGTCATTGTCATGCCTCTTTAGGGGTAAGGTTATCATTCCTTGTAATATCCACACGGTGAGATAAGTAACCTGATAAGTGCTTAGCCTATTAGCATTTGGTAAACGGTCCCTTAGTAAGGTTAAAACCGTATTTTTGCCAAAAAAGAAGAAGTTAGAAACGCTCTTAGAATGAGATATAAACAACTAGCAAGCAATGAAGAGCATATGTTTTTTTCATTTCTTGGGCATATCTTGTTGATTGGATTTGTTTCTTGTTTTCAAAACACTTTGATTGTGGGTCGCCAGTAGTGTGATTGCTTAATCTTAGTATGATGGATAAGCTTTTATAACTTTGATCATGAACTTATATAGTTGTTGATGGATTGTATGCCTTTTTGTGCCCTCCCCAATCCTCAAACTTAGCTCCACCCTTGGCTTGATTGAATGAGTTCTGATGTATAAAGATGTTTATATATATATATGTGTGTGTGTGTGTGAGACAGAGAGAGAGAGAGAGAGAGAGAGAATGTGTGTGTGTATTTCCGAATAAGAGGTTGTTCAGTTGTGGCTTAATGGGATGTATAACCTATATAGCTTATTTGCTCAGCCATAAATACTCATTCGGTGTGGCTTATTCAGTCATCCCATGACTTAATCGCTCAGCTGGTAACCTATACTTCTTTAGCTCAGCAATTTAGTTTCTCATTAATTCCCTAACTATCTTCAATAAAAAACCTATTTTCATGACACGCTTCCAATGGGTTGTTCTTCATCTTCAACCTTTATGTCCATCTTCAACCTCTGCATCCATCTTCAACCCAATTCACATCCAGACACCCACCATTGTTACTATCCGCCTAAAACCATTTTTCTCCACTTTACTATCCTCTAACTCACCGTCGATGCTTTTCTATAACTCATTGTAGAGAAGTCGAAAACCATCGAACAACGAGTTGGGGAATTTCGTAAATGGTTGAGGATTTTTGATATAAAAGGAGGGGAAAACGAGGGTTTGGATAGATAAGGTGAAATGTTAACAGTTAGGGGTTGGGTTAGAACCCATTTTGTTCAGAGCAGTGAATTGAGGTAATGGTGATGAATCTTTATTCGAAATGGCTTATGAATCGATGATTTACTTATTTATATGAAATGTATTATGGGATCATCAATTATTGGTTATCTGATTGTTTACATGTTGAAAATTCATTGCACAAAAGGGGTTTTTTCACGCTTTTAAGAAAAACAGAGAAGGTTAGTAATTTGTAATAACAATGAATTCATATTATCATCAGACAATTATTTTAATCAGACAAAAATAAAGATTAGGGGTAAAATGATCATTTCTGACATTAATGCTATTTATTCAGCATAACAACCAAATAACAACTTATATGTTATCATATAGACAACTTTATCAATGCAGACAACTTTATTCAATACCTGCCTTAATGGAAATTGAACCGAAAAGCCCCTAAGTGGTAGATGGATATTTTTTTTATTCATTAAATGTGATTAATGAGATTGTAAAGCTTAATGAATATGAAAGACATCATCATCAAAAAAAAGACGGTCTTAATGAATTATAAAAAGTTGTCTCAGTAAGTTTCTTGGTTATTCATTATGTCATAAATAAACAATTACATGTAGCTTATTATATTAAGTCAATTAATCTCTTAAGTTGATTTAGATTAAGCTTTGTGGAATACCATATACGATCAAGTAATAATGAAATCAACATAAAGATCAAGAACACAATATGGAATGAATTTGTCATATATATATATATATTGATCTACTAGAGCGAGAAAGAATACATGAGAGTGTTGAATGTTTCTCTCTTTAAACTCTAACAACTCAATATTACAAATGAAAGATCTTACTAATCTTACTTACAAAGTAGAACAATACAAGTATTTATATTCTAGACTAATAAGCATGTAAAACAATTAAGCTCTTCTCTTGTTGACTTTGGATGACTATTTGACTTTAAGCTTTGATCCTTCAATTTTCAACCCATATGATCTCAGATACAATAATATTTAACCCAACAATCTCCCCTTTTGTATTTGAGATCACCACTATTTATATCAAAGTCTTTTATCTTCACTTCAATAGATCTTTGACTTTAACAATCTCCCGCAATGAAGATGATCATACTTTATCAACCTTTAAACAAGACGAATCCGAAGATAAACAATCTCCCCTTTAACAAATACGATCTTCAGAATAAAATCTTCGCTTTGAATCAAAGAACTTCACAATGATTAGGAGCATCTTGAGCATCATGTATCTTCAAAGACTAGATCAATTGAGCAAGTAGAAACGAATAATTCCACTTAGATAAATATTTAGCAGAATACCAGATACAACATTGAAGCGCCATACATCTCTTCCAATTTTTTTCCCAATACATTTGAGTAACCAAGAAGGGTAATCGGTTAACACAGAAACACATTTAGTAACTGTTATCACATCAATTGAAACAAAATTAATTGAGTGGTCTATGTTCAGTGTTGGCAGTGATGAATTATTGATAGGACTTTCAGTCATCACTGAAATAAAGTTATAAGACTTACTTCTTAAACTGTTCCGACATTATCATAAAGATATGCAATTGGAATCACAAAGACTCGTGAATGTGTGAAATAAATCTTTATATAGATTAGGCTCAAAGATTGTTTCAACTACGACAAATGTTAACAAATAAATAGACATAATGTGAATTGAATATGAAGTTTGAAGACTGGGAGTGATGTCTTCTTGTTTCAATATCTAAAAGAGTAGATAGATTATATGTTAATTCTCCGTGTATATTTTGTGAGATAATCGAGTGGCTAGGAGGGGTGACACAAGTTATCGACATTGGGTCCATGTATGTTTCAATATTTATCTCCAAAGAATGACGATGAATAGATTGTGTGGCAGCCCAGTTAACTGACTGGGTATGGTAAGGACCAAAATTTTCTTTAAGTCTTGTCACACTCTCGCCATATTCTGTTAACTCCCCGTACAAATATGATCACTTGCTAACTCTCCCTCAACATGATCACTTGCTTCAAATATATTTGAATGTTATATCATTTCTCCCCCATAACCTCTTCTATGTCTTTTGATATAAATTATCCCCTTCAATATGATGTCCTATGTCTTTGAACATTGATATTTTATATCGTTTCTCCCCCTCTTGATGATTAGGAGCATCCTAAACATCATGAATCTTCAAAAACAGATTAAGCAAAATACCAGATAAAACATTGAAGCTTGCCTTTGTTTTCACTCCTTTTTGAATAAGTATTGCTTCTTCTTCTTAGTCATAACTTTTCAAAACATGATCACAAACTTGAAATGATCGTTAATCGTTATTGATTTAGAACAATATGCAAATCTAAGTAAAATTCAAAATTGAAAGGTCAAACTCTGAAAGTTAAACTATAGTAGTGAATGGTAAACTATCGTAGACAACAGGTGCAATATCACCAACTGTTGCAGGCAACTTGTGCGATAAACACAAGTGTTGCAAAAGATGTGTGCGATAAACTTCTTATCACAGGCTATGGGATGCGATAAACTCAAGTTGTCGCACACAAATAAAACCACTTGTCACATAAAAGCATGTAAGATATCCACAACTTGCGCAGGCTTAAGGATGCGATATACTTCAGTATCTCACACTTGTAATGCGATAAACTCACTTGTCACAAGCAGCAGGATGTGATAAACTCACTTGTTGCAAGATTTTTGTGCGATAAGATCCCTTTGATGTAAGATATACTCACAAATACTCAGAAAAACCGCAAAATTCAAGAACACCTTCTGTTGATTTTTGATAAATGAAAATACAAATTAGCTTGATAATCCCTTGAATTTATGATCGATTTGTGACTAGAAGCACATTAAAAAAGTAATGTAACATCTAATTTGGATATAATAAACCAAATTTAATGAAAAATGATCAAGAACATCAAGAACAGTGTTCGAATCAGAATTTTCAAGAGACTCGAATTTGATCAAATTTATTTGAAATTACGGAAAGAAATTGATTTGGATTGATTCTGTATTTAAAATCTATTCAATTAAACTTCAAATCAAACACAAATAAGATCAAATTACTAAAATTTGAAATTCACAGTCGACTGTTCTTCAAGATCTTCAAGAAATCTTCAAATTTGATGTTTCAAATCAATCCTAAAGTTACCGTATCTTCTTTGGTACCAATTGTGAATCCTGGATATGATCAAGCAACAATGAAATCAACATAAAGATCAAAAACACAATATGAGATCAATCTCTCATGTGTATTGATCTTCTAGAAAGAGAAAGCATACATGAGAGTGTTGAATGTTTCTCTCTCTAAACTCTTACAACTCAATATTACTAATGAAAGCTCTTACTAATCTTACTTACAAAGTAGAAAAATACAAATATTTATACTTTAGGCTAATAAACATGTAAAATACAACTTTATGCTTTGATGCTTCAATTTTCCGTCTACGTAATCTTAGATATAATAATATTTGATCTAATAAGCTTGGTCATCGAAGCATAATCTTTTCTTGTGGCTCTAACGCATTTATGTTTGATAATTGTTTTAATAAATTCTAATTATATAATGGTTTTGTAATTCTAAGTGGCTTAAAATAAAAAAGAATTAAAAACTAAAAATAAAATTTTAAAACTAAGCTTTGGTTTTATTGGTTTCAAGAAGAAATTTGGATTACATCGGTTTTAGATAATATGGTTTACTCTTTATTGTTTTTTTAATTATTGACTTTATTTAAAACATCCTAAAAAATTATGTTTAATAAACTAATTGATAGTTGATAATAGCAAAAATATTAATTTCAAGACTATTGAATTGATTTTATAAATATATATTTATACTGTATTTGTTAAAATAAAAAATAATATATTAAAATATAATTTTAAATATACCATTATATATAATATGAAAAAAATAAAATTGATCAATTTTACATTTTCTAATTAATTAGTAATTTTTTAAAATTATGATTAATAGTTAAATCAAATATTTTATTAAAATAACTTACACAACTTCATTATCTGTAAAACAAAATATTTTTTTTTAATTTTTATATAACTTATAAAAACATTATTAAAATTGTTATATTTTTTATAACTAAATATATTAAATAATAATAGTTATAATAATAATAAAAATAATAAATGAGATAATTAATAATAATTCTAAATAATTAATAATTAATATCAATATCAACTATAAATATACTAATATAATTCAACAAAAAATATATCGATGTAAATATTTTTATATTTTTTGTCTCTTTATAATACGGTTTTATATGGTTTTGAGAAGAAGATGATGTTTTATTTTTGAATAAAATATAGGTTTGAATATATAACAAAATTTTGAACAAAATATCTTAACTATTAATAAGTTCTCATTTTTTCGTATAATTTATTTGATTGAGTTTTTTTTATTATAATTTAATTTAGATTTAATAACGAAGTAATTTTTTTATTTAATAATTAATTTTCTATAAAGATAATTTATAAGTATTTTACTATAACTCAATGAATATCCTAATTATATTTTAGATTTTTAATATCTAAAAGAAGATGTTTATCCTGTATTTGATTATGTTTATCTGTAGTTGGTTACACGAATTCAAGCATGGAGTTTTAATAAGTTTTACTTATGTAGAATTTACCGATAATCTTAAATTTTAAGTAATATGAATCAGTAAAAAGTAATTAATGCATAAAGAATGGTTTTTAAGAGATTTTGTCAAATGTTTTACAATACAGTATAGATATATAATGTTAAATAAAATTAATTAATAATTTTCAACTAATATTAGTTAATATTAGCAATAATTAAATATTTATTTGAATTTTATTAATAATTAATATCCAATACTATTTATTTATAACTAATAATAATATTAATGAGGATTATAAATTATAATTGAAAAAAAAATGACAACAAGCTCCTTATAAGTTACTCAAACGAGTTTTTCAACAAGTTAGCTTAGTTTATGTCCATCCAAACACGTATAAAAAAAAGGTAGCTTACAAGCTGATTTATAAACTAACTTATGTTTGACAAATAATGTCAAAAAAATCTTTATAAGCTACTCCAACTACCATTTCAACAGGCTAACTTATAAGTTATAAGGTTATATGTTCATAAACGTTTATTTAAAAAATAAGTTAGTTTATATTTGTCAAACAGGCAAACAATGTCTAAATGAGAGATATTTTGTTCTTTTATCTTTTTTTTTTGTTTGTTTTTCATTTTTTAATATATATATATATACATATATATATATATATATATATAGAAATTTCACAGCAAAACATTGTGAAAGTTAGACATTGTTTGACAAAAATAAGGAAGCTTATAAATCAACTTATAAGTTACCTTATTTTTAAGTACATGTTTGACAAACTAGCTTATGACTCATAAGTTAACTTATAAGCTAAATTATTGAAAAATTAGTTAGGACTTGGGAGTAACTTAATGAGTTTTTTTATTTATCATTTTCTTTCAGTTATACCATTGTTTAATAATAATAATTATTCATTAATATTATTTTGAATTTTATTAATTAATTTTATTAATTAATTTTAATTGTAATTATGAATTAACATTTATTTATTTATTAATTAATTTTAATTATTAATCATTAAATAATATTAATTATTAATTCATTTTAATTTTAAATTTATTCACAAATATCAATTAATTATTTTTTTAGAATTATTACTTATATTTTTTTGAAAATTTACTAATTAATTAAAACGCGGTTGATTAGTTATTCATATATTATGTGTAATGATTAATTAAAATCATCACTAATATAACTTTTAACCAATCCAAAATTATAATATATATGATAATCAATTTAATTTTTTTAAACAAACATATTATATTATTTATTTTTTACTATCTTGTTTGAATTAATATATTATTTTATTAAATATTTATTTTAATTATATTATAAGTGACTAATATTTTAAGATGTTCCTTTTGGTCATTTTACATGTTTATCTGCTAGTTTTTGTCAAACATGACTTGTTCATCAACTAGGTTATCAGTCATCAACTTCCTTATAAGTCATCAACTACCTTATCAGCCATAAGTCACCTTATCAGCTAGTTTGCCAAACATAACCTTACTTTCATAATGTTTTTGCCATGAAGATTCGGGTTTTTTTACCTTCACAGTGTTTTGCTGTGAAGTTTTAAATGTAAAAATGTGGTCTCATGGGTCTCACAAAAACAAGTTGGTCTCACATGAACCCAACCCTACACACACACACACACACACACATATATATATATAAAGAGGTTTATGAGAGGGCGGTAACAATTTACGAGAATGCGAGGACGTACAATCCTCAGCCAATCATTTTGTACATAAAATTTTCATGTACAAATTAGCCGAGATTTTTCCCGCAGCAAAAGTCGCGTGTGCCATTTTTGATGCTAGTACAAAATCACATATGATTTTGTACATGCAAAAATTTTCATGTACAAAATGATTGGCTGAGGATTATCCTCGTATTCTCGTAAATTGTTACCGTCTTTGCATGAATTCGCCTCTCTTTATATATATATATATATAGGTTGGTTCAAATACAAATTAGTTAAAAGGTACAAACTATACAAATTTGTTTAAATCAATATAAAATAAAAAATTTCATATTTTTTTCATCAAATGCTATGATTTAAGATATTATTGCAGATATGTTTGTTTCATCTTAGTAAAAATTACATGTGAAACATTTACATATCAAACAAATACATGTGACACTTTTTCATAAAAAAATATATGACAAATTTTCAATTTATGAAAACAAATACATATGAAACTTTTACATTATAAAACAAACATATGTGTAATAATATATTAAATCATATCATTTGATGGAAAAAATCATTAAAGATCATTTTTATATTGATTTAATCTAGTTTGTATAGTTTGTAACCCTTCAACTGGTTTGTATTTGAATTTCTCTATCTCTCTCTATATATATATTAAATTGCTATTTGGTACCTTTTTATCTCTCTCTCTCTCTCTCTCTATATATATATATATATATATATATATTAAATTGCTATTTGGTACCTTTTTTTATCTTGTTTCTTGGATTAGTCTCCATAATAAGTTTGTTGCAAAATTGCCAACATGATATACTAAAATGCTTAGTTTTGAATCGTACACTAACGAAGTGAGGATGTTTTAGTTTTTTTTTTCTTTTTCATTTTACTCTTATTAGAACATTATAATCCAATTGATGAAAACATGTCACTTCTCTCTCTCTCTCTCTCTCTCTCTCTCTCTCCAGATTTGTCTCTTAATTTATAATCTTAATTATGATTTACCATTGAACATAACACACTCTCTCTATATGTATTTTAAAAGAATTGATGTCTATCTTAAATTAAAAAAAATGGTAAAAAGTCAAAGAGAGGGAGTCAAGATTGGTTTTTTCCTTCAATTTTTTAGAGGTTAAAAGGGAATAATTAGAGAATAAAAAAGCGTGGAGTGGACTTTGTAGTTTGGTCTACAATACACAAATAAATGAGTCTCCAATATTTATTATTTATGTCTACTAATGAATGAATGGACGGAGGTTGGCCGTTTCATTAATTCCAAGACCACGACTGGGCTGACCCTTGCTTATGTCACCATGATCTCAACCTGACGTACCCCTCAAATGAAACCAATAACTTACACTTTTGGTCCTTACAGTTGCCCTTCCTTGTTAAGTTATATTTTTAATTTTAATAATTACATTTTTTATCACTATGATTGTTACTTTTCTACATTTTTGGTTTTGCTGACTAACTCTCGTTAAAAAAAAGTCTGTTAACTTTGTGGCCTTTTGATTATTTTTTATACTTTATTTTATTAAGTTTTTTGTTGGCTTTTAATACCCCTATTTTCTACTCCCAACCTAACCCATACCCTTTCTCCTCAACTGAAAACAACCCCACCCCCTCTCCCGCCACTTCCCGTTTTTTTTTCTTTTCTGGAGATAACCCTTTCCTATCTTTTTCTCTGGCCACAACCCCACCCTCACATACCCATCTAATCTTCTTCTTTGGCGAACAAATCCAAATCCAACTCTAAATCAAAACCATGAACAAGATCGTGGTGGTTCATCGCACCCTTTTCTTTATCGAATATACATCATGGAACACTTTTCTTTGCCTGCACCATCGAAACACCATGAACAACTTCGATGTTGGATTTGGATCTAGTTCTTCTTCGAGACAAGGACACATATGAGACTTGAGATCACTTGATCTGTTTTTTGATTGTTCTAGATCAAAATATTTGATGTTGTAGTTGTCTTGGAGCACCAACAGTCCTTCAAGTTACAAATCCGGCCTACATATTTCAATATTTGACTTGGATATGCATTCTAAACCATAATTTGAACCTAACCAAAGCTCGAGGTGAACAATCCTTAACTTAGTGGACTGTTTGTGAGGCTACTACTTGAAATCTCCATCTTAAGTCCCCATAGTTTTTACTTAGTTTTGGACTATGGAAGACAATGGGTCAAAATGATATATATTTAGATATGTAATTGGGGCATTAGGAACGATCATGGATTTGGCCTTAAATCTTGTGATTGCTTTGGGTTTCCAAACCCAATATTTTTGTTCAAGAATTTTCTAATAATGTATCATTTTTGGGTTTGCAACATCATAGTAGGAGAAGCACGAAGGGCGGGTTTGATTTATGATTTTGATTTTTTCTTGGGTTTGATAATTTGGCCGGAAAAGATGATTCTATGGGTGGGACGGGATGTGGTTAGGGTTACAATAATGATGGTGGCCGAGGGAGGGGAACAAAAAGGCCCCCGAAGTTTTCCCATGTCCGCATTTTCTAGAAAAACATCCGCCATTGATTCGCACCATCTTAGGACATCCAACTTTAGCTATCCATAATTTTTAGTTCTCATCTTTTAATCCTCATGTGTCAATGATTTATTTTTTAATTGCAATGCATGTTAGTGTAATAAGAGCCATAAGCTCCCATTTCATAATAATAGTTCGATTTCTCAATCTCCTCTTGAACACCTTTACATAGATTTATGAACTTCTCCAATTCATTCCCATGATGGATTAAAATATTATGTGATTTTTGTGGTTAGCTTCACTAAATACATATGGTTTATCCACTCAAAAATAAATATGATACAAAGGAAATTCTCATTAGGTTCAAAGCTCTAGTTGAAAAAATCTTTGAGAAATCAATCAAAACTATTTATTCAGATATGGGTGGAGAATACAGAGTCCTTTCGACATATCTCGCTAGTGTCGGAGTCTCTCATTTTACTACCCCTCCTCGTACTTCGGAACACAATGATTATGCAAAACGTGACACCATATTGTAGAAACCGATCTCTCCCTCTTATCTCACTCCAAACTTCCACTTAAGTTTTGTCCCCTGGATTTTACCACGACCACCTATTTAAAAATCAACTACCTACGCCAATTCTTCAACATAAATCTCCTTATCAATGCCTCTTTGGTTCCCTGCCTAATTACATCAAGCTTCAGCTTTGGTTGTCTATGTTACCCTTGGCTCTGTCCTTATGCTTAACATAAGCTCGACACTCGCTCTCTTCCATACATATTTGTAGGCTACTCGGCTACTCAAAGTGCATACTATTGTCTCGATACTACTATTAGTAAAATCTATACTTCTCATCATGTTCATTTTGCATAAAACACTTTTCAACACAATCAACTTGCCTCTACCCAAGCTATTTTGTCATATCCAAATCTTGATAGTTGATGTCCAGTTTCTCTTCTTATTCTCGTCCCTTCCGCCCCTCCCAACCAAGAGCCAGTGACCTATGATGTGCCTTCTGATTCACATCAAGAGTCACTACCATCATTGTCGCCCGACTCCTCTCACTCAATCATAAAGTCCTCCACCCAGCCTGAATTACATTCTATTATTGACCCTACCATCATGGCACCAACCAACACAACTCCCAACCCCCTTCATAACCGACTGCTTCAAGAACCATATTTATAATCAGTGTGCCAACCCCACCACAACCCAACTCAAGCCTACTAAGCCCATTACCATCGCCTAAGCACTTCAAGAACCCTTTGGTGCCAAGCCATGATTGATGAACTTTGTGTACTTCATCTTCTTGGAACATGGAACTTAGTTCCTCTTGATTCGAGACAAAACCTAATCAAATACTGCAAATATAAACCTAATGGAACAGTATAACGTTTAAAGGCACGTTTGGTTGCAAAAGGGTTTCAATAACGACTTGGTATAGATAATACTACAACATTTAGCCCGGTCATAAAACCTTCTATCATTTGTACTTTGCTTACCTTTGTCGTATCCAACAAATGGCATCTTAGACAACTTGATATTAGTAACGCTTTCTTACATGGTCTGTTAATAAGAAGGTTTATATGGCACAACATCCAAGATTTATAGATGTTGCATTTCCAAATTATGTTTACAAACTCTATAAAGAAATTTTCGGGCTCAAGCAAGCCCCTTGGACATGGTACACGAAGCTTGCAAAATTTCTTGAAAGTTTTGGTTTTAAGCATTCTGATGTAGATGCCACTCTTTTTATTCACCATCATTACTCGGTCCTTATTTATCTTGTTGTCTATGTCGATGATATAATGCTTACAAGCCCAAATTCTCAAGCACTAGAAGATTTTATCAAACGTCTATATACATACACCACCCACCCACACACATATATAGGGGAATAATAATAGAGAATAGAGGAGAGAGGGGAGAGAATAGAGGAGATAGAAGATTAGCAAAAAAATCAAAATGCCCTTTATGTAGTATTTTAGTCAAAATTACTAAGTTTCTAATTTAACCCTTGAATTTAATATTATTTTTCAAACGGGGCTAATTATTTGAAAATTTAGAGTTGGGATTTAGGTATTAATTAACATATACTTGTTTTACAATGTTTTTGTTTGACATGTATTCAGTTCACAATGTGAAACTTTTTGATGTGTTTGTGAAAACAAATAGGCACGTAAAAAAGTTTCACATTGTGAATCAAATACATATGAAACAAACATAGTGTTAAGAAAATACATTAACTACTAGCTTTAGATGGAAAAAATCATGTAAGACAATACTCCAATGTAAAAGTTCTCATTGTTCTTACAGTATAAGGGGTTCTCATTTGATTATGCCCTTAGACTTGGGATCATGTGAGAGCAAGTTGTTTTCAATGAGACCCGTGAGAACACTTTTTTACACTTGAAAAATTATAACCAAACACTGTGAAGGTAACCTTCATAGTGTTTTTGCTATGAAGGTTCAGATTTTTTTTACCTTCACAATGTTTTGCTACAAAGTTTCAATTATAAAAATGTTGTCTTACGGGTCTCACCAAAACAGGTTGGTCTCAAGTGAATCCAACCCAATGACCCTATATGTGTGTGTGTGATTTATTGTTGATCCAAAAAAACTCGTCTACCCGTCTTCTCCCCCTTATTTATTTGGAACCGTTCCCCCGACCACCACCTACACATCTTCCTTTGGACTAAACCGTAGGCCATCTCCCCTTCCCCTTCGTAGTGAACCTTGGCCTCCTCTCCAACCACGACCAACAACCACCATGACCTGTCTCCATGAACCCTCCTCTTGAACCTTTTCTCTGGACTGTTCTTTCCCTGTTCATGTTCCAAGATCATTACCCCATCCCCCCTTATCAACACCACCCATTTCCATTTGTTGAGTTGTGTCTCCATCTCCGGCATCCCAAAAACCCCAACTTTGATCCTCCAAAGTTGTGACTTTACCGTTCTTCTAAAAAATTAACACTTGCATCTCAAATCTAGATTTGATGCAATTTTTTTATTTAGGGTGTGATTTAGGTTTTGGGTTTAGGTTTGATTTAGTATTTTATTTTGAAATTAAGATTTTGATGTTGGATCTAGGCTTTCTTTTGGAATCAAGGTTTCTTTTGAAATCCGAGTTTATTTTGTAATTAATTTCTTGTGTTGGAATCATGGGTTTACCAGAGAAGATGACCGGATGTGGTGGGGCTACGCTTAAGGGTTGGTCAGATTGTAGCTAGGTCAAGGAGAAGAAGAAGAATGGTAAGGGTAAGGATGCATCAATAGATTGTATACACACTTTTAAGGTATGTGTATAGTAACATTTATTTTTGGAAATAGTAAAAGATAAAATTTTGATAAAACAAAAAAAAGACAAAGATAAAAAATAAAATACAAATACTAAAATGCACTCACCTTAATTGAGGCTTTCTAATGGAGCTAACTAGATTGACCAAACCAAATAGAAATGGCAACCAAGAGACCAAATCTGAAATAAGGTGATAATTATTGTGATCAAAAGTATAAATATTTCAAGTCATCGATATGACTTGATAGTAAGTGCCAATCAAATCGACTAACAATGTAATATAAACTCTTTGAAAATCATATATGCTTTTATTTTTGGTTCAAACGGGAACGCTAACTATTTACGAGAATATGAGAAAAGTCGTTCATGTGCAAAATCATAGATGATTTTATAGAAAATCATACATGATTCGGGTGACTTTGGGGCTACTTAAGTTGCATAGGAAAAGTCGTCCGCTTCCAATTAGTGTAAAATTACATATGATTTTGTACATGGAAAATATTTCTCGTGTGCTCGTAAAAAGTTAACATTCTCGTTTGAACCTTTCTCTTTCTCTCTTTCTCTCTCTCTCTCTCTCTCTCTCTCTATATATATATATATATATATATATGGATGAGATCGGAAGAGAACCCTGAAAGAAGAAAGAACTGAAAAGTCATCCAAACCGGATTCTAAATGGCGTGAAATGTGGTATGGCTGCAAGGCAATATTTAGGAGTTAGGGCGAGGTACGATATTTTTCAAGACGTACCCTAAGGCGGCATATATGTACATACATATATCTATATACACACACATATAGAGAGACACTCACCCACCCTTGTATGTGTTAGCGTTTTAAATAATACGTAGTACAAATTAAATTCATATTACTAAACATATCGAGCTTATAGAAAATGATATCAAAAGTGGAAAATCGAGATTAAATATCTTGAATCTTGTCTCACTACTTTTTTCAGTTTTCAAAAACTTCGTGTTCAACTTTTCGTGTACGGGAATGTCAGTAAGAATTTACCTATTTACGGTTTTAGTTTTTAAGTTTATTTAAGCCATAACTCTTGTACATTATTATCATTATTGCACACATGCCACATTATATTTAAAGTAACTCAACACCTTATAAAATAACGCGTTGTAACGCTCCATAACACGTTATGGTTCAAGTCAAGCCTTAAAGTGGAGCCATAGGGGTTAACGCAACGGCGATCCCAAGCCTTGACGCCATAACGAAACCATAACGAGTTATTTAGAACATTGATTAAGATGAATAAGTGGATATGATTGCAGAGGTGGTTATCTAAATACAAAAAACAGGAGCAAAATCAATTACACCAAAAAAAAATATCAATTGATTATCTTTAATTTAACATTCATTTTGATATATTTTTTCATCTATTCTTTTGTGGTTTTTTGGTTCTTTCTTTTGTAAGAAGCGTAAGAAATGATCTCCACCTTTGGATGCATATTAGAAAGAGATGCATCGAGATGAGATTCACCGAGATACACCAGATCAATCACCATATCAATCGCGATTCATGGATTGGTTTGAGATTAAAGATGATCAAGGGTCCAGATTTTTTTCTTATGTTTCTCTTCATAACTCTTTTTCTCCCACAATTCTTGGCCTACACATATGTGTATGTTTATATAGTTTATATTAGGCATTGTTTGGCAAAAATAAGCTAGCTTATAAGCTGACTTATAAGCTAGCTTATAAGCTGACTTATAAGCTAGCTTATTTTCTGAGTAATCGTTTGGATGTACATAAGCTAGCTTATAAGTTAGCTTATAAGCTAGCTTATCGATAAGCTACTTGGAGTAGCTTATGAGGAGCTTTTTGACACCTTTTTCAATTATACCCCTAACTAATATTATTTATTTATTTTCAACATGCCCTTTTTGGTCATTTCACATGCTCATAAGCTAGTTTTTGCCAAACATAACTTATTCATCAGCTAGCTTATCAGCTACCAGCTAGCTTATAAATCATCAGCTACCTTATAAGTCATACGCTAGCTTATCAGTCATAAGCTACCTTATCAGCTAGTTTGTCAAACATAGCCTTAATAGTTAAGTTTGTAAATGAAACCATTTATAAATTTATATGAACAAAAAGTTTGTCTGAAAAAATTATTAATTCTTTGTGCTTTTTATATATTATCGATAACAAGTTAACTACACATACAAATTTTATAGTTTTGTTTTTCAAAATAAAATAAAAATTCGAAATATTTGATTTCCATGTAATTTATCTTTGATTACAAATCCTCGTAATTAAAGCATCACGAAAATTACATATTTTAAATATTTTAATACCTTGATTTTGCTGGAAAAGTATAATAATAATAATAATAAAAGTGAATTGTGGATTTGGTCCCTATGATTTGATAGTTTTTTTTGGCTATAGTCACTATACTATATTTATTGTGAATATGATTCTTGTGGTATTCAATTTACTTTGGTCATGGTCCCCTAACTAACGGTTCACTAACTCTGTTAAATGAATGAGTCATTTTAGTCATCTACTTATTATTTTGTTTTTTTCATATAAATATAAAAACAATATTTATATATATATAATATTAAAATAAATAAATTATGATATTGTTGTAGATAGGAGTGCTCAAAAACCCGATCAACCCGACCAACCCGATCAACCCAACCCAACCCGACGTAAAATAAATCAACCCGATGTCTAATCGAGTAGTAAAAATTTCAAATCGAAGGTATTGGGTTGATATCGGGTTACGTTTATTTGAACCCAACCCAACCCGATCAACCCGATATCATTTTATTTTTTGAATATTAATATGATTGTTGAGTATTTATTAATATATATTAGACAATTACACCATCACTTACTCTTTTCATATATATATATATATATATATATATGGTTAATCTATTTTCCATCTCTATATACTTTCCTTTGTATACATGTCCATTAAATATGAATATATATATATATAACATTGAGATGAATGTGATATACTTAAGATCTAAGAAATATGAATATGTTGTACCAAATGGCTGACGGTGAAAAAGAAATTATGAGAAGACTAGAGAAAACAAAATATTGAAGGTTAGGAGAATATTTTGTTGTACCAAAGTGTTAACCCGACCAACCCGATCAACCCGACTAACCCGCAAGGGTTGGGTTGGGTTGCACTTTGGTTTGGTTGGGTTGGGTTGAGATTTTTCAAACCGAAGACATTGGGTTGGGTTGTTGAAATGCCTTCAACCCGATCAACCCAACCCGTGAGCACCCCTAATTGTAGATATGATTTGTTTAATTAAAACAAACTTAACTATATTAAATAGATTAAATTATATTTTTTAAAAATTAACTATATTAAATTAGATTTAGTTATATTAATTTGTTTAAAGAATTAATTATATAAATAGATTTTGATGCAATTAATATTTAAAATTAAATAAATCAAATCATAAAAAAATATTTTATTTTATTTAGAGAGAATAAATAACATATGATTTTACGGTTGATTTATTTAAATTAAAAAAAATATGTTAAACACGAATTAATTTTAGTGTTATTTTTTTATCATTGCAATAAACAAGTTTATTATCGATATTTTAACACCAAAAATTATTTAAAACCACTAAAATATAAACTTCAATTTTATCATACTAAAATAAGGTTTTGATTTTCATGTAATTTTTATTCAAAAATTCAACGTCAACTATTTAAATTTTCACCAATTAAAAATTTATATTTACTTTCATCTTTCTAACTTAAAATTAAACAAATTTCTACAAAAATTCAACAAGTTTTCATACCGAAATAAACAAAAACATTAAAATGATAAAATTATATCATATTCAATTTTTTAAATTAAACAAATCAAATGATAAAACAATATCTTATTTTAATTATTTTTATATCATTATATATAGAATGAATGTGATATCGTGTTTATTTTGATATCATTATTATATTAAATACGATATAATTTTATCATTTTAATATTTTTATTTATTTCGGTATGAAAACTTGTTGAATTTATGTACGAATTTGTTTAATTTTAAGTTAGAAACATGAAAGTAAAAATAAATTTTTCATTGGTGAAAATTTAAATAGTTGACGTTGAATCTTTGAATAAAAAATTACATGAAAATCAAAAACCTTATTTTAGTATGACTAGAAGGATACTCGCGCAATGCAGCGAGATACATCTTGATTTTAGGTTTTATTTTAATTTTTGTTCCTATCGATATTTAATGATTTTATGTGTATTTGATAAAACGATTTTAATGTTCATTTAAAAGTTCTCTTTTTTTATGTAATTTCTTTAATTCAATTTTTTTTATCATAATATAATTATGTTTAATAACAAAATAATTTATTTTTGGTTTAATAATATAACCTTTTATAATAATAATAATAATTAAGTTTTTTGTTAGAACTCAATGATTATCTTAATTATACTTTAGAATTTTATATTTAAAATTAAATGTTTATCCTGTATTTTGGATGATGGTTATGCGCAGTTAGTTACACGCATTCAAAAATAAAGCTTTAATAAGTTGTACTTACGCACAATTTACTTGTAATATTGAAAATCAAGTAATTAGCATTAAATAGCAGTACCTAAAGCTTAAAAGATTGTTTTAAGAGTTTTTAGCCAAATGCTTTATAATATAGTATAGATAAAATTGGGTTTGTATTTTAGTGGTTTTAAATAATTTTTGGTGTTAAAATATCGATAATAAACTTGTTTATTACAATGATAAAAAAACAATAAAATTATATCGTGTTTAACATAATTTTTTTTAAAATAAAATATGGTTTTATGATTTGATTTGTTTAATTTAAATATTAATTGCACCAAAACCTATTTATATAATTAATTCTTCAAACAAATTAATATAATTAAATCCAATTTAATATAGCTAATTTTTAAAACAATATAATTTTATTTTATTTATTATAGTTAAGTTTTTTTAATTAAATAAAGAATATCTATAACAATATTATAATTTATTTATTTTGATATTATATATATATATGTATAAAAATATTGTTTTTATATTTATATGAAAAAGACAAAAGAATAATTATATGCCAAAAATGATCCTTTCATTTAACATAGTTAAGTTCGTTAGTTAGAGGGACCAATGGCCAAAAGCGAATTGAATACGCGAGGCCATATCCACAATAAACATAGTATAGTAACCATAGCCCAAAAATTTATCAAACCATAGGAACCAAATCCATAATTCACTCTACTACTACTACTAATAATAATAATAATAATAATAATAATAATAATAATAAAAGTAATAATAAAAATAATAATAAAAAAAATAATAATAATAATGTTGTTTATTTAATATATAGTAAGTTGGTCAATTTTATCATTTTCAATATTTCAAGAAAATTTTATTAACTCCAATAATACTGAAAACTAAATATTTTAATATTATTAAACAAAATGTCAGCATTTTATGTTAATATTGACTTTTGTAGACAACCATGAATATCTTCTAATAAAAAAGGTTACACTTTACAAATTAAATAATTTTGAGAAGTCGTTTTTTGAATTATTCAAATCACATGTAGTTAGCTATGCGCCAAGATATGATGTTAATCCAGATATTAAACGACTTCGAGATTAATTTTTAATGTATTTATAAACTAATGATTCATTTAAATATTTTTTTATCAAAATTATTTATTTATAAGATGAATTTTCATGTTTTAATTTGTCTCTTAGTAATTTGGATGGACTTTACGAGTTGTTTACCAAATTTTCTATTAAGTCAAGTATAGGTAAATTTGTGTTTCGAGATAAATTTGTCAGCTAGATAAAACTTTGTTGTTGTTTACTTTTTTTACTAAATCAACCGCCTGAACGATAGAAATGACCGCTTTACCCTTCAGTTCATCAGATAGACTTAAAAAAAAACCCTATGAAATATAGAACAATCTAAACCATAAACAAATGAACAATCTAAACTTGAGAGACGAGGGCTAAGATGAACAACAAACATAAATGTAAAGAAGGTTTTGAAATCGAAATCTAGAATCAAATCGAAAACGAAATATGGAACAAATAGCAGAAATTATTAGAAACTTCAAACAAAATCGAAGAAGAAATCGAAAACATAATTGAATTACGAAATTGAAGACGCAAATGAACATAAAATCGAAAAACGAAATTGAAGAAGAAATCGAAAAAATAAAATCAAGAACAGAATTGAAAAACCAAACGAAATCTGGAACAGAAAACAATAAACAAAAATTATTAGAAACATCAAACGAAATCAGGAACAAATCGAAAACAAAATAAAAAACCGAATAGAAAATGAAATCAAAATCGAAATCGGAAACAAACCTCAGAAACTTCAAATGAAAATGAAAATGAAAACGAAATCGAATAAAGATTAAGGTTTCTTTAGCACTAGGAAGTAGGCAAACACAATGAAGGAGATGTGATCTTCATTTATGGGATCTTGATCTGAGAAATCATGTTCCTTAATATGACGGATGAGATCTTCATATTTGTGGAATGAAGCGTACACTATGAAGGAGGCGTGTTTTATTAAACAAGGGGTATGGTTATCTTTCTTTTGGTTGAACCTGGACAACAACTCTTTCTCATCTGTGCGAATAAGGCCATATTTGTGTGAATAACCCCTAACCAAACACTATATTTTGTCTGTGTGAATAAGCTATTTAACCCATTAAGATCATTAAGTCATAAGTAAACACCTCCTTAGTTCTTGAAATTCAGGAAGCTCAAAAGAAGAATATAAAACCAACTGCTGATCCTTTGGCTTTAGTTGTTGAAAAGAGACTGAGTTTTCTTCCAGGAGGTCAAAAGTCAAGAAAGGGATTGAGTTTTCAGGAGGAGAGGAAGAAGGTGAACTGTTAAGTCCAAAATCAAGTATAGAATCAATAAATCTCACGAAGCATACATAATTCTCATATATTGAAAACACCTAGTAGATACACCAAGAACACACACATTTAAGCTCTCTATAATACGCTCTCTTATCTCTCATCTCTAGTTACAAGTGTTACACAACATAAGCTATTTATACCTTTAGATATCTATAAAATAGCACCCTCAACTATACTAATCTTTAATACAAAATACAATCCTATCATTCTCCCCCTTATTCAAGATTACAACAACGTAAAAATTACAACAATTAAATCTCTAACAAAAACTTTTTAAGATCTTTCTTTCATCATCAATCTTCTCTTTAACATAATGTCTTCAACACAAACCTTTTTGAATGAACTTTGCCTTCAATCCGTCAAAACTTTAAATCTTCAACTTTACAACGAGTACTCTATCTCCCCTTTTGATTCAAACAAATGATTAGCCTTCTTCAGCTTCAGCATAAACTTCTTTTCTTTACAAACAAACTTCTGAACGAAATCTTCACTTTGAATCAACCAACTTTACAAACTTCAAAATGCTTTACGTGTAAAGTTCATCAAATAGTAGCTCTTTAGAATAAACCTTCTTGAAATCATAGATATTTAGGCTTATAACTTGACACTACATGTACTAAGCTCATCACCTTAATATCAAACATGAAAGTAACCATCTTCAATAATCAGCCTTCCAAACAACTCTAAATTGTATATCCAAAGATTCTTTCAACTGTGAATCTTCACTTAATTGATTTCCCTTCATAAAGTAACTTTTCTTCACAAAACAACTGAGAATTTGTAAATTTTCTTTGTTCCATATATTCTCTCTCTCTTATATATATATATATATATTCTTCTTTCTATATATTCTCCTCCGTTTTGATGATCATGGGCATCTTGAACATCAAAACTTATTGTAAAAGATTCTCCACAAAACATCATAACTTTCTTGGTAAACATTCTCCCTAAAATTATATTGACAAATGACACATTCTCCCCAAATCTTGTTAACAACAACAAATCCTTCTCATCAAAACATTCTCCTCAACAAAGATAGATATGAACCCCTTATTCTCCAAAGTAGAAATATGAGAACCATCCGTCAATTCCAAATAATGTTTCCAAATCTTTTCAAATTTAGAATAAGTTGTGACCATGTATCAACATATAATACAGTTAAAAATCCTTCAAAGAAGAGTTGGCCTGTAAGAAGTACCAAACCACTTAGTAAAACGAATATACTTCATAAAGAAGTTTTAATGATGTTCACTTCCCCAGGGCTTCCGTCCAATCCTTGAAAATCACAAAGAAATATCTATGAATGTTAGGAAAAAAAAATTATTTCATGTATGCTAGTGTATGTGTTTGAAAGAATTAGAGCACATAATGCTATATCAACTGTTGAGATACAACATGTTGTCCACATACTCAATGTGCATGATTGAAGTGCGAAGATAGAACAAGCTATTTTCTTTTTCAATATTCAAGTCTTTCGAATAAAGGTTGATACATTATATGCTGCATGCCTAGATAAAATATGAAACATCTATTTAATAACAAAGAAATGAGTAGCCACTGAGGTTAAATCAAGAGCTGACATGGGCTAACTGCCAGTTTCAATGATCATCACCAAATAATTGTGAATCAACAGTAATGTGGTTGCCCAACTTAGAAGTGGTTGGTGAGTTTTGTTATTCTTTTAACTCTGTTCTCACACTCTATAATTTTTTTAATAAAATTCTCATTTCCAACCAAACTCTCATTTCTATTTTACCACTTAGCACAATGGGGTTACTCAACCGTATGAGTGTCCTGCCCCACTCTTTGATGTAAAAACCTCTTACCCCTTAATCACTTAAAGATAACTTCATGGCTAAGGTTACCGGTTTGGTAGTCCATAGAAGTTTAATAAATCTCACACACTGTTCCCACGAAAATATGTCCTAAAATAGATCATGTTCAAAAAAAGATGTAAACATGATAAGAACAGATTGTTGAACAAAAATAATCTCAACACATATAGTATAGCACAACACAACTGTTGATCTCAATATATCTAATATAATGATAATAATAATAAGAAAACAATGAAGATTAGGGGAACCGCAAGTTGTATATCTCACTTGTATAATCGTGGTTACAAAGTTATCGAAGGAAAAGCATAAGCTCACGATTACAATGGGTATTCTCTCTTTTGTTTAATGAACCCCTAACCCTCTATTTATATATCTAGACATAAGCGAAATAAAGAAACATGAAACAAAGGCATTATAGACTTGCCTTTTTAATACAATGATATACTTTCCTTTTTCACAACCAAAATTCCTAACAATATCCCCCTTTGTACAAAAGGAAGCTCATTTTTTAACTCGAACATCCCTTCAAAACAGCGCATAGTTTGGCGATGAGTCAAGCATTTGTCGATAATATCCATAGCATCAACGATCTTTTGTTTCTGAATTTGACTACATTGAATTGACCCTTTTCTGTCAGAGCTGACTTCAGCAGAATGTCTTATGCGAATGACTTATAGTGTACCATTAGAATAGGCAACTATTTCATTAAAGCATAAGAATAGTTTGGTACCGGTGTCGTTGATGTAGACGATCCCATGAGTTGGCTTGGTTAAGATGGAGAGAGTTTTGAGTTTTTCCAATCCGGGAATAACTTGATTAGGCTTTGGAACGAAGATCTTCTTTTGCTTGCTTTCAAATCCACGCTGAAAGTCATGAAGATAACTGTACCGGATCTCCTTTTGTACGAATCGGACTATAGATCTCAAACCTCTTTGCTCATCTCTAGATCTTCGTCTTCAATCTCTTAACTCAATGTACAAGAATTCCAGATCTTCTATATGTAGGTTGGGAAAATCAGTTTCAGTGAAGGTCCAATTTTTGGCATCTTGGCACATGACATGGAAAACCAGAAACTTGACGATGCTGAGTTTGTCATAATCAACCTTCCTTAGTACAACGATTATGCTTTGAGTACACTTCATGTGTTAGGTCTGAAAATATTTTATCCGAGAATACAATTATTGAAGACATGAAGGGTCAAAGTGCAAAGTCTTGAAAGACAATATGGAATAGATTTATTTGTTAATAAGGCAAGTGAATATTGCCTTATTCTCTAGTTTCCTTATTGTAAATTCTCTATACATATAAATAGAGGGTTATGGCTATTCATTAAATATACGAATTCATACACATCATTAGAGATCATAGATTAGAGAGCTTAATAGATAATATCATCGTGTTCAGATCTTCATTATATTCATCGTGTTCTTCGTGTTCTTGATTATTACACGGTTACCTGATCATAATCTGGGATCCACAATTGGTATCAGAGCTACACGATCTAAGGTTTGGATTAATTCTGTTCAAGTTCGAAAAACAAGGTAAAAATCTCGATTCTGTCACTGTTCAAAAATTTATCGATTCAAGCTTTCTAAGCCTGAATCGACAAGATTTCTTTTCGCACCATTAATTATCGACAAAACGTTTTATCGCATCCTAGTATATCGACAAGAATTAATATATCGCACCTTTTATTACCGATAAGAATTTTATATCGCATCCCTTAACATCGACAAGTTTTTTTTTTTATCGACAATTTTTATATCGCCTCTTTCTCACCCTATAAGATTCGTTCTCTCATTCATTTTTTTAGTTTAAATCGTTGTACTTTTGCTTCACTTTTATTAGAAAACTCAGGGTCACTGACTTCTGCAGCTTTTCTAGTTTAAGAGTTCTCAAGTACAAGCCTTAAACTTTAACAAAATTCGAATTTTTTTACTTTAGTTTAAACCGTAGTACTTTTGCTCACTTTTATTGGAAAACTCAGGGTCACTGACTTCTGCAATTTTTCTAGTTCAAGAGTTCTCAAGTACACTGCTTAAACTTTAAGTAAATCTTTTTATTTTATTTTTGATATTGTTGGGGACTCGGGAACTTAGATCTTCTCTTCCTTAAAAAAACATTGTTCTTTTTTTGTCGACGAAGACTTCGTTTTTGCTCTTCAATAGTTCAAAATAAAGATAAAACGGAATTTCAGAATCTTATTTTTATCGCTCCCTTTAGACCCGATATGAATTCTTGTCGAATCCTTAATACCCGATATAAATTCTTGTCGACACCTTAAAACCCGATATAAATTCTTGTCGACACCTTAAAACCCGATATAAAATCTTGTCGACTCCGTTTGACCCGATATCAAATCTTGTCGATACTACCTTCACCCGATAAGTTTTCTTGTCGAGTTACCTTAACCCGAGATAAATTTTTATCACATCTTTATCTATTGACATTTTTTCTGTCAAATCAAGATTTTATTTTTTATTTTTAAAAGAACTCTTAGAATTTTTTCAAAACTCACCGATCGAGATCACTTTATCAGGTAATCAGTGCTTATTTTTTTTTTCACAAACTGATTTTGTGTGTTTGAGTTGAAAAGTTTAAATCAAGATGTCTACTGACCCATTAGTACTCGATCCAAAATCCATTGAATATGAATACTATATGGGTTGGAGAACAACATTTATTCAACTCGAGGAGTTAAAAGGGAAATATGCAAGTTTAGAAAAAAGAAAATAAAGATCTGAAAGAAAATATTTCTAAGTAATGGCAGAAATTTGATTTTCAAATAAAATCATCTGATTTAGAAATAGAAAAAGAAAGACAATTCTCTTATGATCAGAAAAACACGTTTGAAGTTGAGCGAAAAACGTTTGAGAGAAAAATTAAAATTTGTGAGTTGACAATTAGAAAACTTTCTGAACAAATATCCGATTTTGAGCAAATTGTGATTTTAGAAAGGAAATCCTCTGAAACGAAATGTCTGAAACTATCAAAGCAAGTTTCTGAGCTTCAGAAAATTCAATATGATGAACGAAAAGTATTTGAAAATGATAAAAAGAATGTTTTAAATAAAAATGTTTTCATTTTCGATAAAAATAAACATTTAGAGAAAGAAAGAAAAGACTTTGATGAGGAAATTTTTAAACTTTCAAAGAAATTGTCTGAATTATAATCAAATCTTGTGATTGAAAAGAACTTGAGATCTGAATTTAAAATTAAATATGATTTGATGTTGAAAGAAAGAGATCATCTATCAATCAAAATTAAAGAACTTGAAAACGAGATTCCAAAGCAAAAACAATTGCATAAAGAGAATTCAAAATCATTCAAACAACCCACTCCCGAACAAATACATGCGGAGTTAGATGACCTTGAAAAAATGATTTTTACTAACGATTCTGATTCTGCTTCTGCTTCTGCTTCAAGTTCAAAGATGACTCCTCTTTCTCCTATTAGTGTCTGTCAGAATAACTACTCTTCAAGTGTTAAATCAAATGATTATTCTCACAGCTCCAACTCATATGATTCTTCAAATTCTCGAACTCATAATTCTAATCGGTTTCACAATGATTTTGTTGCTAATTCTGGTAATATTAAGAAGTTTAAAATGGTTTGGAGGAAGAAATCAACTACAGATGATAGTGTTGGAAACATGCCACATACATCTCCTGTAGTTGATACAAGATCATTTGTTTCCAAGACTAATTTGCCTTATTTTGTCAAATGTATCAATCAGCTAATTAGTCTAAGTGCCACAAAGATTTGTTGTTCTACTTGTGGAACAAATAATTTTGTCAATCAAAGGTTCATTCATAAATGGTATGGTACTTACAGTATCCCCACTTCCCCATTTATTGCATCTAGAGCTAACCTCCGAGGACCCAACAAAGCTTGGGTACCAAAATCTTTTTAATCTATTTTGTAGGTACGTCATGTGTGTTCTAAATTCCTAATATTCACATCACATGACAATCTTTCAAAAGATTATGCTACATTTGAGGGGGAGTACCACATGTTTTTTTTCCATTTATTTAGCTTATAGTATCTCAGCCATGAACCTGTTCTTAATTATTGGCTTCTGAATATCTCAGTTCAGAATCCGTTTTACATTACATTATGACTTCTGAAAACACCAGTTCAGAACTCGGACTTCAATGTTTCAAACTCTTTGTGTGTGATAGGAATTAGAAGTTTCAATGGTCAATCCAAAGCCGAAAGGACCTACCCATGAAACACATCCCTAGGTTAGACATTTTGAAAGGGTGTGATTGAAATAAAATTGAGTGCTTGTGAGATAAAAGAAAAATGTGAGAGTGTGACAAGACTTAAAAGAAAATATTTGGTCTTCACCAAACCTAAATAGTTATCCGGGTAGCCACACAATCTATTCATTCTCGATTCTTTGGAGATGAATATTGAAAATAGACATGGACCCAATGTCGATAACTTGTGTCACCCCACCCAGCTACTCAAGTATCTTAGAAAATATATTTGTTTCATATATCACGGAGAATGAGCATATTTGCTATCTTTTCTTCACTCGGAAGATTAAGATATTGAAAAAGGAAGACACACCTCCGGTCTCCTAACTTCACATTCAATGCACATTGAGTCTATGAAATGTATTTTTACATTTTGAGCCTTAAAATTAGCATTTAATGCATAAATTCTTTCTACACATTGCACGAGTTTTTGTGATTCCACTTGCATATCTTCGTGTTTATGCCGGAACAATTTGTGAAGTTAGTTTTATAACTTACTTCTATGATAACTATAAGTCCTATCAGTGCCAACCCGCTGCCAACACTGCATGTAGGCCACTTAATTAAAATTAATTTTGATTTAAGTGATACTAGTTGCTATTTGTGCTTCTATGTTAGCTCTTACCCACTATTCCACATTCACGCTTCCACTTAATGTATTTGATTATTCATAATGATTCGGTTTCTCCTTATCATTCTGAGGGGGAGAAAAGGTATATCAAAGACGAATGCTTATTGTGAAGGGAAGAAAATGTGTTTCAAAGTTAAATGAAGAAAAAGTTGAAGACGTATCGACAAATGAAGACAATTTTGAAAACCTATCGACATGCTTTTTGACCCGACAAGTTTTATACCCTACAACATCGCGGATCCTTCGATTTTCCCAATCATGCTAATGTTAAGGGGGAGCTACGGAGCTTACAAGAGATCACCTTCGTAGGGGGAGAAAAAGAATCAAGAAGAAAGATTTATTGACAAAAGTTTCACCGTCTTCAAAAGAATACTGATTTGCTGAATTGTAATCTCGAATACAAAGGGGGAGATTGTTAGGTCTGAAAATATTGTATCCGAGAATACAATTATTGAAGACATGAAGGGTCAAAGTGCAAAGTTTTGAAAGACAACATGGAATAGATTTATTTGTAAATAAGGCAAGTGAATATTACCTTATTATCTAGTTTCCTTATTGTAAATTCTCTATACATATAAATAGAGGGTTAGGGCTATTCATTAAATATACGAATTCATACACATCATTAGAGATCATAGATTAGAGAGCTTAATAGATAATATCATATTGTAATCAATATATGCATCAAGTGAGATATCCGACTTCGGATCTTCATTATATTCATCGTGTTCTTCGTGATCTTGATTATTACACGGTTACCTGATCATAATCTGGGATCCACATCATGTCTTGTTTTAGCTACTCTCTATAGCATGTAAACATACTCTTTCAGTTCTCGAGTAGACATTTCCGTAACACGATGAATATGGTCCAAATTCTCTAGAGTTGCTCTTTCCATGAAGATCTTTTGCTTTGTTTCTTCCAGATATGGGACCCTGATCTGCTCTCTTTCCTATCTTGGATTGTGGTTTTCGATGATTCGTTCCCATCTAGGTTGACGAGGAAGAAGATTTGTTGTTGATAATCCGGGAAGAATGTTGCTGTTCAACTGATGAATGCTATTGTAATCTTAATCATCTAATATTCCTTCGTACGACTCCCTGAATCAGTTTCTGATTTCTGACTGCATATTTTGTACATTGACATGTATTTGCTCATCATTGTTTGATTCCGGATCGACAGCTCTTGAAATGCTTTCGAGATCAACTGTAGGCTTTTCAACCGTTGGTGTATTGGTTTGCTATTGAGTTGGAGCTGTGGATGTACCGACAACTTCCTGTATCGGAGTAGTTGTTGTGGTAGTAATAGTACCTGCTGTAGTTGTCTCATTAAGGCACTGGCATTTCTCCCCCTCATGGCAATTGGGATCATCCTGGTCATCATGATCGTCGCGCGGACGCTTGGCGGAAGAAGCGTCAGGACGATAACTTTGGCAAAGTTCAGAGCAAAGAACACTAATCGCAGCCAGGATATTCTTTTCGGTTTTCGAGATCTGGGTCTTCATGTCGTTGAGCTCGGAATGAACTTCGGCTTTGAAGCAGTCAAACTCATGGTGAGTGACTGTCGGGATTTGGAGATTCCGTCGGAGCAGGTCGGTGAGTAAGGATGGTAATGGGGCGGGGACCTCGATCCCCATCCCCGTCCCCGATTCCTAACGTCATCCCCGTCCCGATCCCCGTCCCCGTCCTCGATCCCCGTCACGATCCCCGTCCCCAACGGGAACGGGGATCCCCAACGGGGAAACGGGGATTTTCCCCCCGGTTATATAAGCTATGTTAAATCAAATACGCGAGCGACCACACATGTTAAATTTATCATATTTCCAATAAACATAAAATCAAAAGAATTTTAATTTAATAAAAAAAAATCACAACATCATATAATAATTGGTAGCCTAAAATTAAAAGAAATTCAATTTAATCCAAAAAATACTTGACGTCACACGTACCAAAATATATAATGAGTAATATACAAAACATAAGTGTAATTATATTTTGACTTGACATCGATAATAATACACACTAACATCCAAAATAAATAAAAAATTTAGATTCTAAACCTAGTTAGGAAATATGAAATCGTGAATTACCAATTTAGTTAAAATAAATAATATATATAATTTATTAAGTAATATATAATGGTACGGGGCGGGGCGGGGAGTGCGATACCTTTCCCCGTCCCCATCCCCGGTTTGAGAAAAACGGGGATCCCCGTCCCCGTCCGCAACCCCGGTTTAACGGGGAATCCCCATCCCCAACCGGGACGGGTGGACCGGGTTCCCCGACGGGTCGGGGACAATTCCCATGCCTACCGGTGAGTTCATCTTCGGGTTGACCGGTGGCTTGAGCCTGTTCGAGTAGTTTGGCATAATGCATGGACATGAGTTCATCGGTGTTGAGTATTGGAGGTGCCGATGGAGGTGTTGAAGGAGTTGGAGGAATTGGAGGAGATGGTTGACGGGTACGAGTAGACTCAACCATTGCTTCGGCAAAGGATTTGCCTTTGAGAAGGCGTAGGATTTCGTCAATGTGGTTGGATGGTGAGGATTGAGCGCCTTGAAGAGCAGTGTTGTTGAATTGTCGAATATCGGGGGATACCGTGAATGTTGGTGGAGCGGAAGTAGCTGGGGTAAAATAGGGGTCATGTAGAGCACCTATTGTCATCACAGTTGAATCAATTGTGAGACATACGTTCAGCGTTGGCATTGGAGTAGCATTTGTAGGATTTCCTTCCAATCCTCGTGAGATGTCGATAGACGACATCACTATGGAAGTTCCGACAGTGTCACGAAGCCTAGCGATAGACGTTTCAACCTGTGTCCTAATAGGTTGGAGCTCTAGACTCGATGTGCTTTGAAACAAAGTTGAAGACTGTAGGTATCGTCTTCTATGTTCAATACCGACACCTCCTGTTTGGAGGGCCGATAGGTAAGGAGCTAAGCCTGCCAGCTTTTGTGAAACCGACGTCTGTTGAGAGATATCAGAGTGGCTGGGTGGGGCGTGCAATTGCGCTGCTGGGTCCACAACATCTTGTTCAATATCGGCACTCAACGGATGAGTGTCGATAGAAGATGTGTCTACCTGGCTAGTGTCAGTTCGGATGCACTCACTCTCAACAATATCTTCCGCTCCTTCCCACATACTCACAGTTTCATGTTCCACTTGATCTCCCTCCTATCTCCTAATCTCTCTAGTGATAGGCATAAAATGGGTTGGGGATTGGGCAACTGAGTCGGTGTCAGTGCTATCGAAAAATGTATAGGTGACGGAGTGTTGTCGGTCAATCCAGGCAAATACTACATCTTTATCAAGTTGACGGGGTTGACGCTACTTATCGAAGTGTCATCCATTTCTATGTTTTCAGCTTCGTCAGATTCGGATTCGGAGAAGGATTGGTTGGCCTGTCGTGAAGTGCGGCGGTGAACGGGGACCTTAACTGGCAGAATACGAGTGGTCGAGGGTATGGGCTGAGATGTGGTGGCAGCTGGGGCTTCGCAGATAGTGGGGGTGGGGTTGGTAGTTTGGTTACGGGATAGGATCGACTGATCAGATGCACCACGCGCTTCTATTCCCCTTACTTCATTTTCTTTCTCAACATCGTATTCAGGACCCCCAGGTGAACCTGCTCGTCTAAGTGCCTAGGACCCTCACCAATCTCGATATGTTCCTCACAGGGCGGCTCTTGGGGAGGGGCCTTCGGTGCTGGAGGGGCCACTAAGCCATGCTATACCCTATATGTTATCACACTAGGTGCATCTTGATCCGCATAGGCTAGCAGGGTTTCTGGTATCGACATTTGACGGTCAAAGGTGGCTGTGGGAATCTTCAGGAAATACTGCACAAAGTGAGGGCCAAGGGGTGTACGTTCTCGGTAGGGAATATCGCGTTTTGAGAGGATTATGATGTGGAGGAAAATGAACAAAAGATGATGGATAGGCTGGAAGATCAAGAAGCTTTCTGGGAAGAAAAGTTGCAGACTCAAAAAGACGAATTGCTGGAAGCTTTTGATGAGAGAGGGGCTACTGTGAAGAAGAGAATGGAGCAGCTAGAGAAGGTAATGAAGGAGTTGAGAAAGGATGTGGCCCTATACATGCAATGGGAGAAGAAGAAGGATGATGTGGTGAGAAGTGTTTAGGAGCAAAACCATGAGGAAGCTGCAAAGGACCTGCGCATTTACCCTGAGAAGTTGACCATGAGGCAACAGGAGGTACTCAAGGAGGCTGCGACACCTACTCATTATGAGTAGGACAGGGCCAATTCTTTTCCTAAGCTCCATAGGTTGTTTATTTATTTATTTATTTATTTATTTCATAGTTTATTTTAGAATTTAAGAGTTTGGGAATTTTTTTATTTTAGTTAAATTAGTAGGTCAGCGAACATATCATAGCCCAAATAATTCATTTGTTGCATAATCACACTCATAGCCATTGCTAGAACCAAACCAAGAACACAGGGAAGCAAATTGGCAACAATTTTGAACTTTTAGGAAAGGATATAGGCCCTTTTTCTCATACACACAACTTAAACATTGTTCCCTTGCACCTTTAAACCTTAATAGCCTGACACGTTCTCCAAGCAATGAGGACATTGTCTCATTCATGTGTGGGGGAGGGACTGTTGTTAAAGCAGAAAAGATAAAGGATTTGTTCCTTTATCTTGTCCAATTTCAAGCTAGGATAGTGATATTGGCATCACATGGCTCAATCAACTTGTGATATTGGCATCACTTGGCTCAATCAAAACACGTCTGATATTGGCATCACATGGCTCAATCAGTTGTGATATTGGCAACTCTGGCTCAATCATTGTTCTCCCCTAAGATATTGGTGAAAAGCCTCAATCAATAACCTACTTAGGCCAACTATTAAAAAACCCTGGCAGTAGGTAATTTGCTGCAGCAACTTAAACAACATAAGTGCCGCAATTCAAAAAAATAAAGGAATGTGTGAGAAAGAGTGAAAAGCCCAAAAAATTTTCAAACCCAAAAAGTCCTACTGATCTTTATTTCTTAACTGATTTATGCATAACAGTAGGAACTTGTGTTTTGTCCTATGGACATGGTGCTTGAGTGGTGATTAAACTGTGATTCATGAAAAGCTATGCTCATTGTTTAAAATAGTATGCACTGATTTCTATTTCTAGGTCCTTATTTTCTGTTTCACTTTTGAAATTAAGTCTTTTATTTGTCATTTGTATTGCTTGGGGACAAGCAACCTTTCAAGTGTAAGGGTGTGATAAGTGAATAATTTATCATATTTTGACCACTTACTTTCATATTTTCTTTATTTTTACTTTCCCAATTAGCATAACTTGAGTCTTTTATCCTAATTTGATATTTATTTGAGACTGGAACTAAGTTTAAGGAATTGATCTGTTTTGTGCTTTTTAAGGAGTTTTGTAACACTTTAGGTTGCTGCAGCAGGATATCATAGCAGGCAGGCAGCAGCTGCAAGTACAATAGACGTCACTTCATAACCTTTTTGGAGGGAATCGATTCCCATTGCTATTGTCAACCTTGTACCTGTTGGATGGAGCATCTCAAGAAGAATAAATATGATGAAGGTTTTACATGCATATGTTGGAGAAGCATCTTTTGACTTTTGCCTTTGTTAGGAATCATATACTTTATGTAGTATCCTTAAAGATGCTTTCTCCAAGTATAAATATTGGTAATTTGTATTAGCTTTGGACACTTCAACTTATGGTGGAAACACCTAGTATTTAATTTGCTTTCTAGTTTCTTGGGTTGTTTGACAAGACAACTAACTAGTAATTCACCTAGCTACTTAGTGATAATTGTCAACCTTTTACTTTCTTGCAATCTAAAAGCTTTTGGTTTAATTTCCTTGCACATTGACATTTCTTGTCATTTATCATTATTGCATATTTACATTTCCTTGTCATTTACGATTTCTGTCATTTACATTTCATGCACTTTCCGATTATGTCTTGCATTTACTTTCAAGCGATGATGGGCTAAACACCCTAGCTTGGGTGTGAACAAAGGTTTGGAAGATAAAGGCCTATGTGATAGTGGATAATTGCGTTCGCTATTGGCCATCTACCTTACTATTCACCCCTTGTTTTTATGTTTCATCCAAGTAATTCTTGAGGATGAGTTGGACTTGAATGCAAGCCAACGTAAACTTTTAGAACTCTGAAGTGTTATAGAAGGTTATAAAGAACCATGTTAGCTTTCCCAAGTTACAACTAAAGGGAATGCATGTGTAAGATAAGTATGAACGTTAGTTAGGCTACTTAATTTTATATCGTTGGTTATTGATCTAATCTAAACCTCAAAAGGGGCTGTGTAATCCAGTAGTGAGGTAGAGAACCAATGCTGCAGCCCCCGGTAGTGTCATGCTATAGCAAGGTTCCCAAGCCATTGTTGCTAAACTCCAGCCTGAACTCGCACCCTTGCTTTCTTTAATTATTATTTTCAAGCACTTTTTCTTTCAAGTCACTGTTGTTGGTCGCAAGGGAGTCTACAAGAGTATATAGGTATATAAACAGTTTGCAGAAGGGGGGGGGGGTGAATACAAACACAAATTTTAGGGTTTTTAAATAAATTTATATCAATAAACAAATTTACATGTAGTAAACGGAATTAGAACACGTATTAAACTTTTTCTATTACAATATTAACCTATTCTATTACAACTTTATAAATCACTAAGTATTTTGATGCACAAGGAAAGATGGAAATAAGATCAGAGGTTTGAAGGAGAGATAAGCATGCATGCATGAAGATGAATATGGAGGTCTTCATCTATTTATACCTGTTGCATTTAATGCAGCTCAGAAGGTACATGCCACGTGTCAAGTTTATATAGGAGACTTGTCCTTTGTTCATAAAGCAACTAAGCTTTTAGCCGAATATGAACAGTGGCCTAATCAGAGTTGGTAAGCACGTGGAGTGACATTAAAGTAATTCCGTAAGTACTTTCTGACAAGGTATGGGGGTTTGACATTTGTGCATCGAGGATAAGATCAACTTTGATCTTGCTGAGTAGGTTTCACTTTGATCGCTTATACTGAGTTTTCAAGGATGAAATCTTCAGGTATTACTGAAGCATACGCAAGATCTCACACTTCTGTTAGATGAACGTTGCTATCACTGAACCGCTTCAGATCACGAGCTATTCATCTCTTTCTTCAGATAGGTCTTCGACTATCTCTGAATGGTCTGTGGTGTGAGTGTTGTTTTTTAAATCTTCTAAGTTCAGATAGTGTTCCCGACTATCAGCGATCACTTAGTGCACCCAGTGTATGCTATCGCTGAATCTGAATAGTAACTTAAACTTGGATTTTCACTAAGTATATAGAGGAATCATATTTAAATCACTGAAAGGAGTTTGGATCAACAATATCCCCCAATTTTATTATAATTTAGCAACATAGGAAAATTGCTTGATAGGATTTAGTGAGGCCAAAGAGTTCTTAAAGTAAAAATTCCAAGTACTAATCTGTGAGATATTTTTCAGCTTAGATCACTATTTGAATTGAGTTTCATTTATAAGGATATGATATCACAATTTTTAACAAGTGTATAAACTAGTAAGTACATTCAGTGATATATATAGGAAAGAAAAATTAGTGAGTAATAAGGTTTACAAGTTATCAGAACTCATATGTTCATTGTCTCTTTTATTATTTTCAAGGATCTTTTCAGTACATAGATGGAGTAAAGTACTTCATTGAATTTCATTACTAATTAATTTGAAGAATTACATTGGAAAATGAAATTACATTATTAAAGTAAATTACTATACACTGAAAGAAAATACAAAGGAAAAACTAGGAACTAGGGTGTAGGTTCCTGAGAGTTATCAGAGAACTCTTTGCTTCTTCGTAGCTCTTTCTCAATTCTTCTATTCTGAAAGTGGAGTGTATCATTATCCAGTGAACATTTATAGTAGAGAATCTTGATTAGTTTGACTGGAGCAAGAGATATCTCTTTATTTCTGAGAAACTTTATTGTTCCATCATTGTCCTGAAAAGCCATCCCTGGTTCAGGTTTGCCGACTATTTCATTATCTTCATATCTTCTCTGTGTTGGCAGGGAGGTATTAAGCATTGAAAGATCAGGGAGGACAAGATGGGCGAAAAGACTATCAAAGTCAAACTTTGTCTCATATTCATTTCTGAACGACGGACCTTCATCTAATTCGGACTTTGATCTTTTCTTTTTGGACTTTGAGGGAAGAGGACGTACCGTTACGTATTGTGAGATCCTTTGCAAGAGCTGATCCAGATGCCGTTCCACTACACCTTTGAATTGAGACTTTGAATGCTGGATGCCATCTCTGATTTCCAGCCATTCAGAGAAGCTAAGAATTTCAGGAACCGAGGTGCTTCTTCTTGAGGGTTGTGTTCTCTGAAAAGGTTTTACCTTTATCTTTGGACCATATTTTGAGTTTCGTCCAGAGAAAGTAACATTGGTGATCGGTTCAGGAGGGACACGAATATTCATTTTCTTTTTGCACCACTCGAGTTCTTCATTCTTCTTTTCTTTGGTCTTTTGAAGGTCTTTATTCGCAGCTTGCAGAATTCTTTCTTGGGCTCTGAGAGGATTCCTCATTTTTTAGTTTGATTCAGCGAGCTCCTCTTGTGCTAATGTTTTAGTGACTTTAAGGATTTCTTGAGCTTCTTGAAGTTGATTATCTCTCAGTCGATGGGCTTTAAGCCTCTCTTGTCTTGCTAAGACTTCAACGACCTTGAGGATTTCTTGTGCCTCTCTTATTTGCTCATCTCTTAGTCTCTGAGCTTGTAGAGCTTCTTCTCTTTCTTCAGGGGAAAGGAAGGAAAGTTCATCTTTCGTGGAGGTATTTACAGGAAGAGAGTCTTCGACCAGAGTAAAAAATCCAGAGGTACGAAAAGGAATTTTTACTCTGGTCCTCTCTAACTCTTTTATTAGTAGAGTCATTCGGGCTTCTTCTTCCGGTTCAGGAATAGACTCTCTATTTACACGCCTGTAAACTAGGCCTTCTTCATCTTCAGATTCTGATTCAGGTATGTACAAGAACAGATCTGCGATCAAAGGTTCACTCAGGAACGGAGTCACCTTAGGGGGACAAGGTGAGCTGAGATTGGGAAAAGATGGTTCAGAGTTAGATAATTCTTCAATAGTTCTTATAAATGAAGTATTGTTAGGGATACAAAGGGGTAGAAGTATAAGAGATTGGTGTTTAGAGAGAGGGTGGTAGATTTCTATAGGAAGACTAACCTCGGTGTTATTGATCTCCTCCTTTTCATTGAGGGAACCAGCATCCTCTGATTCCATAGGTTGCTTGTTCTTTGCATATGGATTAGGCTGCTCCTTACTAGGAGAGCCTCTGTCCCCCAAAGGTGTTTTAAATGCTATCCTGGTCTGTATCCCTGGGCGTATAGATTGGAAGAAGGTTGAGGGATCTTCATCATCATCATCATCATCATCAACATCATCATCATCATCATCAACATCATCATCATCATCATCATCATCATCATCATCATCATCATCATCATCATCATCTGGTAGAGAGAATGAAGGACCTTCTTCATCCTTGTCTTCTTCCTCATCCTTTACTTCTTCTTCTTCCTCTTCCTCCTCATCATCAAGGATGAGAGTCTTGACTGCATCGATCACTCCCTGAGAGGGGCTCGCCTTTTTGAGAATTTCATCGGCCTTAGCGATGATTTGTTCTTCAAGTACTTTGGCGAACTTCTCCTCCTCTTTGTTACCATCGGGAGGACATGCACCAACAGAGTATTTACATTGCTGCTGAGTATAACAAGTATATCTGTATGGGCCTTCTGAGTCAATGAGAGTTAGTTCATGTTCTTTCGATCGGCTTTAGTGAGAGAAGAGGTTGAAGCAGCAGGAGCTTGCAATATCCAAAGTATCTCTGGAAGTGATGCTCCTTGGTTTGCAAGAGCTTCACTCTGCTTATCAATCTTTGTGCCCAACCGAGTGAGGGCATAGGTCTTCTGGGCGACGTCACTAGTCAGGGAGGAGATATCTGTCTTCAAGGCAGAGACATCCGATTGGATGCCTGGGACAGTGCTCTCCAAGCTAGGTACCTCTGATACCTGTTTGAAGATGTACTCTATAGAGATCTGCAGGTTATTTTCCCTTTGCTTGATCTGGGCAGTCTCACCAACCAAGTAATCCAAGGCTGGTATCTGGATGGTGGCTGAGGGAGGAGCCAGAGAGATTGTAGGAATCTCTAAACTCAGTTCGGGAATAAATCTTCCCATCGCTTTCTCCGTCTTGATCTTTTTGATTTTCCCCACGTTTAGAGACGCTGGAGATTTGGAGAGAGGTGTATCAGAGACACCTTGTTCAGCGGTAATTGCAGCTGTGACACCTGTATTTAACAAAGACAAACGAGCCAAAAAGAGCTCGGCGTTAGAGGAAAGAAGTTGGGTGGAAGTGTTTAGAGGAAAGAAGTTGCAAGGGTTCCTTGAGAGTATCTGAAGGATTGCTCTCAGGGTTGGTACTTGCACCGGATGTGTACTGAGGATCACATACATGTGTCTGAGAATGTTTGTTAGAAACATTCTCAGGTGCTGTGCACGTAGCTTTCCAATTTTCAAATTTTCGAAACAAAGCTGATAATTGAATAACACGCTTCTCAACCTCTTCAGATATGGGGACAACCATATATGAGTCATGGATTGATGTGTTGACCAAGGAAGAGTAGGTAGAAGTAGAAAAGAGGGCAGTGAGTGTGATACCTGTACCAGCTTCAGCATAGCTGGTGCCTAAATTTTCAGGGACCGTAGTCTTTGAAAAATGGAGTAGAGCTGATGAAGCGACAACGGTATTTGAAACCATTGTCGTGGTTGCAGTTGGCAGTGACGATGGTATTACACCGAAAGAAGGAAGAATTGTCTATAGAGAGATAGTCTTCTTTGGCTCCTTTGTCAGCGGCTTATGTGCGATGGATTTCTTGTATCCATCGGTAGCTAAAGTATTTCTCCTCTTGACAGGGGAGGAAGATGTGTCAAGGTTGATCACTGATAGGCTTTTTAGTGATCTGGTAGCATTCCCTCCTTCAACCACATAAGTGGGAGGAGGAATTCCAGTGTTATGAGGAGAGGGACCATTGATGATAGCCATTATCTCTGGGAAATATGGAGCATCACCTGGTTTTTCATCGTGTTCCAGGGATTTCTTTCCTATCTTGGAGAAGGTTTGATTTCCCTTCTTGGGATAGCCTTCAAAGACGAATTCCAGAAACGTCGAGATGAATCTGGGATAATGGATGGTCTTCTTTATCTCCTTTGCAGCGACTCGTTTGTGAAGATCCTCGAAGATGATCTTCACATAGTTGACACAACGACCATGGCATAGAGCATATGCCATGTCGAGGAACTTTCTACTAACTTGTTCCTGACCACTAGTCTTAGTGCCAAGGCACTGAATTATGTGGGTGAATAGGTAATGCCATTTAGCAGGCATACGACTCTTCTCGATCTTGGTGAGCTCCTTGTTGAGCTCATTCTTGTTCTTCTCTTGTCGAGGCCAGTCATAGCCTATTTGATGGAGGATCCTTGAACTTCCTCCTTAGTTGGTTCAGGTTCCCATTGCTGGCCTTTCTCTTTTGCTGGAAGACGGATGGCCATCCTGATAGCTCCAGCTGTGATGTCTAGTGATCCCATGCTGATGGTGAAACCAATGGCAGGGATAGGAGTACCTTTCTCAGTCACTTTTGTGGTGCAATGGGCTGTGTACCAGATTTGTTGGAGGTGAGCAGTGATTCGAACCGGTACATGACAAAAAGCATAGCGGAGAGGGCGGTTTTTGATGAAGAGAGCACCGTCTCTTAGGTAGGCACGATCCAAGGGGATCTCTTGTTGTGCCACATGGTCGCAAGGTTTTATTAGACCTTGTTCCACACTGAAAGTGGTGACAACAGAAGGATGGATTTTAGTGACTGGAATGATCTCTTCAGCAACAGTGTTGACATTATCACTCGTTTTCACCATTTCTGTTCAAGGAATTGGAAAACCAAAGAGAAAGAACATGGTTTAATATAAAATATATAAACCAAGAATTTTGGTACAACAAATACCAAAAGTATTGGAAAACATGTGTTTTGACGAACAAGATCAAAATACTTGTTATTTGGCAGATTATATCAAAACTGTTTAAACAAGGTTTTTAGTTAAAAAGCACCAAGTGTTTATTTTGGTATAGAAAATATACCATAAACACATTTTAGAAAAGATTTGAAAGAAACTTTGGATCAAAATGACGAAAAAGTTCCTCTGTTCTAAGAAGAAACCTTAGAACAAGTTTTTATGGTTTTCGGGGCTTTGACAGTTTACAAATAGAAAAACATTAAAAAAATCACTATAACAAAGTGTTAAAAGTGATGGGTAGAAGTTATTAACAACATTTAAGTTGTTGTTAAAGGAAAAACACAATTAAAACCAACCTTAAATTGACTTTAGGAGAAAAACGCACAAGTTTGTGTTCTTGGTGTTCTTGCAGGCTTGCAGAGGAAATTCAAATTCTTAATCTTGCTCTGGAAGGTTTGAAAGCGTAAAGAATGAGATGAGAGAGAAAGAGGAGAGAGAAAGGATACAAAACGACGGTTTTAGCTTTTAGAAATGGTAATTATGACCTTTGCAGATCCCCAGGGTTTGATGGGATAGGGAACGTTGAGGCCGTCGTGTGTCTAGAAAAAGGCTGACACGTCCTTATTTTCATCAATAATAATATTATCATTTAACTTAATAAATGTTAATTATCATCCATTTAAAGTTCTCTTATCATTGAGAATAAAGACATTCTCAGTGATAGGTTTTCTCTGTTTGAGAACCATTCTCTGAATAGGAAAACATTCAGCGAGGGTAAGGGAAAGAAATACATACCTTAGCAAGATATATATCACTGAAATTTGAGTTCAGGGAATGACTAATGAATTTGTGATGTCACTTTGTTATCACTGAATATGTTAATCACTGAGAGTATTTACTCTTCAACGTTTAACATACCAAGTTCGCTGATTAACTGATTGAATCTAGTTTCATCAGCGAGTTGATATTCAGTGGGTACAAAGTGAAGTTAAATTTCACCATTCATAATATGATCTCTGATAAAGTGATATCTGATCTCAATATGCTTGGTTTTGGAGTGAAGTACGGTGTTATTTGCTATTGCAATGACATTTGTGCTATCACAGTAAATAGAATTTTAGATAGCTTCACATCATAGTCACTGAGTTGGTTTCTCATCCAAAGGATTTGACCACAACAACTCCCAACAGCAACATATTTAGCTTCAACAATTGATGTGGACAATGAGTTTTGCATTTTACTTGTCCAACTCACCAACTTTCCACCTAGAAGTTGACAGCCTCAAGTGGTGCTCGTCCTATCTATCTTGCATCCTGCAAAATTACTAACTGAATAACCGGTTAGATCGAACCCTGAGCCTTTGGGATTCCAAAGACCAATATTATGAGCTCCCTTCAGGTATCGGAAGATTCGCTTTACAACGATCAGATGGGATTCCTTGGGTTCAGCTTGATATCTAGAACATAAACAGGTAGAGTACATAATATCAGGTCGACTCGCTGTAACATACAACAATAAGCCAATCATTCCTGTGTAGGTAGTGACATTAACAGGTTTCCCATTAGGGTCCTTGTTCAGTGTCAGAAGAGGTTCCATAGGAGTTTTCATTGAAGAACTTTGAGTTCTGTCAAACTTCTTCAACATATCATTAACATACTTACCTTGACGTATGAAGATGCCTTTCTCAGATTGCTTTATCTAAAGACCAAGAAAATATGTTAGTTCACCCATCATATTCATTTTATATTCATTCTTCATGCGTTTATAAAAGCGAGTACAAAGCTTAAGTCTTGTGGAACCAAATATAATATCATCGACATATACTAGAGCAAGAACGGTATGACCCTTGTATTTCCTCATAAATAGGGTTTGATCAATCTTTCCATGCACAAATTTCTCTTTTAAGAGATATTTGGGTAGAGTATCATACCATGCTCGGGGAGCTTATTTCAACCCATAGAGGCCTTTTCCAGTTTATAGACATAACCTGGATACTTATGATCAGAGAAGCTGGAGGTTGTTCAACATAAACTTCCTCATTCGGCTTGTCATTCAGAAAGACACTCTTTACATCCATATGAAGGACTCTAAAGCCTTTGTGGGCAACATAGGCTAGGAATAATCTAATAGCTTCTAGTCTGGCTACAGGAGCAATGGTTTCATCATAATCGATACCTTCTTCCTGTCTGTATCCCTGAGCAACAAGACTAGCTTTGTTTCGGGTTACAGTGCCATTTTCATCTAGCTTGTTACGAAACACCCACTTGGTGCCGATAACAGTCTTACCAGATGGACGAGGGATAAGATTCCAAACTTTGTTTTCTTTCAAACTCAAAGAGCTCTTGCATAGCACTGATCCAACTAGGATCAGTGATAGCTTCATCGATCTTTTTAGGCTCTACAAAAGAGATGAAATTTACAAAGAGACATATATTACCCATACCGCGTTGGGTTTTAATACCTGTACATGGATCACCAATTATCTGATCGATTGGATGATTTTGAGTCCATCGCTGAGCTGGTAGTTGAGGAGTTTGATCAACAGAGGATTCAGATACTTATTCAGGGAAAAAGGAGGATGCTTTAGCAATAGGTTCTTTAGCATTTCTTATCATCCCTGAAGGAGATCCGGAGGGGTTAACATTCTTTTGAGAAGAGAGTGGTCCTTGATTATTCACTGATGAATCGTTGTTGGAAGGTTTAGAAGGAGGAATATGATTAAGAGGTGTGACACTTATTCTTGAGGAGGATGGGGTGTCACTGTTAATCGAAGTGGGAATGATATTAGAACCATCATCATCATTTGTTTCAGTGACAGGAGGTGTACTTAAATAAGATTCAGGTTCCTCATAGTGAGACTTCATCCAACTATTCAATTCCCCGTCATCTTCAGGGATAGGAATAGAATTTGTTGAGCGTGATTCATCAAAGTTGATGGTTGTTAATGCCAAAAATTAACTTATAGAAGTCAACTTAAGGAGTTTGTGGAGATGATCGATCAAAGGTAGGATTCTCACAACAAACACAATTAAATCGAAAGAAAACTAAAGACAAAGGATTTGGTGACGCGGAAAAACCCTTAGACTTCGGAAAAAACCACGGACGGTAAATATTACCATCATTGCACTATGACAAACTAGACGTCAAATAGGGACGTCGTCCTTCTGAACAATAATCGTACATATTACAATTGTAAAATAAAGTAAAATCCTAATGTTGCGTGAATTCGAGTGAGCGTTGTAAAGAATTTTGACTTCGAGAATGCGTGGAATGTAATCCAGGTCCTTTCTTCTGAGTCGAATGTCTATTTTATAGTTAGAGTCAATTGTAATGATTGATCTGCACTAATTATATCTTTGAATGTCTTTAATGACTATAGTCGTAATTGTCCAACTGCCCTACAAGATAACGTTTGACTAGTCGTTAGTTTCGTTAGTAAAAATAAATAATGTATTTTATGTCGCAGTCGTTAGTTGAATAAGTGATCCTTGATACTTCGTAGTACGCCGTACGTCGTGAATGTTCATCGTGAGTTTCGTTTGACCGTTGATTCCCTAGTCATAGTCAATATTTATAAGTCATAAAATATCTTCGGGCGCACGTTTGGTCAATGGTCGTATGTTATGAGATTTTTTCCCAAACCGTTTGCCCCCAAATTCAAATATTAGGCGGCAATTTAGAACTTGAATTTCTCGAAGGGCACGTGTTTTTCTAATGGGATCAAGTCGTTATGGGTAATTGAATCGTTTGGATTGGAATCTGGAACGGTTAAAATATGATAGGGTTTGCTGAGTCATGCTGACGTGTCGTGTTTAATCTGTTAGAAAACGATAAGACCTCGTGATGTGATGTGTACGTAAAGCACGCATGGCTAGCTATCTTTGGACAATTGTCACCGTCCGTCGATGAGAGGCGAAAAGGCGTGGACAGGTGTCGCCTTAGGGTGACGATGGGACGATTCTTTGAAGATCTCGCGGGTATAAAAGGAAACGACCCTCTCCTTTTCATTTTTCCCAGTTTCTCTGATTTTGTTTGGACAAGGAATCCTCTCAAAGCCTGCAACACCATCCTTTCCTATTTTTCGACTTCGAGGTTTTTTAGAGCAACATTTATGGTACGATCTCTTTCCCTTTTATGCGTCAAAAGTCGATAGCTAGTAAACCAGTTAAGGGTTGGGAGGATTTCTCTTTTTCTGAACCACTTAGCTCGCTAAGAGATTGTAGAGAAATGGTTGACCCCAAGAGTACGATCGTCTCAGTGGATGATCTGAGGACCTTTAAGGATCTGGCCGGACTACCCGATAGCATTCACATAGAAAGTCCCGGCGAACTGAGACCGCCCGAGTGTCTAGAGAAATACTTTGTTTTATACGAGTATCCCTTCAAGATAACGTTTGAATAGCCTATTATCGTCTGGCGAGGGAGTTTCTGGAGAGGTTCGACCTCTTTCGTGGACAGAGGATGCCTCGATTCTAGAGGATTATCTCTCCAATCGAGCGTCTGTCGCTTGACTGGGAATCTCCCTTTACCATCCATGAATTACTAGTGGTGTATACAGTAAAAGCGGAGGTGAACTATAGTCCCTTCAACCGTTTCCGAAAGTAACGTATATTGATTCAGGGGACGGCAGTGAACGATCGCAGTTGGAAGGAACGATACGTCTTCGGACGTTCGTTGTTTTACGATGAGAGCGAATGGCTCTCTCTCGGATGGAATACCGATGGTAAGATTTGTTTGTGTTAAGTCGCTAATTATTTTTCCTGTCTTTTCTTTTCTGACCGTGCTTTTCCTTTTTCACATAGTGATTGATTTTGACGTCGTTCGTCCTCTGCCTGAGCGAACGTTCAAGGCTCAGGTTCGTCGTTACGTTGACGAAGAAGTTAACTATCTAGGTACTTAAGAGGCTTCCTTCAGCCAAGGGAGAGAGAAGAAGAAGAAGAAAAGATTACAGGTAAGACATTCAGTCACACGTTCCTGTTTTCGTCGAATCGTCTTCTTTTTACTAATATTTTGTCGCTCTTTTTTGAGGAGAGAAGGCAAAAACTACAATTGGCCACTCTGAAGGTCGAGCTAGGGCATCTCATTCGGGAGGTTCTCCATCCGTGACTACGCCATCGAAGGACGTAGTGTCGTCATCCCCCACTGGAGGGGCGATGATAGTCGGGGGGACAGGATCAACCCCGTCGTCCAAAAGAGGCGACCTCCCAATCTCAGGGGTTATCGCCTGACGCTCTTTGCCCAACGGGGATTGGAGATGAGAAGAAAGAGGTCGGCTGTCCAATCAGGGAGTAAACGGTCCGGGCGGCCAATCCCGAGGGATCCGTCCCTTGGGGTTGAAGACCCCAAGAAGGTGAAGATGTCGGTGGCGACAGGACTAATCCAGGCGACTCCCGTGAGCGTCATGCTGCCGAACGTATCCTATGTGACTCCTTTTCCCTCTTCGCAAGGCAAGGGAAAGAAGACGACGACAGAAACCCTTGTCGTTCGTTTCAAGGTTCCTTCAATTTTTCTGAAGGAGGGACCTACAGAGCGCAAGCAACTCTTCAACGTCCTTGAAAACTTCAACATTTTAAAGGATCGTTACGAGGGGGTAGCTCTGGCGGATGCCCACTTGAAGCTCATGGAGCATCTTTTCCAAGTAACAAATTTACTTTCAGTTTGTCGTGCGATCATGCGTCACGCGTTTTAGTGTGTTCATGCGATCTTGCAACTGTAGTTTATTCGTTTAAGCCTAGCGATCGTGCGTAGGGCGTTTTCGTGTGATCATGCGACCTTGCATTTTTTAGTCATTTTCCCCTAACGTGTTTAGTTTCGTTTCGGGCTTTTCAGGTGCCCCTTAGCATGCAGGCTAAAGTTGACAAGGTATCCCAGGTCGTCACCATGGCCTTGGTTACGGAGAAAGAGGCACTTGAGCGCAAGGCCGCCGCCCTGTCCAAGGAAGAGGCGGCGACGACGAAGGCTGACCAACCCGGCGTTCTTCTGGAGGATACTCGGGATGACCACGAGCATGAGAAGAGCGTGAGCATCGAGCTTAGGGGTCGTCTGAAAGAAGCCCTGGACAAAATAACGGCTGTGGAAGCCGAGGTGGGGTCGTCCAGGGAGGCCTCTTCCAAGGAAGTCGAGGACTTAGAGTCCCAGCTGGGCGAGGCCTAAGGAAAAATCGTTGATCTTAACGACCAGCTGGAGGCGCTTGACTCCTTCGAGAGAATAAAGGTCAAGGCGGGGATCGTGCGTCACCAAGTGAGGGGCCAAGATCCTTTGAAGGATACCCAACTAATCGTCGATCAGTTCTGACTATCATCAGAGGTACCGATCCAGACCTCGATTCAGATGACGAGAAGAAGGCTCATCCTGCTGTTGACCCCCTCATGCGTTAGATCTTTTAGTTTTTAGTTTTTTGGGCTTTTATTTTTAGGGCGACTCTGCATAGTCGTGCCTTCTTTTGTACTTCCCCCTTCCCCTTTATCAATATACTTTACTTTTTGTCAATCGATTGTATGTCACCTGTTTTACTGCTTTCATAATGATAACTTAAAAACAAGGACGATACAATGATATAGATGTATAACTGAAATGAATTTAATCATAAGTCACTTTCGACTAAGACTTAGGAAGTAATGAAAAAAAAATCGGCGACTGAGCCTTAGGTACGTAAGGTCATGTGACCTTGAGTCGTACGTTCCAGTGATAGAAGATGTCTTTTGATTGTGCGTTCCTGCGACAGAAAGAATCGTTAGGGGTGGTCGTTGGTTTGACCAACGACCCTCCGACGTTCAAGTTAGTAATATTTCAGGGGAATAAAATAAGAGTAAAAGTAAATGACTAAAAGAAATATTTCTTCAAATGTACAACATTCCAGTTACGTGGCATATCTCGATCGTCCAATGTTTGTAATCGATAGGCTCCCTTTTCGACGATTGCAGATATTCGATAAGGGCCTTCCCATTTGATTGATAACTTACCTGCATTCAATTCTTGAGTGTTTTGAAAGACACGTCGTAAGACGTAATCTCCTACTTGGAAGACCTTTGCTTTGACATTCTTGTTGAAATGCCGTGCGACAAATTGCTGCTGTGATGCCATTCGAATATAGGCAGAATCTCTAAGTTCTTCGAGTGCATCTATGTCGTAGCTGAGGTTCACCAAATTATGTTCGACAAAGGTATGTCGAGCGATTGGTAGATGAGTTTTGACTAGTAATACCGCTTCGTACCCATATACTAATGAAAATGACGTTTGTCGAGTCGAAGTACTGGGAGTCGTTCGATTAGCCCATGAGACGGAAGGTTATTCTTCGACCCAACGTCCTTTTGCAACTTTGAGTCTCTTCCTGATTGAATTAATAATCGTCTTGTTACTTGATTCTGCGAGTCCGTTGGATTGAGGATATCGAGGTGTGGACGACATAATTTTACTTCATCGTTCTTCACAGAATCGACTCGTTCTATCGCTTATGAATTGCGACCCATTGTCGCATACAAATTCAGAAGGAATACTAAATCTGTAGATAATGTCTGGATAAAATAGATTACCTCCTGAATGTAATTGACATGCATCACATTTTTGTACGTATGTTGCGGCGTCTTGTCGTAAGGTAGGCCAATAATAACCATGTCGTGAGATTCTATTTGCCAGGCTCTGCCCACTTGAATGATTCCCACATTCTGCGTCGTGCATTTCCTAGAGAACTTGCTGAGTTTCGCTTGGGATAAGACATCTTAAGTTTAGTCCGGTGGACGAACATCGATATAATTTTCCTACGATCATAATGTATCTAGAGGCTTTGAATCTGACTCGCCGAGCTTTCATTTTATCATCTGGGAGTCGATCGTCCGTCAGATATTCTCGGATTTTTTTCATCCAGTCGTCTGATTCATCTAAGACAAGTGTTTGATCGTATTCATCGTTTTTTGTTGAAGGATTCATTAAATGAATCATTGGTACTACATCGAAAGATGATTTTGCTAAGGCTGGTCCTAGATTGGCAAGTGTATCAGCTTGAGTGTTTTGATCCCTAGGGATCTGCTGGATGTCGAAAGATTTGAATTTCTTCATACGATCTTTAGCGATTTGCCAATTGGCTGTCATTTTCGAATCTTTTGTCGCAAACTCTCCATTCATTTGGTTGACAATAAGTAAGTAATCGCTTTTGACATGCAAATTTTTTTGCCCCCAAATCGTATGCTAAATCCATGCCTACAATTAAGGCCTCGTACTCTCTTTCATTGATGGTAGCTTTGAAGTTGCAAGATACGGAGTAGATCGTTGTGCCGCCCTGTGGCGATATCAAGACGACTCCTAGTCTCGAGCCTTGTATATTTGAGGATCCGTCGACATATAGCATCCAGGGTCGCTCGTCTTGAGTCGCCACAATAAGCGTTTCCTCGATCGCTACTTTCTCGAACTCTGGTTGAAATCTGCAATAAAGTCAGCGAGAACTTGCGATTTGATCGCGGTTCGAGGTTTAAATTTTAAATCATAGCTGCTGAGGTAAATACTCAATCTTGTTGATCGATCTGTCAACTCGGGTTTTCTTAACACATATTTCAATGGAAAATTAGTAATAACGTTAATAACGTGCGATTTGAAATAATGTCGAAGCTTTTTAGCGGCTGTGACTAGGGATAAAAGCATTTTTTCCATCGAACTATACCTTTTTTTTGTGTCGAGCAGAGATTTACTTACATAATAAATTGGAAGTTGTCGTTTGTCTTCCTCGCGGACAAGGGCGGCGATTACTGAATTGGAACTTACCGCCAAATACAGATATAGGTCTTCACCATCTTTAGGTTTGGATAATAGTGGAGGCGACGCCATGTATTGTTTCAATGCTTGTAAGGCATTTTCATGGTAACAAATAACATTTGTTTTTCCTTAGGACATGTATTGTTTCAACGCTTGTATAGTGAAACCTTTGTTTTTCCTTAGGACATTGTAAAACAAATAACATTTATCAGAAAATCTAGAAATAAACCTGTTAAGCGCAACCACTCGTCAAGTCAGTCGTTGGACTTCTTTCGAGGTGATTTTATCTCGATGATCGCCTTAATTGATCGGGACTAGCTTCGATTCCTCGTTGAGTCACCATGTGCCATAGGATTTTTCCGGCATGTACTTCGAATGAACATTTAGTCGGATTAAGCTTATCTTATATTCCCTGAGTACGTCAAAGGATTGCTGGATGTGTCAAACATGATCAGACGTGCGTTTGGATTTGACCAACATGTCATCAATGTATATCTCCATTGTGTCTCCCAGTTGTTGCTTGAACATCCGGTTGACGAGCCGTTGGTAAGTCGCACCTGCATTTTTAAGACCAAAAGGCATTACCTTGTAACAATAGATACCTTTGTCGGTCATGAAGGCCATTTTCTCTTGATCATTCGGATGCATGGGAATGTTGTTATATCTAGTGTATGGGTCTATAAAAGTCAGCAACTCATGTCTTGCCGTCGCGTCGACCATAGCATCGATATGTGGAAGTGAAAATGGATCTTTTGGGTACGCTTTTTTGAGATCTGTGAAGTCTATACAAACCCTCGATTTTCCATTTTTCTTTTTAACCACTATGACATTCGCCAACCAGTCCGAGTATTTTACCTCCCGAATGTTTCTAGTTTTTAGCAAGTTGTCGACTTCGTGGTTAATGACTTTATTTCGTTCCGGTGCAAACTTGCGACGTTTTTGTCTCACCGACTTAAATGTTGGATCGAAATTAAGCCGATGCGATATGATTTCGGGGTCGATTCCAAACGTAACTTTGTGCGACCAGGTGAAACAATCGGCGTTCTGTCCAAAAAAGTCGACCGGTTCTTCTTTGACAGCAGAATCTAGCGATGCCCCCACGAAACCTTTATGATCAGGTTGATTCGAACCGAGGACGACTTCTTGAATTTGTAAGTCGTCGACCGAATCTCCCTGGCTCTATAATTGCTATATATGTTCCTTTCATGGTCTCATTGCCGTCTTATAACAATCCCGAGCCGTCTTTTGTCCGCTTTTTATCTCTTGGGTCCCCCACGGAGTTGGAAACTTGATTACCTGGTGGTACGTCGATGGGACAACTTTAATGTCGTGAATCCAGGATCTTCCTAGGATTAAGTTATATGCTGACAAGCAGTCAATAACGTTAAATCTTGTTGTTTTTTTGAGTCCTTTTGCGTAGATGGGAAGTAGGATTTCCCCGACGGTATGCATAGCGTCTCCATTGAAGCATAATAAGATCGTCGAACGTCGCAAGATCTGAGGTTCATTTAGCCCCATCGCTTTGAGAGTGCTGAGGAAAATTATGTTGGCTGAGCTACCACCATCAATCAATACCATCTTGGTGGAACAATTTCCAATCGTTAATTGAATGATCAGAAAGTCATGATGTTGTTGGTGTAGTTCTTCCAAATCGCGTTCGTCGAACATGATTGGCGTGCTCTCAAAATCTACTTCTAACTTTCGCATATAGGTTCTGGGATCGCGAGGTCATCATATCGTTGGACAACATGTCTTTTGGCTGCTGAATAGGTGAGTCCACAAACGTCCGATCCACCTGTCACCCAATTCACGGTCTTAGTAGTGTTTGGAGATGGGGGTTTAGTGAAATTACCTATGTTTTCGTTAGACAACAGATCTTGAAGATGTCCCTTTCAGATGACCCATGCGATCTTCTTTCTCAAAGCCATACAGTCGTCCATCATATGGCCATGATCGTCATGAAAATCGCACCACTTCGTCATGTCTTTTTTCTCATCCGGTCGATCGATTTTCTTTGGCCATCAAACGGTTGACGGTACTTCTCTTAGAGCCTTAATTAAATTGCTCGATGTTCCTTTAAATCCATAAGATGAGATCTTAGGATGTTGTGGATATCGAGAAGATGATATCTCTTTCTTCTTGTCGAAGCGGACGTTCAATATTTGTTTCGGAGGGTCCGACCTGGACGTCGATCGGGTCTTGAAATCTGGCTTTTTTACACCGAGAGATCGCTTTTCGTCGGTGTGTTTTCGTCGAAATGTTGCGTCATCCTCCACTCTCATGTAAGCTAACGTTCTTGCTCTTACGTCTTCGAACGTTTCTGCAGGGTATTTGGTTAAATCCAAATACAGGCCAGACATACTGTCCAAACCTCTTTTATAAGCTTCGATCACTGTCTTGTTTTGCAATTTCGTATACCTATCATTTCAGAATTAAAACGGTTAAAGTAATTATGAATAGTTTCACCAGATTTTTGTATAACGTAATACAAATCTCCCGTTGTTTTTTCATTTTGCGACTACTTGCAAATTATTGGAAGAACTGGTTGTCAAGATTTGCGAAAGAGTTTATTGACTTTGGATTCAGGTTTATCAGCCATTGTAGAGCGGCTTCAGTGAGTGTCCCCCCGAAGCTTTTACACTTGCAGACCTCTTGATATTGTTGTGGTATCGACACTGTCCACATTAGTTGCTTGTATTGTGCAACATGCTCGTTCGGATATGTGAAACCTGAATACTCCAGAGGGAATGTCGGTATACTTCTTAGGGACATCGATCAGAGCGATTGCATCAGAAAACGATGATGTCTGGAATCTAGTAGGTGGCTCGACATCGACAGGTACTGCTACTCCGGGTAGTTTAGACAACAAAGCCAACACCTTTTCGTTTTGTTCTTCCAGGAGCTTTATATGTTGCGTGACAGGTTCCACGACGGGTCTACTCAACGTTCTTTGCCGCTCGACCCCTTGATCCAGATTGAACATGGAGTTTGTATTGTCATTAGATGGACTATGGACGTATACTGATGGTTGTGGCATTGAGGTATAGGTTTGAGCAAACGTCATTCCGGTCGAGAGGGGCATTTTGGGAACTCCTACTGTGTAAGGGATATTGAGATTCGGGTGAAGGTTATTATTTTGAACCAATGGAGGTATCGGACCGGGCGGTGGTCTAGGATAATTGTATTGTGCCAGGGCGGTATCGGGCCAGGTGGAGGTCATGGTAGCGGATTAGGATTTCCATACGGATTTCTTTGAGCTACAAGTTGTTGAATTCGTAGCTGTGGAGCTTGCAGTTCGGCTCTCAATCCAGCTTCTGCAGAATCATAAGCTCAGTGGTAGGCCATTGGAAAATCAAGGAAATCGTTAGTAACAAAATATGTTGTCGGAGATTCCTTTAATCTGGACCCATGGTGGGTGCCAAACTGTTAATGCCAAAAATTAACTTACAAAAGTCAACTTAAGGAGTTTGTGGAGCTTATCGATCAAAGGTAGGATACTCACGACAAACACAATTAAATAGAAAGAAAACTAAAGACAAAGGACTTGGTGACACGGAAAAACCCTTAGACAAGGGAAAAAACTGCGGACGGTAGATATTACCATCGTTGCACAGGGACGTCGTCCTTCTGAACTATAATCGTACAAATTACAATTATAAAATAAAGTAAAATCCTAATATCACGTGAATTCAAGAGAGCATTGTAAAGAATTTTGACTTCTGAGCCGAATGTCTATTTTGTAGTTAGAGTCAATTGTAACGATTGATCTGCACTAATTGTGTCTTTGAATGTCTTTAATGACTCTAGTCGTAACTGTCCAACGGTCCTACATAATAGATAACGTTCGGCCAGTCGTTATGTAAAAATAAGTAACGTATTTTATGTCGCAGTCGTTAGTTGAACAAGTGATCCTTGATACTTCATCGTACGTCGTACATCGTGAATGTTCATCGTGAGTTTCATTTGACCATTGATTTCTTAGTCATAGTCAATATTTATAAGTCATAAAATATCTTCGGTCGCACGTTTTGGTCAATGGTCGTATGTTATGAATTTTTTTCCCAAACAATGGTTTCTTCAACAAGCTGTCTTCTTTTGTTGAAGACTCTGAAAGCCTTGGATACAGAGGAGTACCCAAGGAATATACCATCATCAACCCTTGGATCAAATTTTCCTAAATGATCTCTGTCATTCAGTATGTAACACTTACATCCGAAGATGTCTAGATAACTCAAAGATGGTTTTCTTCCATGAAAGAGTTCATAAGCTGTTTCTTGAATCTGTTGACTATCAGGGATCGATTTTGAGTGAAACATGCAGTGTTAACTGCTTCAGCCCATAATTGAGTTGGTAGATGAGTATCGCTGAGCATTGAGCAAAGCAGCTTCAATGATCATTCGATTTCTTCTTTTAGCAACACCATTTTGCTGAGGAGTCCTCACTGATGAAAAGTTGTGAAAGATACCTTTTTCTATAAAGAAACTAACCAAGGTATTGTTTTTGAATTCAATGTCGTGACCACTTCTCATGGAGCGAACATAGAGAATGTTCAGGACTTCCATCTTCTTGATAAAGAAGATAATTTCATCAAGGGTATCACTCTTGGATCTTAGAAAGAATACACATGTATACCTGGAATATTTATCGACTATGACAAGAGCGTATTTCTTTCTAGATATCGATTGGACATTAATAGGTCTAAAAAGATCCATATGGAGTAAGTTAAGGGGTGTGGTCACCGAGGAGACTTGCTTCGATCTGAAACTTGCTCTTGTCAATTTTCCTTTTTCACATGCTGAGCAAAGAGATTCCTTTGCAAAAGAAAACCATTGACAAGTTCTTTTCTAGATAAGTCATTTATCATCGTGAAATTTAGATGAGAGAGTCTCTTATGCCAAAGCCAGTTAACATAAGGAGAGGCCTTAGATAGAAAGAAAACATTCTTTGAATGAGTGCTACCCATATTTATAATATATACGTTATGTGATCTTTTTCCTTTTAAAGCAAATTTGTCAGTGACAACACAATTCGTCTTTGTGAATAAAACTCTGAAGTCTCTGTCACAGAGTTGACTAATGCTCAATAGATGGTGATTTAGCCCTTCAACATAAGCAACACGTTTGAAAGAAGTTGCTCCGTTGGAAAGGACACCATAAACTTTGGTGTATCCTTTGCCATTTCCACCAAAGGTCATTAAGGGACCCTTTTCTTCCTTATAATCAGCAAGAAGGGTTTTTGTACCATTCATATGCCTTGGGCATCTGCTATCGAGATACCAGATACCTTTAGCACTCTGCATAAGATAAGGGAATTAATTTTTTATAGGTACCCATAGAACTATGGGTCCAGAGGTGTTAGTGGAAATGTCTGGAATGACAGTTTTCTCATTCTCCAATGATTTTTCCTCAGTGGACATTTTCGCTTGAGTTGTTTTACCAACTTTAGTGGATTTTGCTTTCATTGATTTCTCAGATTGAGCTACTTTATTTCCATGAGAAATTTTCTCAGCCTTAGTGGCATTAGGGCATTTACTAGCAATATGAGTAGTCTTACCATAGTGATGACACTTCCTATATTTGAAAGAAGGTTTAGAACTAGAAGCATGCATCGAGAAAGGCTTAACATTTTCAGGACCAGGACCAGGACCAGGACCAAGAATTCCTTTCTCCATAGACCTAGGAAGAATAACTAGTTTATCAGGTTTAGATAGATTGAGATCAACCTTGATTCGAGGAGTTGATCTATGAATATATCCGGGGATCTTCTTCCCAGAAGTTTGAGGATGACTCACTGAGTGCAATCAGTGAAGGAACAAAAGGATTCTTCTTCAGTTTAGGAAAATTCTTGATCTTAGGAACATGATTAAGGAACTTTTCTTTAATCACCTTCCCTGAGTCCTTGGTAATGGGTTTAGAAGGTCTCGACTCAGATGTATTAGCATACCGAGTGGATGGATCAGGGATAGAATAAAGAAACATTCTGAATTTAAGCATGGAAAGATCTTTGAACGTCTCTTCTTGGTCAGAGGATTATCCCAGACCACTTTCAACCGATTTGGGGATATGAGCATTTATGATCTCACTAGCCTTAACAGAGGCTTTGCACCATCCTTCAATGGTGTCTTTTTTCATCTTTGAGATCAGTGATAGCATGTTGTTTCTCAATTATTATTTTTTGTTTTCCAAAGACTTGATCTTTAAAATCTTCTCTGATTTTAGTAAGTTCTTTGATTTTAAGGTGGCAATTCTTAAGTTGTTCAGATAAGTTCGAGTTGAGTTGTTCAGCTTTAGTTTACCATTTAAAGCATTGTAAAGATCAGCAGTCAAGGTGTCGAGAGCCGACAACCTATCAAATTCAGGGATAAAGGAGTTTTCTAGAATTGATACATGTGATGGTGATGGAACGTTAGGTGATTCGGTTTTAGTGACCTCGTCCGTGGTTTTTGCCCAATCAACTTCTTGATCCTAGTCAACTTCTTCGGCGACCAGACCTTTGCCTTTTCGCTGGTTTTTCTTTAGATTTAGATACTTGTCTTTCAACTTAGAATATTTTTCATCCTTAGTTTTATCAGGTATCTGAGAAGATGTAGGAACAACAATCTTCTTAGATCTGCATTCACTGACAAAGTGACCTTTGCGTTGACAGTTATAGCTGATGGCAGAAGCTTTATCAACAGAAGATATCTTTGACTTGTCAGAGTCAGTGATGGCAGGAATTCTTCTGAAGTTTCTCTTTCTGGAAAAACGTCTAAAACTATTTGTCAGGAGGGCAAGATAATTATCAAATTCAAAAATATCAGCATCAGTGATATCTTCAGAGTTAGATTGAAGAAACTGTTTAGTGATAGAGGTAATAGAAGAAAAAACTGTTTTAGAAGGATCAGTTTCTGATGTCACTAAAGCCAATAAAGAACTTTTGGCTGATTTAGTGTCTTTTAATAGGTTTTTTTAAGGTTTGGGATTGCTCATGATTGAGCAATATTCCGTACAAAGCATTGAGCAAGAAAGAGTTTCAATGTTCTTTGACAATTTAAGACAAGTAGTAAATGTGTCCCAGTGTTCAGGAAGAGACTCCATGAACTTTGTCGGTACTTCCGAGTTAGCATATTCTCAACCAACTGTTTTTAGATCTGTGATCAAATAGTTAAATCTTTGGTTAAATTGAGAAAGTGTTTCATTTTTAGAGCATATGAAACTTTCATACTGTCTCACCAGATTGATTTTTCGAGTTATCTGAACCTTACTAGTTCCTTCATGTTGGATACTTAGAGTATCCCACATGGATTTAAAAGTCCTCATTTTCATGATTGAATGGTAAACATCATATGGTAAAAATATAGCAATAATAGATCTAGCTTTTGAATCAATAGATAAGTTCTTTCTTGTCTTCCTCACTCCATTGATGTGGAGATTTGGGAATACGTCTTTCAGGAATAGCAGAAGTAGTAGCAGTTGCAGGGACTTCGGATATGACCCTTCTAAAAATAGAGTCATTCTTTCCTTCCAGACAATGAAGTTATCTTTACTAAACCTTGGAGGTTTAGCAAGAGACCTATTGTCGATCTAGTTTGTATTAGTATTAGCCGTTTTAATACAACAAGATATTAGTTTTAATGATAATAAGCAATAAACACTTGATACCAGTTGTTTGTCCCAAGGGAGTCTACAAGAGTGTATAGGTAATATAAACAGTTTGTAGAAGGGGGGATGAATACAAATACAACTTTTAGGGTTTTTAAATAAGTTTATATCACTAAACAAATTTACAAGTTGTATGAGGAATTAGAACAAGTACTAAAGATGAAGGAAAGGCAGAAATACGATCAAAGGTTTGAAGGAGAGATAAGCATGCATGCATAAAGATGAAGATGGATGCCTTCATCTATATATACCTGTTGCATTAATGCAGCTCAGAAAGTACATGCCGCGTGTCAAGTTTCTATAGGAGACTTGTCCTTTGTTCATAAAGCAACTAAGCATTTAGCCGAATATGAACAGTAGCCTAATCAGAGTTGGTAAGCACGTGGAGTGACAGTAAAGTAACTCCGTACGTACTTTTGGACAAGGTATGGAGGTTTGACATTTGTGCATCAAGGATAAGATCAACTTTGATCCTCCTGAGTAGGCTTCACTTTGATCGTTGATACTGTGTCTTCAAGGATAAAATCTTCAGGTATCACTGAAGCATACGCAAGATCTCATATCACTGAACCGCTTCAGATCACGAGCTATTCATCTCTTTTATTCAGATAGGTTTTCGACTATCTCTGAATGGTTTGTGGTGTTAGTGTTGTTCTTCAGATCTTCTAAGTTCAGATAGTGTTCCTGACTTTCAGCGATCACTGAGTGCAATCAGTGTATGCTATCGCTAAATCTCAACAGTAACTTAAACTTGGAATTTCACTAAGTATATAGAAGAATCATAATCAAATTACTGAAAGGAGTTTGGATTAAAAACTGTTAACCAACATCCAAATGCATTCCTTTGAACTCTCTTTTAGAAACCACTTTATAAACCTGATCGTGAATTACTGCTTGTTTTTATTGTCCTTGTGGGAACGATAATCTGGTACCTTGTACCACTTTATTACTTGTGTTCAAACGATAGTGATTTAACATGTATACATGCATGGTATTCCATTTGTGATTTTCGGGTTACATAATCTACCGAGCAAAGACCAAGGAAAAATATCATCACACCATCATACTCATGTTGAACTCGGCAACCATGAGTACAGAGAAGTTCCTACAGTATTGTGGGTTTGTCGATCCAAAAATAATATAATCTACGTAAATTTATATAAGTAAGATATCATCCGCTTCCCTTTTGATGAAAAAGGTGGGATCGATTTTACCTTTCGAGAAACCGCTATAAACCAAGAAATTAGTTAGACTGTCTTACCATGCTCTTGGAGCTTGTTTGAGTCCGTACAGGACATTGTCGAGGATGTAGTCGTGGTGAGGCTTTGATTTTCTATCAAGCCGTCGAGTTGAGAGACGTAGACTTCTTCTATCAAAACACCGTTGAGAAAGGCAGTCTTGACATCCATCTAGAAGACAAAGAAATTCTTGTGAGCCGCATATGCCAAGAACATATGAATTGCCTCTATGTGAGCAACTAGTGCGAAAGTCTCATCGTAGTCAATTCCTTCTTGCTGACGGTAGCCTTTTGCGACAATCCTTTTTTTATTTCGTATGACAATTCCGTCTTCATCACGTTTGTTGTTGAAGATCCATTTTATGCCAATGATGGTCTTGTTGCGAGGTCGGGGGACGAGTCTTCAGACTTTTAAGCTTTCAAATTGATTGAGCTCTTCTTGCATGGTCGTGGTTACGATCTTGCTTAGGAAGGAAGTGAACAAACAATCGTTTGCCGATCTTGTTTTGATTGGCTTGGGTGGATCTCTGAGAATTTGGTCGTATGGGGAAGCGGTTGTTGAGAGGACTGATCAGGATTACCGTCAACGTAAGTGCCGAGTGGCTAATCCTTAACATTTTCAAGAGCTAGAACCTGTTTAGAGGGGCGAGTCGAATTGGTGACATCCTTGAGAATTAGAGCTTTGGGAGGAGGAGAAGATTCCAGTATCGGACTTGTGGTTGAAGCAGGAACGTGTTTAGGAAGTGGATCTGGTTGAATCGGAATGAGGGTCAGAATATCATCTTCGACAAGTATCTCATCCGTGGTTGGGGTAGTTGACTTAGGTTCAGAGGGGAGTGGTTCAATAGGCAGTGTAGGTGTAGAAACGGGTTTAGAGGGAATTGGTCCAGTAGGCAGTGAAGGTGTAGAAGTCTGTTTAGAGGGAATTGGTTCAGCAGGCAGTAGAGGTGCAGAAGTGGGTTTGGAGGGACTTGGTTCAGAATAAGTTTTTGGTTCGGATGTAGGAGTAGAATGGGAAATAGGAATCGCGAATGTGGAAATGGTTTCAGAAGATGGTTTAGTCCTAGAAAGAGTTGTGGTATCGACGACGTCCAAAGTGGGTTGAACCAACAAATTTTTCTTTGGAGTATATGGTTCGAAGTAATCAGTGTAAAAGAACTCAAAAAGGTCGTCCAAATCAGAGGTTGCGGTTTTGGAAGTGCAGGCTTGATTTGGACGGTTCGGGTTAGGAACAGGTTCTGAACAAAATTGTTCAGAAGCTAATACTCCAGATAGCGCGGGTCCAGAATTAGGTTGGTCGGGAGCCAATTCGTCCTTGTCGTCAAATGAGACATTCTCGCTTTCCGTGACACATCTTGAGTGTTTTAGGTAGATCCGGTTAGCAACTGCGGTGGATGTGTATCCGAGGAAAATGCCTTCGTCGGATTTTGAGTGAAGTTTTCCACGATATTCCTTTTCATTGAGAATGTAACATCGACATCCGAAGGTATGTAAGAATTTGATGTCCGGGATGCGTTTGTTAATTAACTCGTAAGGGGTTTTGTTGAAACGCTTGTTGGCTATCGAGCGTTTTTGAATGAAGCAAGTCGTATTGATGGCCTCGACTGATAGAGAATGCGGGAGGTTTGAATGGATGAGAATGGTGCGCGCGAATTCTACTAACGTACGGTTACGTCGTTCTACCACACCATTTTGTTGTGGAGTTCATGTGGCTGAGAAATTCTGTGTGATGCCGAATGAAATCAAGAAATCGGCGTGTGTGATTCTTGAACTCTGTGCCATTGTTCGTCCGAATAGTTTGGATGGAAAGCTCCAACTTAACTTGTACACTTTTGATGAATGCAATGATAAGTGCGGGGGCTTCTTCCTTCGAGCGGAGAAACTTGACTCATATGTACCTTTAATAGTTGTTTACCATGACAAGAACGTACTTCTTGCCGTGGATGCTTTGAGTCTGCATTGGGCCGCATAGATCCATGTGGATAAGTTGAAGAGACCGAGTGGTGTCGTGCTTCACTTTGGATTTGTGAGAGGCTTTCTTCATCTTCCCCATTTCCCAAGCTGCGTAGAGATGAGTCTTTTCAAACTTCATATTTGAAAAACCTGTGACCAACCCTCTATTGGCAAGCTTGTTGAGATTCTTGAAGTTGAGGTAGGAGAGTCGGTGATGCCGGAGCTAGTTTTGTTTGGAAAGGAGGTATACGACTTTTGGCGTTTTGATGTTTGAAAGGTCGATGCTGTATAGATTGGAATTGAAAATGCCGGCCAACAATTCTTGGCTGTTGTATGTCCGAATGCTACACCGTTTGGATCAGAAGTTGAGTGCAAGATCTTTGTCACAGAATTGCCCAATGCTGAACAAATTGTGGCTGAGTCCTTCGAACATATGAAATCTTCGAGATTGTCAGGTTGTCTTGGACTATGTTTCCATAACCTTTGATTGGCGCAAAATGGTTGTCATATGCTTGGAGCATCCGGAATCTAAGTACCACACATGACTGGCCTGCAAAAATCATGCAGACCTAGGTACCCATTTCAATATGGGTCCTTTGGGTTAGTTAACTTTGCGACTTTTTGTACCCGTTTGGAATAGGACTTAGTTGCATTTGTTAAGGGCTTTTTGGGAACCCATTTGTAAACAGCATTGGAAACATGAGGATAAGATTGATGATTATTATAAGTTGCATGCCTGTTAGAGTGATAATCATAACCAGAATTATAACCATTCAAGCGCACAAAGTCATTCACACCACAATTTGAGCAACAAATTTTATTACGAGAAAATTGCATTAAATGTCGAAAGAGTGAATAGTGTATGAAACTTTTTAACACTTTAATTCGAACGTTTGACATTTGAAAATCTATTCCTCCTATTGTGTGGCGATGACTTTGATTGACTTGTGTCGTTTTCAACCCAAACTTGCTTTATCTTTAGAGGATGTAGATCTGAAAAACCAGAGGGACCACGATCAGAAGTGGTAGACTGAAACGTGTTGGTTTTTCGAAAATGCACAAACCGATTCATTTTTTGAGAAAAAGTGGGTTTTGAAGAACTTGTAGAACATTCATTTTCTTCATTTGGAATCAGATATGAGTTTAATGGTTGTTTGCCTTTATCTAAAATTCATCATGGCTTGGAAGTGTGGTAATAAAGTCAAAGTTATCAACCGAATCATTTGGACAATTCAGAGGTAAGTAGTTGAGAAAAGTTTAACTTTTCCTTGGAAAGGATTAACTTTTCATCGACATCTATTTCGGCATCTATTTCTTCGGGAGTAAGGGAAGTATGATAAGTTGAAGGATGGAAGTTACTTGGATCGCATTCAAATGAGAAAAATTCATCCAATTCACATGGTGAAGGAATGGTTTGTTCTGCTTTTAGGAAATTATTGAGAACACAGTTTGATTGATGAGTGCTAACGAAGGGTTTACATGAAGATACTTTGGATGTTGTATCAACTTCGGGAGTATTTTGTGTTTTCAAAACAGTGTTTTCGAGTTTTTGAATTTTAGTGATCAAGGCTTCTTTTTCTTTTTCCGAAAAAGAACGTTCAGATTCCAACACCTTTTCAAGTTGAATTATTTTCTTTTCTAAGAATAAGGTGAAAATGTATGGTTTGCAAATCGGAGGTTCAGTTTGAAGTTCTTCTTCGGTGTAACAAGGAAAATAGTTATTTGGAAGAGTTTTCTTTAAGTTAAACAAATCTTTTTCGATTTGTTGTGAGTAACAAAAAAGAATTTGGTGAAACTTTTTGTTCTTCCGATTCCAGTCTTTCCATCTCTCTACTTTCTTATTAGATGACTCCATAAATTGAATTTTATAATCTAGACCAACGTCTAGATATTCATATTTATAAAGTGTGGGAGTGTTGTACAAGCCATTTTCTAAGCGTTTTGGATTTTCATACCCTAGGCTAGCCTTTGAACATAACTCTTTAGGTGCGTTTAGGTGAATCGTTTGTTATGTTTGACCAAATTTATAAGGTTTAAGTTACAAAGCCTTGAGTTTTTCAAGAAGATCATTCCTTTGGATATTGACAAATTCAAATTTGGAGGAAAAATCTACGGCTTCATGTTCGGATTTGAGGTATGTTATTTGGAGTTTTAAATCTTTATTTTTAACCTCTAAGATGGTTTTCTCCTTTTGCAATACTTTTAACTCACTCTTTGAGTTTGCAAGTTCGGACGAAAGAATTAAAAGTTGGTTAAGATTATTCTCTAATCGTTCTTCTACTTTGAAAACTGAGAGTTTCTCAATTTTCAATTTAGATTATAGATCTTTTAATTGAATCATCCAATTATGCATTTGTGCAACCAATAGAGCATAGTCAGAATTAGTTACCTCTGATGTGGTGTCGGAAGCGTGAGTCTTGGTAACATCATCAGAGAGATCCGCATCGTTAGACGTTGCCATCAAGCCGAAATGGGCTTGAGAATCGATTTTTTCGTTGTCGGAATTGTGAAGCCAATGATCGTCTTCCGTAGTACCTTCCCGACCTCTTGTTGCTTTGCATGCATCAACTTGTATGTGTAATAGCTGGAGTCCTTGACCACCTGTATCTTGCATTCTCGTGCATAGTACCCCGACTTACTTGTCTCCGGGTTTGAAGGTAGAACGTTTGTCTTCAAGACGAGGCTTTGATCCGAACATGTCTTTGCGCTCGTGATGTTTGGTCCCGAAGCATACCTTTATTTGTTGAAGGAAGGAAAGTGATAGAACTTCTTATGTAATGCTTGAGTAAGAAGGGCCAAGGATTGCTTGAGTTGCTCGAACTTGGGATCGAAGTCATACTCTTCTTCTTCTTCCTCCGAGTGACGAACAGAGCTTGCTTATCGGGAGCTTCGGGATGAGTGGCGATCACGTCTATCATCTTGATTGTCTTTTGCAACAAGAACAAGCGGGTCGGGTGACTTAGATATTTTCCTGTTGCCAGCCATTGCTTCAAGTACCTCTTATTCATCTTGTTTTAGGGTTTCGTAAACTTTGTGAAGGTCTAGTTCAGCCAGAAACTTGCTATGCTTGATTTGATTGGCAAAGTGACGCCATTTGCTGACGAGTTTCACGTTGTTTTCGATCTTGGTCTTTCGGATCTCATTCTTGCTTAGCTCATTGCGTAGATTGACAAATATCTCATATGTGTCCGAAAGACTTTGCCCTTCTTTGGCTTTGAACTCTTCGTATTGAGAGATGCAGTTGGTGATCTTGATTTTAGTCCCGACCTTCGTTCCAAGCATAATCTTTTCAATTTGTTCCCATATTCCCTTAGCCGTGGTTACATGGCTATCGATGCTCATGTAGATATCATGGGAAGGCTTTGGAGAAGGTAGGATTTGGCAAGTTGATCACCCTCAGCAATGAGTCTTTCCTCGGGTTCATACTTGGACTTAAGTTTGTTTTCTTATCGAGCCGGAAGAGAAGGATCATGGTTTGGCATGGCAGGAAGGTCATGCTACAGTGCCAGTGGTGGTCCTTTTGTGATTGACAGCATAATCTCATCAGCATATTTATTGCGATCAATGAATTCAAGGAAGAGGTCTTTTCATTGTGAGTACTCGCCTCTAAAGAGAACCGGAGGACGAGTATCTGAGCCAATAGCCATGGCCTTACGGGTAGTCATGATATAATTGATGTTTTAAGACAAACATGCATAAATGTTTTAAGAAAAATGGGATTGTTTTCTCGGGTCAAGAGGATGCGAGGACTAAGGATATCAGATCTAATTGATGCGAGAAATAAGTTGCTCGGATCAAAGAGATTCGAGGACCAAGGTTCTTGGATTAAACTATTATGAGAACAAGTTTCTTCTCGAATGAGGCAGACCCGAGGAAAATTTTTATCGAGTCTTTTAAGTGCGATAACTGGAAATAATCAACTTTGTTTTAATGAAATTTTTTAACTACTATTCTAAAAAAAAGATAACTAGGTTTTCTTGACTAAAAAGAGCTGCGAGTAACAGAGTTCATGAGTCTTTTTATGGATAAGAATGGCCAGGTTATCGATTTCCCAAAATACCAAAAAAAATTACTTTAACCAGAAATTAAGGATTAATTCCAAGACTTGAGTCTAAAGAAAACGATAACAAAGTTTTCTTGACTAAAAAGAGATGCGAGGAACAGAGTTCACGAGTCTTTTTATGGACAACAATGGCTAAGTTTTCAATTTTCCAAAACTTCAAGAATGAATTTTCAGAAGTTAATTATAAAGGTTTATCAAAATCCAACCCAACTACTAAAGTTTCTTGACTAGAAAAAGCTGCAAAAACAAAGTTCTTGAGTCTTTCTATGGACAAGAAGGTCTAAGCAATCAAGGATGAATATGATAGAGTTTATCAAGATTTAAAATAATTACTAAAAGTTCTTCTTGACTAGAAAAAAGCTGCAAGGAATAAAGTTTTTGAGTTTTTCTATGGACAAGAAGGTCTTAAGTAATCAAGATAAATATGATAAACAACAAAAAACAAAAAAAAAAATTATCGAATGTTTAAGGATGCGATAAAAAGTTTATCGGGTCTTAATGATCCGAGAAATTTACTGTTCATACACAGTGTTACACGACAAACTGGGTTCTCGGATCTAATGGGTCTGAGAACTATGAAGATGAATGAGAGAAGAATGAATGTAAACTCAGAAACCTCTAAATTTAAGATAGATTAAATCGCGATCCTATACTATCAAACAAATATCTATCAAAATGGAAAAACGAAGTTGATTCGATGAGTTTAAGCACAAAAATTCGATATTCCTATATGATGCGATAACTATGGAAAATAAGATTTTAATCAACCAAATCGATTTTAGATGATACGAAAACTTGCAGATTTGATGTTAAAGATGAATCGATGGTCCTGGTCGAATAAAATTATCAAGATCGTAGGTTTGGGGTTTTGTCGCATCAAACATATAACCTATTTATCGAAAAAAATGGGTTACCTTTTCTCCAAGAAATCGATTAGCACTAATTCAAACTCTGATCGGATGGCTCTGATACCAATTGTTGATCCTAGTATATCAAGTATAATGATCATAATAATAAGAACACAATGAAGATTAGAGGAACAACAAGTCGTATATCTTACTTGTATAATCGTGGTTACTAAGTTATCGAATAAAAAACATAAGTTAACGATTACAATGGGCATTCTCTCTTTTGTTTAATGAACCCCTAACCCTCTATTTATATTCTAGACATAAGCGAAATAAGGAAACGTGAAAGAAAGACATTATAAACTTACCTTTATAATACAATGATATACTTTCCTTTTTCACAACCAAAATAATTCCTAACAATAACTAAATTATAATAATTGTAGTTGAAGGAATCTCAAATGCTTGAGTGGCATATATAGTTTCAAATAGATAGATCTAGCTCAAATGGAAACGAAATGCTAAGAATCATGAAAGATTTCAATGATGTCTATATGAACAAATATACAGACAAATCTTGAAAGAATTATCATATACGCTTATTCACACAATATGTGATGCTCACATCAACAACGTAGGAATACAATATTGCATAGAATATATAAAAGATAATACATAAGTATTAACTTTGGAAACACACGGCCATTAGATAATCGTCAAATCCGTGATGTGTGAAAACATTTAAAATCACACTTTTAATTTCATAAAAACATTTTAAGAATAGAGAAGTGGTTTTAATCATTGAGAAAATATTATCATATATGACGCTCCCCCTCAAAAATTGAGTAAAGTGTAAAACGAACAAACTAAATCCTCCTTATTTAAACAATCATATTTGCTCCCCTGAGAATATGAACACATATTAGATCAATCAGAGAAGAAACCAAATTGAAGTATGATACACAATTGTTTTCTCCTCCTAGAAAAATGGTATAAAATATTATGCTCTCCCTTGAAAAATCAGTATTATTTTCTCAAAAAAATTTCTCTCTCAGATTGAAATTCATTAAGATATGTATACTCCCCCTTGACATGTGAAGTTAGAGTGATAGACTAATTTGTCTAGAAGTCAACGAACATATGAAGTACGAGTCTTAAACTAAATTGTTTAGAAGTCTATAATCTCTCCCCCTAAAAACATGACATCAATATGCAAAAACAAATCAAACAGATTTTGGTATCGAATGGAACTTGGATCCTTGATTGTTAGGTGTAACATCTTAATATGAATAAATGCTGCAAGAACAATACCAATTCTGAACATTAGTTTTTCGAACAAAACCATTGGTTCCACAAAAAGAACAACAAAGTTATCATTGTGATAACCTGATCAAATGATTTATTGAATAAACAACTCAGGTTTAACAAAATTGCCAACATGAAAAGCTTTGTTTTTTTTTCTCAAAGGTTTGGAACCAAATGACTTTTGCACATCCAGATTTTCAGTAGATCCATTTACTCTCCAAATTTGTTTAAACTTTGGAAAATTAATATCTGAATTTCTAGAAGAGTTAGAATCAGAAAAGCTCGAGTAATGAGAATATATTTTTGAAAAATTTCTGGGCTTTTGATATCTCTGAAAATACCTCTTTGATTTAACAGAAGAGTAATAGTTATTATTAGTGTTAGTTCTAAATATATCGTATCCGAGATTACAATATTAAAGACGAGGAAGTCAAAGAACAAAGTCAACAAGTCAATATTAGTTTATCTTTGTATTGTACGTGTTCAAATGGTCAAGGGTATAAATACCTTGTGGTTATTTACTTTGTCAATGTGCATTGTTAGTTAGATCTTAGAACTTCATTTGTGACATTCATTCATATTGTAGAGAGCGAAAGAGAGAACACATATTAATACATATGACATTTGAAGATCCATTGATTGTTTTCTTGATTTTAGTTGATTGATTCATCGATATTTGATATATCTTGCACTATCAATTGGTATCAGAGTAGGAATCAATAGATTTGAAGAAATTTTTGGAGTTAGGAGATTTTGTGGATGCATTGATACGAATTTAGGCTTGTTGGATTCACATTTGATAGAGGATCACTCGGTTCTAATCAATTTGGGTTTTGATTCAGATTAGAATCGGTTTTAGATCGAATTCGTGGGTTTTGGATGTTTTTCAAAAAGTTACTGTTTGGATCAAAAATTGGATTTTGTAGCCTGAATATGAAGTTAGGCCATGAATTAAGAGTGTTTCTGAGGGAATTGCGAGCAACATATCCAATTTTTAGATCACTTGGATAAAACTTGGGGTAAAATTCAAATATTTGTGGGGGTTTTGACGAAGTTACTATTCATGTTCTTAACCTTTGGACAACACCGTGTTCATAATCTTCGCATAAAGAAGCGAGTGAACAATAAACCTTTGCACAAAGCATGTGCGAGAGTACCCGAGCCTCGCATAAGCCTACCCGAGCCTCGCACATGTTATCCGAGACTTTGCGAGCTTCGCACATCAAAAGAGTATTCGTATACTTTGATTTCAAAAAAAACTTCAAATTTTGACTTTTTGGGTCAAGTTTCTGATTCTTTATTCAAAAACACATTTCAATTTTTGAAAAAGCATTATCCGGGTTTGACTTTACGGTTGACTTTTTCTCGAGCCTTGACTTTGACTTTTGATATTTCTGCACTTAACTGTCAAAGTTTATCAAATCTTCTACAGATTTTATTTTATTAGCGATCATTTTATCTAATAACAATGTCTGCTTCTGATTTAAATTGTCAGGTATCGTCATAGCAAGCATTTGTAGAAAGGCAAAAGAAAGAAATCTATTCTTTAAAGGTCGATTGTCTTGCAAGTAATGAGTTAATTGATTCCTTGAGAAAGGATTATGCTGAGAAGTTGGCTTTGCAAGATTAACTAGATGAATTTTATTAGAATCCAAATACTTTCACATATGAAGATTCAACTAAGAAGAGGAATATCGAACAGATAAAGAAAAATCTTGATCTTTAGAAAAAGATTATTGATCTTGAGCTTGATAAAAAGCTTTTTGAGTATGGGAGTGAAGTTAAAGAAGAGAAGAAATTCAATTTTTGAAGAGAGATTTGAGAATGAAAGAAAGATACTCTTTGATGAGAACATCAGATTTGAGGCTGAGAAGAAAGGTCTTCAAAGCAAGATTACTTCTTGTGAGTTGACAAATCTAAAGCTTTCAAAGAAAATTTTCGATTTTGAGAAGGTACTTATAATTGAAAGAGGAGAGAAAAGAGATTGAGAAGAAAAGTTTGGAGCTTACCAAGCAAATTTCTGATCTTGAACAAAGATAACAAAATTAAAAGAAGAATTTTGCAAACGAAAGAAGATTGATTGAAAAGAAGAATGTTGTTTGGGTTAAAGACTTGTATGAGAAGAAAAGTGGTTAGAAATTTACTTTGAGAATGAGAAAAGTAACTTCGATGCCGAAAGACAAACTCTAGAAGCAAAGGTTGTTGTTTCTTCAAAAAATATTTCTGAAGTAGAAACGAAGATAGATGGTGACAAAGCAATGTTGGAAAAGAGTAATTATATTGGGATTGATAAAGTTGTTGAAAAAGAAAAAGAATTTGAGAGAGAAAAGGAACAGTTTCAGAAGGAAATTACTTAGCTTTCTCGACAATTATTTGGACTAAAGACAGATGTTTTGAAAGATAGGTTTATGAAGTCTGAACTGAAGAGAAAGTTTGATTTGTTATTGAAGAACGTAATGATTTGTCTACAAAAGTGAAAGAACTTGAAGACATCAATTTCAAGGTGGAGTTACAGACAGAGCTAGTGCTGATACTATTGCTTAGTCTCCGTATGATGATTCTGTTGATTCTATGTGCTTATACAAGACTACTTCAACTTCTATTCATGCAAAGATTCCTTCAACAATGTTTTGCAAGTCAAATGATTTTTTGACAGATCAGATTCGTTCTTCCAATCTTTTTTGTAATTTTTCTGTTTTGGTTCAAATACTCACCATTCAAAACAAGTTAAGATCGTTTGGAAAAGGAAATCAACTACAGAAGAGCAAGCTCGACACAAGTCAAATCAATCTCCTACATTTGATGCAAAGCCATTTGCTTCTAGGACTGATCTACCTTTGTCAGGTGAATCGATGAGATGATCAGTCTGATCCAAAGCAAGATCGGTTGTTGTTCAATACGTGGAACATATGACGTTGTGAATGAGAGGTATGTGAATAGATGGTATGGTACGAATTCTATTCCTGATTCCCAGTGATAAGATCTTCTGTTAGAACATCTAACCGACATAGATGGTTTGGATCTTACAGTTACCTTAGACCATATCTAATATGTAAGGATGACGAAGTATTTGATGTATGTCCTTGGGAATCTCAAAACCCTTTGACCAAGAGTATGAAGACTTCTTTGACTATCCAGAGAAACTTCTTACTTCCTTTGAAAATAGATTGCCTCCTTTATATATTCCCATCAAGAGTGCTTAATCATTTGTACCATATTATTTTGTTTGAAAAGTTGTATTTCACAAAACCTTTGTAGTTCAATTTGAGAAACTTACTTGTGTTCGTTTCTTTCCGATTGAAAATATATTCTTGGATTACCACGTGTAATATTTTCTTGAAAAAGTTATTTCCACATATCATACTTTGCTGCATATTCGGTGGAAATACACTCGCTTTCTTTAATTGTTTTAATTTTTGTCTTTAATTCATTTCAATGATTATATTGTTATCGAAATAATAATTGTGACTTATTCTTCACATTTAATCTCAATAATCATAGATAATTCATTTCATTAAACATCGTGCTTACTGAGTCATTCTGTTTAGCGTTCGTATTTGTCCACTGACATTCCTAAATATAAATACTCATGTTTTAGCTCTAAATACCTCAATTCAGAACCTGCAATTTATTTGTTTGACTTCTAAACATATCAGTTTAGGACTCGTACTTCAGATGTTGATTTCTGAATTTTAAAGCATAACTTGTTTGAATCATACTAGGATATATGTTCACGGGAACAATGTGTGAGTTTAACTGAACTTTTATGGACTACCAGCACCAGTAGGCCTACCCAATAAGTAATCCCCTGAGTGATTGAGGGGTGAAGGTATTAAATCAAAGAGTAGGGAGATAACTCCTACGGTTGAATCATCCTCTTGATTTGTAGAAAAATCCTTTTCAGAAAATCTATGAAAGGAATCAGTCGAAAGAGGTATCTATCTCTTCTGATAAGTTTCGTTCAATAAAGAATAGACAAAATGAAGTTGCATCTTGTCTTTTCGTTTTTTTAATATCTTCCTGTTTTTCAACATATCAAATGATTTTGTAAATGTCAATCTATAGTCATAGTTAACTCCAATGTAGTTCCAATCATACAGATTTGGAGCATTGAGAGTAGCTTTCATTAGAAGTTTAGGATTGTTATATTCTAATACTTCTTTCGGATGAAAAAAATGTGAACTCTTTTCGTTTATTCAAAGGAATAGTATGATCAATTTGAGCTCCTTTGAAAAAATTCAACTCAAAATCGTTGTTTTCCAATTCAAATAACTATGCTCAACTAGAATAGTTTCATATTCAATAGTAGACTGAGAACTCTCACTTTCTAAAATCTTCAACTTTCCTATTAACTCAGATATCTACTATTGTAATGTTTCATTTTCAGCTTTGAAGGATTTTTTTATCTCTTTCCAGACCTTTTGCCCAACTCAAATGTTTAGCATTCTCTTCATAAACTTTTAAAAATAAAACATTTTTGTCTTTCAACTATGTTTCCAAAGAAGAAATGATGCTTTTTTGCTCTTTTAAAGTTTTAGCAAAACCATCCATTTTGATTTGCATTAGGTTCATTTGTTCCTTATATTCATTTAGAGGAATAGAACTTACCTCATATCCCGAATAATATGAACCTTGATCATCATAGTCAAACATAGACTCCTTAATCTGTCTGGCCAAAATCTTTCTTGCAGACATATTTTTATACTTGAAATGATCGTTTACATAGCTATTTGATATAATCCAAAAATCAGATTTGAAAAATCAAAAAGTCAACTCTTAGTAAGTCAAACCCCATTAAAAAATTCAAATCCTGAAATTTATCTTTGAACGTAAAATTTGAAATCCAATCCAAAAAGGTAAACTCTCAAAGATCAAAAATTGGAATTTCCAGACTCGCACGTTGAAGGATCAAAGACTAAGGTGATATCGTATGAAACTATGCAATATTTCGAACTTCTCAGAATCATGCAATATCGTGCTAAGATAACGCAATATCTTACTGTTCACTGCGATATCTGTAACACCCTCAAATCTGGAAATAGCGACTAAATTAAAATATTCCAATACTACATCAAATAAATAATAATCTACATTTATCATTCAATACTTATATTATCTTGAGTAGCAAATTTAGGTTTAACATCAACATTTGATAAACTAAATCTTACATAAAGGAAAAGTCAAGGTCGGGTGTACTAAAAACCCAATAACTGTCGATATCTCCAATTGCGGAAGGCGTCACCGAGTACCTAGATCCTTCACGTGTCCAGATCTAGCACTTTGATCAACATAGTGTTGCTAATACCACCTCAACGAGGACCTGATTCACATGCCGAAAAATAAAAAGGTTAGGCTTAACGCCTAGTGAGTTCAAGAGTTTTTATCATAATTATAAAGTGGTAAAACCGAATGACTGCTTATTAAACCGTAACTTCTCAATTAAAATGTCTTTATCGTGAAAGAAACATCTTTTCCAAAACCCACTATTTCCATGACGAAAGCTCCAAAATATAATACCCGATAAGACATGAATTCAAATCCAATACTCACTCAAAACGTGGATAACTTTAAATGTCCAAATATCCTGAATATGCATAAAATTCAATCAATCATAAATGCACCAAGAGTCGAATAAGGTTCAATACTCAACCATAAACAATAGAAAATGCCCCATGCTATTAATAATATCGAAACCATGGATAATACTATATCCGAAAATTACACCATTTGATGATGGGGGGGGGGGGGCAGATCCATCGAATGTGGCGATCATATGAATAAACCACTAACCAACGTTAACGAGTATCAACTAGGGATCATATGACCATCAAGTTCAAACACCTACGGGCTATAGTTTGAGTCTTCCGTGGAATACCTAGAAGTCTCTATTGATAGAAATGTTAGCCAAATAACAGATTGCATGGTCATCGAGTTCAACCACCAACAATTTATAACCCGAGTCCCTCACGATGGATCATACGGTTAGAGAGTTCACCTACCCACTGCCTGTACCTCAAGTCCCCGATTACATCAGTAGTTTCTAACAAGAATACGGGGACATCCGTCCCATTCTAGACCAACAACTGACTTCTATGCCAATGGATCCATTGCAACTCGGTATAAATTACACGAATCCAAAGTGAATGACCAACACACTCAAAACGTGTAGTATGTTATATAATAATTGTAACACCCTAAAAATAGGAGACTATTTAAACTGATATAACTTACGGAAGAAAACTTAATGACATTAAGGTCACGCAATAAACGGGGAAATGGTAATAGACTTTACATCAATGAATACACTAGTAACTCCAAAATTTGCACTTGAAAGTTCAATCCCAAAATTCGCCTCAACCGGCAACAATGCTCCGCTCAATTATTAGGAGCCCTGCTAATACGATCACCTAATATAGCTTTTAACAATTTATTTACAAAGTTAACTCATGCTTGCCCTTGGAAATCTGTAAAACATCTGAAGATGACGGGAGAGACCCGATTTACCACTACTAGTGGCGGAACACAAAGGCGTGTCACAAACCAATGTTAATAGAGCGTCACATAAAGGCCAGGTAGCCATTGACATCAACCAAAGCCAGTATTATAGTTGTGCACATAAACTCAAGAATTACACAATTTAACACAATGCCTATTCCGAGTTAGTGAAAGGATGTATGGAAATTACACAATTTATCACAATGCCTATTTTCAATTTAAAAATGAGATAATACAATCCTTCACATAAATAATTACCGACTTATATGCTTATCGATCCATTACATTCTAGCCATATACTTTAACACATCAGTTTAGACATATTAATAATTTCCCAACACCAACACTTTGTATAAACATCATTGCTCATCAAATAATAATTTCCCAAAATTAGGTCAAAGTGGTTTTGAGTTCTAAAATCAATAATACTTTGAAATATGGCAATATGAAGTATTTAAAACCATTCTTTATACTCTTTTTAACAATATAAACAAAATTCCCAAATTTCTCAAGTTTGACCTAATTTGTCAAAATCAACCAAATCCAAAAATACTTGAAATAACAACTTGTATGAAGTAAAATGCGTCATTTTAACATGTATATAGTTCTATAAAAGAGTTGGATGAACTCATAATGGTTGGTTTTAGAGAAAACCCTAGAAAATCTTAAGAACACTTGAGAAATGGAGAAGAAGATGCAAACACTTGAAGCCTTGAACCTAGAGCTTGACTCAATTGTCTTAATGAAGAGTAAATGCTTCTAGTTTGGTGTTGGTAGGGAGTAAATTCTTTGAAAATCGGAGCCCTAGGAAGAAATTTGATAGAAAACTGATTTGTGGTTAAGAAGTTATGATATTTTAAGTGAAATCCGAGAATATGTAGCTCACTACATGAAAAATCGATCATCCGCAACTTAGCGCACGACCCCACATCGCAGCACAAGTCGCACAAGTCCAATGCCCCAAACCATAGTGACTTACACGATATCCCTCGTGACCCAGGTCGCGGGACAAGTCGCGCGACTCCAAAAATTTACCCACTGCCTTGCATTTTTGAATTTAGCACCAAAAACTCAAACCCCTAACTTTGCAAACACATTTTCTACACAACAAACTTATATTTCTCAACTCACCGAGTCTAAATTGCATAAATCAACTAGATTAAACTCAACTCAACCAACGCGGTCAATTTACAAGATATTGACCATGTTTTTAAAATTTCCGGGTGTTACAATCCTCCCATCCTTGGAATTGATTTCATCCCCGAAATCCCAAACAAATGCGCATATCTTCTCTTCAGGTCTTCTTTCTCTTCCCACGTCACGTTCGATCCCCGATGATGCTTCCATTGGACTTTAACCATGACGAGTTCCTAGTAAAGTAACTTCTTAAACTTTCTCTCTTTAAAATTGCCTTCGGTTCTTCTACAAACCGATTATTCCCGTCCACACGAATCTCCGAAAGAGGAACGACACTCTCTTCTTCCGCTAAACGCTTCCGTAGATAACATACATGGAAGGTGTTGTGAATCTCGACCATCTCGGGCGGTAACTCCAACTTATAAGCTTCGATCCCAATCCTAGACAAGATTTTGAACTTCCAAGGAAACGAGGAGTAAGCTTCCCACGCTTCCCAAACCAGATAATTCCTTTCCATGGGGACACTTTCAACATCACACAGTCACCCACTTGGAAGTCTATGGGAGTTCTCTTCTTATCGGCATAACTATTTTGACGATATTGAGCCGCTTTTAGTCGTTCATGAATACCTTTCACTTTATCGGCCGTTTTTTACACAATTTTGGGGCCGGCGAATTGTTTCTCATCCGCTTCCAACCAACACCCCGGAGCCCTACATTTTCGTTCCTACAAAGCTTTAATCGGTGCCATCCCAATACTGGAATGGTAACAATTGTTGTAGGCAAACTCCACGAACGATAGGTGCGAGTCCTAATTCCCTCCAAAGTCTATGACATACGATCTGAGCATATCTTCAAGAGTTTGAATGGTCCTCTCATTTTGACCATCGGTTTGTGGGTGGTAAGTCGTACTCAACTTTACCCTCGTACCCAACTCTTTTTGCAAACTATCCCAAAAACGAGAAGTGAACCAACTATCTTGATCTGACCCGATGGACAAAGGCACACCGTGTCTAGAGATGACTTCATCTATATAAAACTTAGCCATCTAGTCTATTGGAAAGGTCTCTAGGATTTCTAAGAAATGAGCACTCTTGGTCAACTGATCCACTACTACCCATATGGTATCATGAACCCTTCAGCGTTTTCGGAAACTTGGTCACGAAATCTATAGTGATATGCTCCCACATCCATTCCGGAATCTCCAAGGATTGAAGACTCCCATATGTTCGTTGATGCTCCGCTTTCATTTGCAAGCATGTCACACACCTTTCCACATAATTTTCCACATCCAACTTCATAATGGGCCACCAATACGTCAACTTCAAATAGTAATTCACGGTCACCCCCGATCTTTGGCACCCAAATACAGCCTCGAAACAACTTCAAACCGAGTTCGTATACCGTCAAGAGCAAGTGTTTCTTCACCATCACCTCACTCTTGAAGTTTTCTTCCAAAAGCGCTCCACTTGAGATACCTTGATCTGATCGATTAAGATAATCACTATGTCAATTCTTGTAAGTACGGTTCGTATTCCACTACCGTACTCCTTTCGACTCAATGCATCCGCTACCACGTTTGCTTTTCCCAGGTGCTAGAGCAATTCATAGTCATAGTCTTTAAGTAACTCAAGCCAACGTCGTTGCCTCATGTTTAACTCTTTTTGGTCAAAGACGTAGTTCGGACTTTTATGGTCGGTAAAAAGTGTACATTTAGTATCGTACAGATAGTGTCGCCATAACTTCAAAGAAAAAACCACCGCCGCTATTTCCTAATAATGGGTAATATAATACTTCTCGTGCTCTTTGAGTTGCCTCAATGCATATGCAATCACTTTGCTTGCATTAATACATAACCTAAATCCATTTTGGATGCACCACTATATACCACGAAGTCTTCAGATCCTTCCGGAAATGAGAGTATCAGTTCTTTACACAACTTCTTTTGAAAGGTCCAGAAAGCTTCCTCTTGCTTTTCGGTCCAAACAAACTTCACGTCTTCTTCGTCAATGTCGTCAAGGAAGATGCAATTTTAGAGAAATCTTGAATGAATCATCTATAATAACCCACCAATCCTAAGAAGCTTCGGATTTCTGATGGACTCTTTGGTGGTTCCCAATTCATCATTGCCTCTGTCTTGGATGGATCCACCTTCACTCCGCGGGTGCCTTTATCAAACCAAATGTCATTACTAAGAATTCATAATGGCCATAACGCGTCCTAAAAATCGTCTTCTCCACGTCATCTTCTGTTGAGCATAACTCCTCTCGATGATTTGAATATGATTCCTTTTGTATACTTAGTGAAATTCCATTGTATAAGCTTCTGTCAATATTCAGCGATAGCATTCACTGATTACTATTAGCGATCGCTGAAGATCAAGGAACAGCAAGCTTATCTCTGAAGTCTATCACACCAGAAGACCATTCAGCAAAAGACGAAGACCTTAGCTGAAGAAAGAGATAATCACCGAAAGTGAACTGAAGCGGTTCAACGATAGCAGTGATTATTTAATCAAAGTGTGATGTCTTGTGAAGCCTCAGTGATACTGAAGATTCCTCCTTGAAGATTCAGAATCAACGATCTAATGAAGCCTCCTTACAAGATTAAAGATTGATCTTATCCTCGATGCACAAAGTCAAACCTAATACCTTGTTAGAAAAGGTAATTGTCTCTTATGTCCCCATCATATCTGATACGGTACTGTTCATATTCGACCAAAAGCATGGCTGTCTTATTTGCAAAGACAAGCTTCCTATCCAAGCTTGACACGTGGCATGTACCTTTTGTCTTGCATTAAATGCAAAGGGGTATAAATAAGATGAATATATCTTCTTCATCTTAATGCATGCTTCCTTCTAGCCTAAACCCTCTTGATTTCTTTCTTCCTTCTTCTTGTGCATTAAACTTAGTGTTTCTTAGTTACAATAGAATAGGTTTTAAACTTGTTCTTATTTCGCTTTACTATTTATTGAACTCTTGTAAGACCCTTATTGGGACCAACATCTTCTCTCACCCTCACTTGCTGATAACCCGAACAAAGGTCGATTTTGGAGAAACAACCCGCACCTTGAAGTTGATCAAAGAGATCATCGATTCTAGGAAGTGAATATTTGTCCTTCACAGTTGCTATGTTTATTTCTTGATAATCGATGCACATCCTCATTGTTTCATCCTTGCAAAGACAGGCTTCCTATCCAAGCTTGACACGTGGCATGTATCTTTTGTCTTGCATTAAATGCAAATGGGTATAAATAAGAGGAAGATATCTTCTTCATCTTAATGCATGCTTCCTTCTAGACTAAACCCTATTGATTTTTTCTTCCTTCTTCTTGTGCATCAAACTTAGTGTTTCTTAGTTACAATAAAATAGGTTTTAAACTTGTTCTTATTCCGCTTGTAACTGTAATTTGTTTATGATATATAAACTCATTTAAAAACCAAAATCTGTGTGTTTGTATTCAACCCCCCCCCCCCCTTCTACAAACGGTTTACTATTTATTGAACTCTTGTAAGACCCTTATTGGGACCAACAAGTGGTATCAGAGCAGTGTTTGCTTCTTTAATCTTTAAAATATTCTTTCTTAAAACTATTTTTAAAATGTCAAACCCTAATACGAACTACAATGATAATGGATCTTTAGCTAAACCTCCAAGATTTAGCCATGATAATTTTCCATTATGGAAGGAAAGAATGTCTCTATTTCTAGAAGGATCTGACCCAAAGATCCCCTACTATCTAGAAAATGGACCATTTGTTCCTACAACTATTGTAGTTGGTGTTCCTGCCACTACTACTACTCCAACCATCCCTGAAAGCAGTATTGTTAAAACTCCTAACCGATGGCCTGAGGAAGACAAGAAAAAAATTGCTATTGACTCGAAAGCTAGATCTATAATAGCAATGTCTTTACCTGATGAAGTCTATCATTCTGTTATGAAAATGAGGACTTCTAAAGCCATGTGGGATACTCTATGTATCCAATATGAAGGAACTTCTGAAGTACAAGTCACTAGGTGCATAAACCTTGTAAGGAAATACGAGAGTTTTATGCATCATAAAGGTGAATCTCTTACTCAAATTCATCAGCGGTTCAACTGTTTGCTGATTTATCTCAAATCAGTGAACAGAGTGTACTCAAACGCTGAAATTCTGACCAAATTCATGGAGGCACTACCCGATCAATGGGCAGTGTACACTACATGTCTGAAGCTGTCAAAGAATCTTGAAACCTTGTCTTTAAGTGCTTTATATGGAATGCTCTTAAATGAGGAACAATCTCAACTTCTTTGGAAAAACCTCATAAATGAACTCAAAGGTGCCAAAAGTACTTCTTTGGCACTTGTGACTTCAGAGGCAACTCCTCCTAAAAATGTTTCTTCTTCCACTATCACCTCCATTACTGAATTAGGTCAAACTGATTCAGAAGATCAACTCACTGATGCTGAAATCTCTGAGTTTGATAACTCTCTAGCTCTCTTAACTAATAATTTTAAAAGATTCGCTAGAAAGAGCAACTTTCGAAAACCTTCTAACCTCTCTGACTCTGAAAAGCAAAAAACATTGCCCACTGAGAAAGCCTCAGCGATATGCTTCAACTGTCAACGAAAGGGTCACTTTGCTAGTGAATGCAGGTCAAAGAATGTTGCAGCTCCCACCTCCTCCCAGACCTCTAATAAAAAGGAGAAGTATTTGATATTGAAAAACAAACACAAGGATCTGAAGAAACACCAGCAAAAAGGCAAAGGCCTCATCGCTGAAGAAGTTGACTAGGACGCTGAAGATGACTGGGCCAAGACCTCTGAAGAGTCTAGTTCAGATGAAGAAGATCTTGCCTTCCTCTGTCTAATGGCAAGAATAGAGGACGCTGAAGAAGCAACTGAAACTTCTTCCTCTGAGTCCCCTTCTACTCAGGTAACAACTTATTCTATCTCTTTACCTTCTGAATGTGACAACTTGTCAGCTCTCGATGCTATGACTGTTGATTTTTATAATGCTTTAAATGGGAAGATTAAGGCCGAAAAAATTAACACTGATCTTTCTGAGCAATTAAAAAATTGCGACATAAGAATCAAAGAACTTTCTAAAATAGAGGAAACTCTTAAGGACCAAGTCTTTGCAAATCAAACCATAAGCATTGAGAAGCAGCAAGCTATCGCTGATAGGGAAAAGGCTATCGTTGATCTCAAGTCTGAAAAGGCAACCATCGAAGGATGGTGTAAGGCTTCTGTTAAAGTCAATGAGATCATCAATGCCCAAATACCTATGAAAACAAGAAGTGGGTTAGGCTATAACCCTGAAAAGGAAGAATCAGAGAATGATCGTTCCATGCTCAAATTTGGAATGTTTGTCTCTTCTATCCCTGATCCTTCTTCTTCAACTTCTTCCTCTTCTTCTAAATAAAAGTTGCCTGTGATAAATTCTAAGAAGGTGATCAAGAACGAGTTTCTTGACCAATTTCCTAAGAATAAGATCACTCAGAACAGGAACAAGAAATCCTCAGAGAAAAATCCTAAATATGGGAAGAAGGTCTCTGACTTTTCTCAGAGACCAACCCCCAGAATTAAGGTCGATCTCACTCCTACCCCTGAAAAGGTTGTCATACCTCCAAGGACTATGAATAAAGGAATTGTTGGTCCTGTCCCTGAAAAGGTTCCTATTTTCTCTCTGAATTCCAAATCCTTTAAAAATAGGAAGTGCTATCACTGTGGTGAAACTACGCACATTGCAAGCAAATGCCCTAACACTACTAGAGCTGATAAACTAGCTCATGGAAAGAATGTAGCTCAAGCTGACAAGTCAGCGAGAGTGAAACCTACCAAAGTTGCAAAACCACTAAAGGTGAAGATATCCACTGAAGAAAGTTCTTCAGCTAGTAGCTCCTCCGCCAATCCTCTATCTAACCAAGCAGGACCCATAGTAGTATGTGTACCTTTAAACAATTAATCTTTTGTTGTATGTAGAGTGCCAAAGGTATCTGGTATCTTGATAGCGAATGCTCAAGGCATATGACTGGCAGAAAATCTCTGCTCTCTGATTACAAAGAAGAAGTTGGTCCATCAGTGACCTTTGGTGGAAATGGCAAAGGATACACTAAAGGTTATGGAATTCTATCCAACGGAGCCACATCGTTTTCTTGTGTTGCCTACGTTGAGGGACTAAAGCACATTATCTTGAGAGTTAGTCAATTATGTGACAAAGACTTCAAAGTTCTATTCTTAAAGAATAAATGTGTTGTCACTAACTGAAATGATAAGTTTGCCTTAACAGGAAAAAGAGTGGAAAATGTGTATGTCATAAATGTGAATAGTTCTCACTCTGAGAACATGTGCTTCATCTCTAAAGCATCCACTGACATAAACTGGTTATGGCATAAAAGACTCTCTCATCTCAACTTTAAGACAATAAATGAATTGTCTCAAAAAGATCTAGTCAGAAACCTCCCAATCATACCTTTACAAAGGAATCTCTTTGTTCAGCGTGAGGGAAAGCTGACAATAGCCTCCTTTAGGTCGAAGCAAATTTCTTCAGTGACCGCTCCTCTTCAGCTACTCCATATGGATCTAATTGTTCGATCCATAAGAAATGATCATGGTACTGAATTCAAAAACAATACTCTGGTAAACATTTTTGAAGAAAAAGGCATTTCTCACAACTTTTCCTCAGTAAGAACTCCTCAGCAAAACGGTGTTGCTGAAAGAAGAAATCGAACTATCATTGAAGCGACTCGCTCAATGCTCAGCGAATCGCATCTACCGACTCAGTTCTGGACTGAAGCAGTCAACACAGCATGCTTCACTCAAAATCGATCCCTGATAGTTAAGCGATTTAAGAAGACCCCCTATGAATTGTTTCATGGAAGAAGACCTACTCTGAAATATTTCCACATTTTTGGATGTAGATGTTACATTCTGAATGACAGAGATCATTTGGGTAAATTTGATCCAAAAGCTGACGATGGTATATTTCTTGGTTACTCCTCTGTATCTAAGTCCTTTAGAGTCTTCAACAAAAGAAGACAACATGTTGAAGAATCCATGCACGTTATCTTTGATGAATCTAGTCCCATTCATACTTCTCATACTCATGATGATGATGAAGAATTGAATGCCTGGATGAGATCTCATTATGGGGAACCTGAAACATATTTCAGCAATCAACCTCCTACTAAAGAATGTGATGATGAAATCCCTGTAAATCCTTCAAGTGACAATCATCCATCTTCAGGGATGAATGTTACTCCTCTAAATCAGATTCCTGTTGCTGACTCCTCTCTTGGAAATTCCTCAGTGAACAACCAAACTATATCTGAAAATCAATCCCCTGAATTGATTCTAAATGAAGTACCTGTTGCTGAAACAACAAGTCCTATTCCAGAAACTGAAGAACAAGTATCTGCTGTTGATCTTGATCTCTCTCCTCAACCTCCAGCTCAGCGATGGACTACAAATCACCCAATAAATCAAATTATTGGTGATCCCAATGCAGGTATCCAAACACGTAGAGGAACAGGTAATATCTGTCTTTATGTTAACTTCATTTCTCTCTCTGAACCTAAAAAGATAGATCAAGCTATCCCTGATCCTAGCTGGGTTTCAGCTATGCAAGAAGAACTCACTGAATTTCGTAGAAATAAAGTTTGGAATATTGTTCCTAGGCCCTCTGATAAAACTGTCATAGGAACCAAATGGGTTTTAAGAAATAAGCTAGATGAAAACGGGACTATAATTCGCAATAAGGCTAGACTTGTTGCTCAAGGTTATAGACAGGAAGAAGGGTTTGACTATGATGAGACCTTTGCACCTGTCGCTCATTTAGAAGCCATAAGACTCCTTTTAGCTTATGCTGCCGATAAAGACTTCAAAGTTTTTCAAATGGATGTTAAAAGTGCTTTTCTAAATGGAAAACTCAGCGAAGAAGTTTATGTTGAACAACCCCCTGGTTTCTCAGACCCTAACTATCCTGGTTATGTTTTTAAACTTGAAAAAGCTCTTTACGGGTTAAAACAAGGTCCTAGAGTTTGGTATGATACCCTTTCTAAATTTCTCCTTAAAGAAAAATTTGCTCGTGGAAAAATTGACCAACCCTTGTCTTTAATAAAATATAAAGGTCATACTATACTTGCTCAGATATATGTTGATGACATTATCTTTGGTTCCACAAGACCCAAACAATGTACTCGTTTCGCTGCAAGAATGCAAAAACAATATAAAATGAGTATGATTGGTGAACTAACATATTTTCTAGGTTTGCAGATTAAGCAATCTGACAAAGGAATCTTTATTTGTCAAAGCAAATATGTTAAAGACATGCTGAATAAATTCGACATGAATCAATGCTCATCGATGAAGACTCCTATGGCGCCTTCTCTGACTTTGAACAAGGATCCCAATGGGAAACCAGTCAATGCTCTTATCGAGGGATGATTGGATCTCTGCTGTATCTTACAGCCAGTAGACCAGACATCATGTATTCTACATGTCTCTGTGCTCGGTATCAAGCTGAACCGAAGGAATCTCATCTAATCGCTGTAAAGCGAAACTTCAGATATCTGAAAGGAACTCTAAATCTAGTTCTTTGGTATCCCAAAGGCTCTGAATTAGATCTAATTGGTTATTCTGACAGTGATTTTGCAGGCTGTAAAATAGATAGAATGAGCACCACTGGTGGGTGTCAGCTGCTAGGTGGAAAATTAATTAGTTGGACAAGTAAAAAGCAAAACTCAGTGTCCACCTCCACCGCTGAAGCTGAATATGTAGCCGCTGGTAGTTGTTGTGCTCAAATCCTTTGGATGAGAAATCAACTCAGAGACTATGATCTCAAGCTCTCTAAAATTCCTATCTATTGTGATAGTACTAGTGCTATTGCCCTTGCTAACAACCCTGTACTTCACTCCAAAACCAAGCACATTGAGATCCGATATCACTTTATCAGAGATCATGTGATGAATGGTGAAGTTGAGCTTCATTTTGTACCTACTGAATATCAGCTCGCTGATCTTTTCACCAAGCCTCTTGATGAAACTAGATTCAATCTACTTATCAGTGAACTTGGTATGTTGAACGCTGAATAATTTCTTATTCAGTGACTAACAACAAGGGATACAAATAAAGCCTTCAAACTCTCCATTCACTAAACTCTGATTCAACGATATCTGTGTCATCTCCTCAGGTATAATCTTCAAATCTTTATCACTCTTTGATATCTTTTCTCATCAAAGAATGAATCTCTGAAAACTAAAACACTTCACTGACAATCCTTTATTATCAGTGATGAAGATTTTTTTTAATTAGTAATGATAAACCTTCCTTATGGATAATTATCATTATAATCTTTTAAAAATAAGAAAAGGACACGTCAGACCTTTTTCTGACACATGACAGAACGCGACGTTTCCATTCCAACTCCTTTCTTGGAACGTGCGCCAGGTCATCATTTCTTTTTCAAAAAGCTAAAATCGTCGTTTAGCACTCCTTCTTCTTGACTTCTTTCTCTCTCCTCTTGCTATTTAAGCAATTTATTTGCCTTACTTGATTCCTTCCGCTTTCATATCTCTCCAAAAAGGCAAAAGTACCTTCGAATCGTCAAGTATTCTCAAGAACACCAAGAACACGCATTTGTGTGTTTTTCCTTCTCGAAATCAACTAAGGTTTGTTCTAAACCTTTACTTAAGACTGGAAACATCTTGTTTCACATCTTCTTCTCCTTAAATCCTCTAAAATATATAAAAACTGTTTTAGAAAGAAAATAAAACTAATCTGGATTAAACTTAAAAAGTTTTCTATTATCAAAACCCTGTTCTAAGTTCTTTCCTTACAACAGAAGACTTTATTCTTAAAGTTTTATCCATTTTTTATTTATCTTCTAATTTTTTTATAATCTTATATTTTATTGTTTTTATAACAAGCATTTTGATCTTGTTCATCAAAATACTTGTTTCCTTGAATCTTACATTTGGTACTCTTTATACCAAACTCTGGTTTATACATTCATGTATAAAACCATGATTTATCTCTTTGGTGTTCCCATTTTTCCTACAGAAATGGCCTCTACAAGTAAGACCGCTGCAACCTCTGCTGCTGAAGACAACACTCTAGTCGCTGCACCAACCTGCCACTTTAGAGAAAGCTGTTTTCAAATCTTGCAATTACATTGCATTGGTAGACATTCCAGCTGATCGTCCTCAATTCGCTGAAGGAGCTACCTTCATCAAAGCGTGCCCGCTGATGTACGCTTTCGTCCACAACCCAGTGGGCATCTCCTCTCATCTCCAAGCTCTCTGGTACACGACTCACTGTACCACGCTCACAACGGATAAGGGCAACGTGCTCTCTGCTATAGGCTTCAAGATCCCATATCTTGGCTATTTCTATTTCACTGTTGGGTTCGTGAGAAAAGCCCTTCATCTCCCTGTCCGCGGCAAGAATGAACAATGGGGCGTTGAGCCAACCAAGCTGCAGATAGACACCTTCTTGGACTCAATTGGTTACGCCTGGGAGAATCCATCCCTGAAGACGGTGGGTTCCAAGGTTGAAAGGAAGAGATTGCCTGCTCGCTGACAATATATCTTTACCCAGGTAATCCAATGCCTTGGGTCAAAGAAAAACAAGATCCTATCCCTTATTATGGGAGAATGGACGATGATGAAGACGACGATGACATTGGAAGTGCCTTAGAGCAATTCAGAATGTCTAGGCCTGGAGTCGCTCATCAAGAGCCTTTAGGGGAATGACAACATCCCTCTCAGGGACAGTCCGGTTCCTCAGGCAAAGGAAAAGAAGTGGTAGATCTGGATGCCACTATACCAATATCAGAGGGGGAGACCACTCATGAGGTATCTCTTCCTCTTATACCTTATATAACACCTCTCTCTAAAACCCCCACACTTCCTTCACAAACAAAAACTCTCTCTGACAATTCTTTTTCCTCCTCTCCTTCCCTCAGTGATCCCCGTCCCCCAAAGGACTCTAGTTCATGGAAGGAACCTTCCTCTGAAGAGCAGTTTGTGTACATAATAGAAACTGACTCTGAAGAAGAAGAGGGCCTTATTCCCAGGCGTCGCATTCAAAAGCCAATCATAAGCGAGCCTGAAGAAGAAGAAGAAGAAAGGCGAATAAAATTCCTTAGGGAATTCGAAGCAAGAAGAATAAGGGTGCCTCAATCTGAAACCATTGACGCTGTACGAATAAGGATGGTAGATGAATTCTACTTTCTGTCAAGAGAAGAGAGAGAACAAGCATTGGAAGCACAACGAATCAAGGATGAGGAAATAAAGCAAACTGAGAATGATCTTGCCTTAGCAAGAAAATTACTCAGGGAAGACTCTGCGAAAGACAAGGCGGCCAAGGAACTACTGAAAAAGAGTGAAAAGGTCGCTGAAGCTCTTGTACAGAGAGAACTTGCACAGGAAAATTTGAATGTAGATCCAATCCTTGCTCAACAAAAGATTCTAAGTGCACTGTCCGTTGAAGCCACAATGCAGAAAGACAAGGAGCTTGACTGGTGCACCGATTGCATCGAAATTTCGAAGATCTGAAGCCAAAATCATTCATGCAACTATCCAAGGGCGACACTCCAACAGAGGTGGTCCAAAGGTATATGTAAGAATGACAAGGACGAACAGAACAGAGAGAGAAGAAGCCAAGTTCTTAACCATTTATGGATACACTGAATGGTTAGAAATCAGAGACGCCATTCAGGGTTCCAAATCCAAATTCAAGGATGTGGTGGAAAGAGAATTGGATCAGTTGCTGCAAAGGATGTCACAACATGTGCAAGTTCCCCCTCTCCCTGAATCATCTAAGAAGAAAAGATCAACTACTGAAGGTAGTTCAAGTTCTAAGAATGAGCATGAAACTAAATTTGATTATCAAAGCATTCTTGGTCATCTTGAGCTCCCTAATATATCAATGCTTTGTACCACTCTCCCTCAAGACCGAAGATATGAAGAAGATGAAATCATCTCACGGTCTGAACCTGGTATGGTATTCTTAGATAATGAAGGGTTCTTAGGACTCTTCAGAAACCAAGAGATTCGCAAGGCCCCATCCTCTCTCATAAAGATCATGCTTTGGCGCTGCTGGTCAGATACTCCTCTGATGAATCGACAAAAGACACTTTATGAGAATGAGTTACAAAGACAAAACGAGAATATCTCTGACTAGTTATAGATTTCTATTTCCTTTGTAAAATTCCTTCAGTGTACAAGTACTTTACTTTTATTATTGTAATTTCATTTCCCTGTAATTTCTTCAGATTATATTTAATGAAATTCAATCAAAGTACTTTACTCCATCTATGTACTGAAAAGATCCCTGAAAAAAGTAAAAGGGACAATGAACATAAGAGTTCTATTTTCTTCAAACTATACTTTACTCACTGATTTTTCACTCTGAAAATTCAATCAGTGAATGTACTTTATGCTTATCTACTTGTAACAATTGTGCTTTCATATCCTTATAAATGAAACTCAATTCAGATAGTAGACTAGCTGAAAGACTGTACAGATTAGTACTTAGAAATTTTACTTTAAATGTTTCCTAAGTCCTTACTAGTCTCCTAAAGCAATTTTCCTATGTTGCTTAATCATAATCAAATAGGTGGAGATTGTTGATCATAACTCCTCTCGATGATTTGAATATGATTCCTTTTGTATACTTAGTGAAACTCCATTGTATAAGCTTCTGTCAATATTCAGCGATAGCATACGCTGATTACTATCAGCGATCGCTGAAGATCAAGGAACAGCAAGCTTATCTCTGAAGTCCTGAAGATCAGCTATCACACCAGAAGACCATTCAGCAAAAGTCGAAGACCTTAGCTGAAGAAAGAGATAATGAGCTAAGTGAACTGAAGCAGTTCAGCGATAGCAGCGATTATTTAATCAAAGTGTGATGTCTTGTGAAGCCTCAGCGATACTGAAGATTCCTCCTTGAATATTCAGAATCAGCGATCTAATGAAGCCTCCCTTACAAGATTAAAGATTGATCTTATCCTCGATGCACAAAAGTCAAACCTAATACCTTGTCAGAAAAGGACGTACGAATTGTCTCTTATGTCCCCATCATATCTGATACGGTACTATTCATATTCGGCCAAAAGCATGGTTGTCTTATTTGCAAAGACAAGCTTCCTATCCAAGCTTGACACGTGGCATGTACCTTTTGTCTTGCATTAAATGCAAAGGGGTATAAATAAGATGAAGATATCTTCTTCATCTTAATGCATGCTTCCTTCTAGCCTAAACCCTCTTGATTTCTTTCTTCCTTCTTCTTGTGCATCAAACTTAGTGTTTCTTAGTTACAATAGAATAGGTTTTAAACTTGTTCTTATTTCGCTTTACTATTTATTGAACTCTTGTAAGACCCTTATTGGGACCAACATCTTCTCTCACCCTCACTTGCTGATAACCCGAACAAAGGTCGATTTTGGAGAAACAACCCGCACCTTGAAGTTGATCAAAGAGATCATCGATTCTAGGAAGTGAATATTTGTTCTTCACAGTTGCTATGTTTATTTCTTGATAATGGATGCACATCCTCATTGTTTCATCCTTCTTCTTCACAAATAACACCAGAGCTTCCCAAGGTGACGGGCTTGGTCTCACGAATCCCTTCTCCAAAAGGTCTTGCAATTGTGACATCATCTCTAGCATTTCGGATGGTGCATATCTGTAAAGTGCTCTAGGAATTGGAGGGGCCTCTTGTACAAGATCATCCAAAACTCTACTTGTCAGTCGGTTGGCAAACCGGGCAAGTCTTCGGGAAGTATGTCAAGAAATTCACTAACAACCCGAATGTCTTCAAGCTTTTTCTTCTCCAACTTGGAATCCAACACATAGGCTACATATGAAGGACACCATTTAGCTAGGCACTTTCGTGGCTTTGCCATGGTTAGAAATACGACATCACCTTTTCTTCTCTGCCCATAGACTAACCCCATGCCTCCGTCCGCTAAAGGAATCCAAATCAACTTCTTAGAGCATGGATTTCGGCTTGGTTTTCTGTCAACCGATCCATCTTGATCACAACATCGAATCCTCATATTGCCATAGGTATGAGGTTTTTCGGAAACTTCTTCCCCTCGATCTCCAAAACACACCCTCTAAGAACATCCCAAATTAAACCTTGATTCCCGTCGGCTATTTCAACAATATAGTCACATGTAGGCGTGGATAGAAAGTAGTGGATACAAAAGAGCAAGTAGCACCTGAATCAAATAATACACGAGTGGGTGGAGTTAACAAGGAACGTACCTGATACCATGTACGTTGATGCCTTTGCCTCATCTACTATCATTAGGAAAGCTCTTCCTGTCGCCTTTGGAGCACTCTCCTTCCTCCCTTGGTTTCCTTCCGTCTTCAACTTCAGGCAATCATTTTTAAGTGGCCCGACTCCTTAAACTCAAAACAAACGAATCCTTTGATCGGACAGTGATTGCGGTTGTGACCCGTCTTCCCACAGTTGAAGCAAGACTTGGAAGAAGGTCGGCATGGGTCGTGATGCTTGTTTCAACATTTGTGGCACCACCTAGGCTATTGTCTAGAGTTGGTTCCATGGTTGTTGTTATTGTTGTTTTTGTAGCTTGTTCTCTTGGAAGGCATCAAATGGCCCTTCCACTTTCTCTTCTATCCCACTATTTCCTTCTCTCACTTTCCTCTAGCGTAAACCCTTTGCATCGCCTTTGCCTCCTCGACCATCTTTTATAGGTTAGTGGATTAAGAATTTCGGACCATAGCCATCATGTCCACCCGTAATCCCCTCAAATAAGCCTTCACCTTTTCCTTCTCCTTTGGGGCCACATGCCCCACCAAGTTCAACTTATCCATAAATAGTCGGGTGTATTCTCTCACTGCCAAGTTTCCTTTCTTGAGGGATCAGAACTCTTCTTCAATTAGATCCATTTCTTGTTCGGTGCAATATACCTCCAAGATCTTCTTCTTGAATTAGGCCCAACTCATCTTGGCTAACATGACCACCTTTAGTGTCGAGATAACAATGTTCCACCAAGTAAGGGTCGTTCCCCTATGTAGTTGAAAAGCAAATTTGACTTTATGGCTCTCTTCACAGTCACAAGATCTAAAAGCTTGCTCAATTTCCCGAAGCCAATTCATGAGTGCTACGAGATCATCAGAATGGGTAAACTCCGGTGACTTGCAATAAAGTAAGGTCTTGTAGGAGCAAACTTTACCCCCTTGCCTCACGTCTACGGTCACGACCCCTTCAGTTGGGATCTCATTTCTACCCCCGGATCCCACAATATCTGCAATCTCGACAACAGTTTCGTGCCTACGGTATCCTGCATCTCTGTCCTCCAACAACTTAAGAAAGAACTCTTGTTGTTGAGTCATAGACGCATTCATGGCCCTCATCATGTTGTCCATCATACGCGTCTCTAGAGTTAGTTCCTCTAAAATGGGCTTGGAAGTAAAATGTTGTTTTGCAAAATATGCTCAACTCCTCCACCCAACATATTAGGTATAGGAGGTTGATCGGCCGTAGATTCGATTGCTCTACAGTCATCCTATCATGTTCCCCGTCTATTCCGGGTGTTCACCATGCTTGTCTGCCACACATACAAGAATGGAGGTAAAAAAATAGGCTAAACCAAATAAACATAAGGAAACGTATTGTACATTCATCAATCATCCGAACAATAGGAAAATAAGCATACTCGCATAACAATATACTCAAAATAGCGTTAGCAACGTGATATATTGAATATATCCTACATATAAGAATTCTCATTACCAAAGTCACATTTCATGATTAGCGCACTTCCGTCGACTCTATACCTCTCCTATCTTAATAGTTTCTACCCACATTTCAAAAATCGTAACTTAAAGTTTCAACTAAAGTCTAGGAATCTAAAAATCATACCTAGTAATCTTAAACTAGAGCTCTGATACCAACTTGTAACACCTTACAAATAGGAGACAATTTAAAACGAAATAAATTACGGAAGAAACTTAAATGATATAAACATCACCCAATAAATGGGTAATAGAGTTTACATCTATGAATGGATACTAGCACAAAAACCTATTAATCTACATCAATCTGAAATCTAGAATGTGTTCGGGTGTTGCTAATATCCTCAAAATGAATATACTAGTAACTCCTATATATGCACTTGAAACTGCAATCCCATAAGTCTCCTTAACCGGCAAAAACGCTCCGCTCAATCCTTGGGAGTCCCGCTAATACGATCACCTGATATGTATGTCATTTAATAAAAAGTGGTAGGCTTAACACCTAATGAGAACAAACATTTAATGAATAAAGCTATGAAACTTTTAAATATAAAATATAGCTTTAAGCTATTGATTTATAAAGTTAACTCACGCTTGCCCTTCGAAGGGTGTAAAACATTTGAATATGACGGGGGAGACCCGATTTACCAATACCACTAGTAGTGGCGGAACACAAAATTGTGTCACAAACCAATGTTAATAGAGCGTCACATAAAAGTCTGGTAGCAATTGACATCAACCAAAGCCATCATTATATTCATTTGTGCACATAAGCTCTTGCCTCTAGAATTATACAGTTTATCACAATGTCTATTCCGAGTTACTAAAAAGATGTATGGAAATTACAATAATTTATCACAATGCCTATTTCCAATTTATAAATTAGATAATACAATTCTTCACATAAATAATTACCTACTTATATGCCTATGGACTCATTTACATTCTAGCCATATACTTTAACACATCAGTTTAGACATATTAATAATTCCCCAACACCAACACATTATATAAACATCATTTATCATCAAACAATAATTTCCCAAAATTAGGTCAATGTGGTTTTGAGGTCTAAAACCAATAATACTTTGAAATTTGTTAATATCAAGTATTTAAAAGCATTCCTCATACTCATTTTAACAATATAAACAAAATCCTCAAATTTCTCAAGTTTGACCTAATTTGTCAAAATCAACCAAATGCAAAAATACTTGAAATAACAACTTGTACAAAGTAAAATGCATCATTTTAACATGTATATAGTTTTATTAAAGAGTAGGATGAACTCACAATGGTTGGATTTAGAGCAAGCCCTAGAAAATCTCAAGAACACTTGAGAAATGGAGATGAAAATGCAAACACTCAAAGCCTTGAACCTAGAGTTTGAATCAATAGTCTTAATGAAGAGTAAATGCTTCTAGTTGGGTGTTGGTAGGGAGTAAATACTTTGAAAACCGAAGACCTAGGATGAAATTTGAGAGAAAACTAATTTTTTGTTGAGAAGTTATGATATTTTAAGTGAAACCTGAGAGTATGTAGCTCACTACACGAAAAATCGATCTTTCGCGACTTGGCGCGCGACCCTAGGTAGTGGTGCAAGTCATGCGTGTGCTATGCCCCTAACAACAGTGACTTATGCGATGTCCCACTCGACCCCAGATTGCAGGACTTGTCGCGCGGCTCTAAAAATTTGCCTAGTGACCTGCATTTTTGAATTCAACACTAAAAACACAAACCCCTAACTTTCCAAACACATTTTCAACACAACAAACTTATGTTTCTCAATTGACCAAGTCTAAGCATGTTAACACAATATCCAAAAACCCCAAATATAAGCATGTTACATGATTTATAAGATCAAATATACCAAATATGCAAAACACACCAAATACCTACACATTTGATAAATAACAAGTGAATCATGTTAGTACTTCAAAATGGACATTTTTGGAATGTACATAGTTTTCATAAAGCAACTTGAACTCAACTTGCTAGATTTAGGCTAAATCTAGGTTTTACCCTAATCTCGAGGTTCCTTTGGTGCAGAGATTAGATTTATATGTAATTCTTCCAAGTCCTAACTCCAACTCTTCCCAAAATATCTTCTCCACCACAAAAAACTCAAAACCTTAGACAAAGAAGGAAGAAAAGGGGTATAGATAAGAATACACCAAACCCAAGCTCAAAAGAGGAGGAGATGAAAAGGTTAGCTTTTCAAAATTCTCTATGGTATTCCAAAAACGTTTGATTATATTCATATCATGTTTAATAGATTCAAAAATAGAGAACATAGAAAAAACATCACCCACATCGAAGTTGAGATGAGAAAGTTATGGTGAAATGAAGAAAAATCCCGAAATCCTAATTTAAAGCTGATATGGTGACTTGCGCGATCTTCGACCACGGGAAAGTCGCGCGCCTCAAAAATACACTAAGAAAGGGACTTGCGTGACCTAGCCCGCGGCCAAGGCCGCCCAAACTCCATTTTCGCTCGATTATTACACCCGATTCGATCCTTGATAAACCCATCATTAAAACTACATAAAACTTTCGCACTATTTGAGCCCGATTCGAGTCCCATACTTTCCAACATGTTCTCTATATGAGAATTTTCATCTATTAAAACTTAATTACACTTAGATGAAGAACTTATCATAATAAGAAGTCTGAATTTGGGGGTGTTACAATATCTTCCAAAGAAGGATGAGATATCGCGTCTTGAAGACCCTTTGAGATACGATATCTTAAATCTCACGATATCGCGTATTTGTGATGTGATAACTTCTTTGAGATGCGATTTCACGATTTGAAAAACGTGTGTCAATTTGATGAACTTGTGATAATCTTCAACCTTGTCTAATTCGAGCCTGAAAACGCAAAAAATCAACAAATCCTTATTAAAATTTTATTATGGTGCTCGGAAATAGTGCAAAAACAACTTTAATGGACCCTCTAATCATAAAATCAAATCAAATAACACTAGTTTGATAGTTTTTCAAGAACCCAGTAGGTTTGAACACGATGGACACCAAAATCACAAAATCTTCAAATTGATCGACCAAATATTTGAATTAGAATATGTAACAACACAGGATTGATCTTCTATATGTTTATAACAAGTCTATAACAACAACCAATCAAAAACTTATCGAAATTATTAAAATCGAAATCAAAACAGTACAGTTTTCAAGAACTTTAAAAATTTCAAGAATCTTCAATTTCCTTCCAAATTCAGATATGTTTGGATCAAATCAAGCTTTGTAATCTTCTCTGATACCATTTGTTAAATGTCATATATTGAAAGAATGTAGTAGATACACCAAAAACGCACACACTTAAGCTCTCAACAATATGCGCTCTAATCACTAATCTCTAGTTACAAGTGTTACACAACACAAGCTATTTATACCTCTAAGGTATTTACAAAATAAAACCCTCAACTATACTAATCTTGAATACAAAATAAAATCCTATCATGAACAATCTTATCATGAATTACAAGATTTGAAACAAGCCATGATTTTGTTAACTAACGCGTTCCAAAATAAGTTTTATATGTAGCCTTCTTCAAACAATTTACGGTGTTCTTTTAGTTCTAAGAAGCATGATTTCAAGGAAAAGAAGTTGAAAAAGAAACACCGTTAAGGATTTACAAAGATGGATCGTCTACAAATGTTTTTCAAAACGTTCTGATAATACCTATTATTCATCGAATAAATCAAAAAAGGTATTTTTAGAAACAACAAAAACCGGTATTTTCAAAACAATATATGCATCATTCTGGCTATTCTGACTTTGGTTTTTCTGATGTTTCAGATAATCTGCGTTTGAAAAAGTTTTTGCTTGTTAAGTAGTCCGTAAAAGGCAAATCTAGTCCAGTTTTGAATGTAATGAGCAAAAAATTTAATCGTGTTTTAGATTGTGATATTGCTTATTTTAATAAATGTAATGAACTTCTTTGTATAGTTCATTCAAGAAAGCAATTGATCAGTTTATCACAAGATAAAATTTGTTATTTGGCATGTGGCTTAAATGATTTTATACCTCTTGCTAATTCTAGAATTTAGATTTGTACTTATCGTGTTTCATCTCACAATGCCAATAATTTTTCAAAGAAAAAGAAGGGATTATTTTTGAAATGGATGCCTAAGTTTCCTGTTACACCTAACGCAAAAGGACCCATGTTCAAATGGTACCTGAAAATGTGTAATCTATTTTGCACACCTCTTATGTGTGGTATCTTGATTCGGGTTGTTTGAAACACATGACTGGGCGGACTGATTTTCTATCTAATTATACTGACAAAAATGGAGGAACAATTAGATTTGGTAATGATCAATTTTCTCTAATTATGGGTTACGACGATATAGTTCAAAAGAATCTGATGATAAAGAAGGTATCTTATGTTGAAGGACTTGGTCACAATCTCTTTAGTATTGATCAATTCTATGACAAAGGTTTAAAAGTGATTTTTAAAGTGAAAAAGTGCAGTGTGAGGACTGATGATGGAACGAGATGGGAAAGAAGATAAGATCAGCTCAAAAGTCCATTCTTGAACAAAATTCTGTAAGGCCACTACAACTCATTCATATGGATTTGTGTAGACCGATGAGAGTTCATAGAAAAAATGGGAAGAAATACGTTTAAGTCATGGTAGAAAATTATTCTCCTTATACATGGGTACAATTTCTGAGAACAAAAACTGAAGTTACACAGATAATCATTTATCAAAGGCATTCAAGTCAATTTGCAGCTAATAGTTCAAGCAATTAGAAAATACAATGACATAGAAGTTAAAAAAAAAGTGGGTTGCACTCCTCTTTTGAATTAGTAGGGGTCTTTCCTACAGCCTCAGCTGCTTGAACACCATAACAAAATGGAGTTATTGACAGAAGGAACATAACTTTGGTAGAACGATGTTTGCACATTCAAAACTACCTTTATTTCTTTGGGTTGAAGTTGTAGCAGAGGCTAGTTTTACACAAAACATGTCTATTCTTAATAGTCATTTGAATAAAACTCCATATGAGCTTATTAATAAACGTACACCTAATATAATTTTTTTTCCATGTGTTTGGATGCAGGTTCTTTGTGCTTAATGACAAAGACGATCCTGGCAAATTTAACTCGAAAGCTGATGAAAAAGTTTTCATCGGATATTCAAAAGTCTTGGCAACATTCAGAGTTTACAACAAGCAAACTAAAACTATGGTTGAAAGCATAAGTGTTCGCTTTGATGAATTAGCTGATATTTCTTTTGAGCAATCTACTTTAGAACCTTTATTTTCTGTAATGTTAGCTTCTAAACATCTTAGTTCAGGACATGTTCCTAAACCAGATAGTGATTCTATGTCATGCGCTAATAAATCTGATCTTGATTTACTATTTTAGAATTTTTACAATGAATATTTTGGTACTTATATGCCAATTTCTTCTATTTCAAATACTGATGGAGCGGCAAGAATGTCTACTACAATATCTGATATCCCCTTCACCCATTACTTATTTATGGTAAATGTCGACTTTGCGAAAGGTACAATTGATACTACTTTGTTCATCAAGAGGTAAGGTGATGATATCATTTTAATTCAGATTTATGTTGATGATATTATATTTGGTTCTACTAACCCTCAACATTGTGAGAACTTTTTCCAAATTAATGGTGTCTTGCTTCGAGATGAGTATGATGGGTGAAAAGAACTTCTTTCTAGGTTTACACGTTAAAGAACTTTCTATTGGAATTTTTATATACCAGTCAAAATATATTAAAGACGGATTAAAAAATTAAGATGGAAGATTGTTCCCCGATGAGAACTTCTATGGCACCAGGTTCTAAGCCGACTCTAACAAGAATGGGAAAGAAGTTGATCTTAAAACCTAAAGAGAAATAATAGGTTCTTTACTTTATTTAACGGCTAGTAGACATGATATCATGTTTTCAACTTGCTTTTGTACTCATTATCAGTTAAATCCTAAAGAATCACATCTGGATGCAGTAAAAAGAATTTTACAATATTTGAAAGGATTTGTTGATTTAGGCTTATCATATCCATAAGAAACATGTTATTATTTATTTGCCTATTCGGTTGTTGATCATGCAGGTTGCAAGTTGGATCGAAAAAGTACAACGAGACATGTTACACTTTTTTGGAGATAAGTTGGACATCTAAAAAGTAGAATCGTATCAACATCCACGGTGGAACATGAATATGTACTTGCTGCAAGTTGTTGCTCACAAGTCACATGGATGTGGACGCAACTTAAAAACTATGAATTTACATTCACGAAGATTCCCATTTAGTGTGACTCAAAAAGTGCAATTGCAATCTCGTGTAATCCTGTTCAACACTCCAAGAGAAAGCACATCGACATTCGGTGTCACTTTATAAAAGATCATATGGAAAGAGGTACCATAGAATTATATTTTGTTAATACATTATTTCAGCTAGCAGATTTATTCATTAAGCGTTGAATGATAAACGTTTTAACTTTTTAGTATCCAAATTAGGGTTGCTAAATCTAAAAACTTAATTCTGTATTTCCAAAATTTTAATTATATGTTATTTTATTTTCTGCATTTTTTCTTTATTTTTTTTAGATATTAACGTATGTTAATGATGCAGGTTGAAGGGTTTGTTTGTTCCTGGAGGAATATTAATTTAAGCGGGAAAAAGAATATATTTTGTGAAAGTAACATTGATTTTTCAAGGGGGAGTAAAATATTTTTTATATATATCATTTTTCTTGGGGGAGAGAATAAATATCTGTCATTTTCCGAGGGGGAGAAAATTTAACAGTCTGATATTTTGATGTCTGAAATGATATTTTGCTAAGACTTAAAGTTGAATTTTTACCTGGTTTTTCAGGATATCACATTACAAGGTGGATGAACCGTGCAATATCGCATCACAAAGACGTGATATCGCAAGTTGTGAAGATGTCGCAATGCAAGTGAAAAGTAACAATATCGCATCACAAATATGTGTTATCGCATGACACTAATAATAAATAGTAACAATGTTGCATGACAAAGTTTTTCTGATTGTGGTACGGTGAATCTGAGTTTCTTCGAACACTATTCATGTTCTTCATGGTTACAGATTTTTTTAAAGGTTTTCTGTGTTTTTTAATCCGTATGTTTATGGGTTAATATGTGAAATCAACCATCGGGTATTGGGTTAGTTTCGTTTTGGATTATTTCATATATTTTGAGTTGTTATCTGAGTATCTGTGTTGTCCAGTGTTCTCTGTGTTCTTAATATTCTTGAAGTGCTCTTGAATTTTTTTTATTCAAAAACCTCATGGTTTGATCGATTTAAGTTTTTCAGTATGTTCCTTGACTTGCAATATCGCATCCTCTGTGGTATCAGTTTCCTTCATCAGCCATATCGCATCTCACATGAGTATTATATTCCTTCATGCGATATCGCATCTCACATGAAAAAAATTTCCTTCTTCATGCGATATCGCATCTCACATGAAACTTTTTCCTTCTTCATGCGATATCGCATCACATCTTCTCTTTGGGATGTGACATCGTTGAGACTTAGAGACTTTTTCAAAAGTTCCAAAATGATGTTTTTCATTCAAAATCAATTTTAAAGGGTATTTATTCTAATATGCTAAATTTACAGGTTCAAATGGCGAATGTTCCGAGGGATCCAAATGAATCTGATAATGGGAATCTCATGCCATCAGTCAGATCAAACCTTCCAACCCATTCCCATTACATAAATGCCAAAAAAAAACCAGATGAGCTTTTGATACCCGAAGACGAATACCTTAAGCTATAAGGCAATAACTACCTTCTAAACTTTGATACCATGAAATGTGAACACCCCATTATTCTTAAGATACTCAAAGTTCATCCACTCAGATGTCTTTTGGAAGCTACTGTAAATGTTTCTATTCTATACCTACAACAGTTTTGGTATACATTAGAGTACATACTGTCATCGGGACTTCATCATTTTGTTGGATTTGTCGATCATTTCTGTACGGAGCTCAGCTTAACCAGACTTCGCAAAATTCTTCAAGTACTCTGACCGAATCAATTCCCTAGCAAGTTCATGTATAATGAATTTTCATATGATGTTATATGTGCTGACATTCTAAATTTGGGATACTCTAGACCACTTCCATCTTGTGGTGCTTTCAAGATAATGTACTTACCCTCTATCTGGCATACCTTGTTTTCGATCTTGAACCGATGCCTTACCTCCAAAGCCCTGGATTAGATATATGCAGTTCAGCGATTCTGAAGTTGTTCCATGGTATCATATTGAAGAGACATTATGACTATGTAGTCATTTCTAGAATGAATTAGCTGAAGTCGTCAACGACAAGCACAAACCGGAAAAAACCAGGAAGTTTATTCCATTCATGTAGTTATAGTATGATGTGCTCTAACAGAGAAATTCCATCTCGTATAGATCACAAAGCATGTCCATAGTTTGAGATGCTTTACTTGAAGAAACAAGAAGATCTAGTTGACATGGATGTTCTTCTAGTTTCAGAAGAATTATTGAACTATGCTGATCCTTATCCAGAACTAGAAGGACCTGCCAAAGCAGCCGACCATGACTTAGAGGGAGAACGTGAGGGTACAGATGAGCGTATGAGTGAGCAAAGGGAAAATGAAAATGAGAGGGGACTGGAGATTAGAGGTGTTTCTGATCGTGCAGTTTTTTCTACTGATAGTTATTATGTTCCTAATGCTACTCATGATGGTGATGATAATGATGATAATAATGGTGACAATAGTTTCTTTATTACTTCTGCTACTCATGTAACTGATGTTGTAACTCAGATAGTTACAACTAAGGTTATATAAGGAGAACTGAGGGAGTTCGAGCTGAAAATTTTGAGTTGGGTTCAAGGGAAGAAGAAAAACATGGTGAAAGTGTGACAGGGATATTACTACTCAGACTCATCTATTGAGTGTCAGTATTGAAACAACCATTATTATCCCAGTAACACAATTACACACCCTCCATACCTAATCAGTTGTCTCTCAACAAACAATTGTTCAGTTTCTCACAAGGTTTATCACCACTACTATTCGACTTTTTTCAGTGCACCATTCAGTCTAGAGCCCGATACACATTTTGGTACACAATTTTTCGGGGCTTCTATTGCTCAACGAGCAGTTCTGTGTGAATCTGCCGAAACATCCGTAGTAGAGCCACTTATTGAGCTTTTGTGAGGGTCGGATGGTAATCCTACTAGTGCTAAGACTATACCAACACTAAACGTAGGTCCTGATCATTATGACAATTGGCAATCTATGTGATCTACGCGTTACTTTACTCGAATTTGTTTCAAGGAATATCTCATACCTAGACGGCTAAAGGTTGTTCAAAATTCTTTCATTCAAGATCTTTCCTAGATTAAAAGTTTGTTAAAAGGGTAATAAGTTATATCTAATCCGACACCAACCCTACCACTTGTTCAACAATATATATCAGATGATTTGTGCACAGAAGAGCTTTAGGACCTTCTTAGTGCTAAATTGATCTCAAAGTCTTCTCTAAATTCCTCTCAAGCGGATTGGGTAGGAATGCTTAGACGAATATCTGAAGGAGTTCAATATGATCCTGAAGTTCATCCACCACCTGCTACTTTCTACTAATTATAATGCTTTGAAGTCCGAATTTGATTCCTTGAAGAAAGAGTTAGGTTATTGGTTTACCTACAGCTTCTACTACTATTGACACTTCCTCTAAGTCTCTACAGAAATCCCTAAATTTGATTATATGAGAGACTATAATCATTTGAAGCAACATGTAAAGCTCATGCCACTAATCGAAAATGTCGACATGATGATCTGGATTATCAAGATCAACATGAGGGGGAGATAAAAAGACAGCATGTGGCTGAGACATCTGAAGTTTTTTTTTTAAACTGAGAAAGAAAATGTTTATGAAGAAATGGATGAGTTTGGAGAGAAAGTGTTAGATCTAATTAGCCCCAATTAGATAGAAAGTTTTATAAAGTTAGCATAATTAATTGTATTCCATTTAATTGTAATTGTAATTGGACTTGGGTTTGGGTTTAGGCTTTGAATGTAATGGGCCATATATAAGGAGTCTTAGGGTTGAGAGGAAAGGTTATGAGAGTCGACTCCTAATTTCGTGTGTGTGTTTTCCACGGTGTTCTTGGTGTAAATGCAATTCTCCAATCAATAATATGAGTTTGGCTTGATTCATCTCTTCCTCTACCTAAATCTGTATGTGTATTTTTCTAACATAAAGAAAGTGGAAGACAAATTATTCCTTATGTCAATCCTGATTATTCACCAATGGTTGAAAAGCCTTAGGTATCTGAGGCAGAGCTAAGGGAGATAAGTGGATCATATGTTTAATTTGTGGATGTAAGTTCTGATTCAGAAAGTGATAGAACAAGTGATGATTTTTGGATGGTCAAGGAAGAGTTTGAGGAGATAATGTATGTATCTTATTCTAAAGACTTACTACTAGAGTTTACTATGGATATTGAAGTTGAACCAGGAACTACTTCAAACTTACATGAAGCAGAATCAATTACTCAAGATGAAATTCTTATATAAACCACTCAACCGGAACCTCAAACACAACCAAAAGTTCCTCAAACACAACCAGAAAATCCTATCCAACAACCTGAACCTGTACCCGAACAAGTAGGACCGTATATATTCAAAACTCATGAACCTATTCTGGCTAAGAAGATGGCAACAACAAAGTGGGAAAGAACAAGAAACAGAAACACATTTATTGAAGATGATTTATAAGAAGATATTTTTTCATGAAATCAAGGCGGTTGATAAAGTAATTGTTTTGGTTTTCGGAGACAGAACCTTCGGTACAGAACTGAGTATAAATGTATGATGGAAGGAAAAGCTTAGCTAAGCATCATGTTTATACAAATCACAAGATTGTCTCAGAAAGTTATTACTAAGTGCCTATGTCGTGTTTGGTATCCAGTCTTTGAAGTGAGAAGACAAGATAGTAAGATCTGGAATTTTTCTAAAGTTGAATTTGCTAATATGAAGTTGGAAGATTTTGAGTACACGTATCACGAGTTCAAAGACCGAACGAGCATACCTTATGAAATCACCAACATGCTTGAAGTTATCAAGAAGTTCTAACACTCGCATATAAAACTTTCTACTGTGCTTGATTTCCAGATGAGTATAGAAACAATCAACATCATGTGAATTTGTTGAGACCTAACCAGGAGATGAAAGATTTTGAAAGTTATCCAATTTCTATGGTACTGAAGATCCAAAGTTTGGGGTAATCTACAAAAATCCAAACGGAAAGAAGATATTTTTGAGATTTGCTGAGGTTGCTAGCTACAGTGATGGAACTCTGAAAACAATTAGACATCAGTTGTGGAACAAGCTTCAAATGGATTTGAAAGATCAAGAGAAAGATCTCATGGGTATGAAAGAAAGGTACTTGGTGAAAAAGGTTGTTCAAGAAATTGATGATAGGCTTAAATACTGGAATGTTTTGAGAAGAATGGATACTCACCTTGGATTGCGCAAACACATAATAGGTTTCTAAGAGCTTGAAGCCTTGAATCCAAAAGGGGAGATTGTTAGACTATAAATTGTATTCAAGTCTAGGGACTAAAAGTGTAAATACCCTTAGAGGTATAAATAGATTTTGTTCTTTGTAATTTGTAAGTCATTCATCACTGTTGTTCTTCTTGTAATACATATTGTAACATTTTTCTCTCAAGATGAATACACATATGACTTTGATGAAACATTAACTTCTACATTTCTTGACTCATATTCTTGATATTAGGATTAGCAGTTCCCAATGCAATCTAATTATACGTTGAATATGGAATTTTAACAACTTATGCAATCCACCGACCCTCGGATAAATTTTCCAATCCAATTCAATGGATCATTGGATTTGATTGGTTATACGTGTTGGATATTACAATTGGTTATTTATTGAAACAAATTGAATCATTCCAATATTATGAATTAGTTTTCCAACCATTTCAATTAAAAACACTACTCCTAATAAGTTACCATATCAATTGAAAGGTCAATATAATTTATAAGAAAATTCATAAGCAAAATAAATAAATCTTGAACACAAAATACCAAATACAAATATCATATCAAAAAAATCAATCATCATAGATACATGAACAAGAATTGAATTGAATCGGCTCGATTTTATTGGATTTTGAACTTTCAACCAACAACTGACCGATTCAATTTGGATATTAAATTTTAGAGTCGATGTGGTCTAATACAATTGGATATCTAATTTTGGTTGATTGGTTTTAATTGGATAATCTATTGTAGTCGGATTTGATAACTTTCAGCACACGCCCAATGATGAGTTCACACAGAATTCTAGCTTATTTCAGACAAAATTCTCTGGTAGTCATGGATGATGGAGTCAAATAATGAGTTCATTCTGGTGCTACTTCACAAGGCTTGGCCCACCACTACACAATCAGTTTCCACCACCACTCGTTGCCATCCACTCCTACTTATCCAACTTAGAGCTTCTTTAAGGACAATAGCTTCTGCGTTGATCGGCTCTACCTCTCCTCTTTGGATTTCTCTCTCCATCCCAATAAATCTTCCTTCACAGTCAGAGCAACAGAACAAAACGCAAACCTCCAATTAATATTGACCTTGACAATGTTGTTCAACGGTTTACTCCACTCCTCCTGACCATTAGTAACTATCAAGAGAGTCCTCTATGAACCCTTTCCTTGTCTTGTGCCTCCATCCTATGATTGTAGGGAAACTAAGAGCTCCTTGCCACTTTACTTGCATGTGTCTCTTTTTGTTGCTAGACCTTGGCATTTCGTGCTTTTTAGATGGCCCAACATAACATCACCATTTTTCTCGTGACCTCGGGAGCAGGGGGCATCCTTGGAGATGGACTTTTGAAACCACACGCCAAAACTGTCTTCCACGTCCCTATTCACGCACTTGTCTAGTCCAGCCGCCATCCAGCAAGCCTGTGTAAATACACATTCCACCAAAGCATGGAACGTGTTTTTTGGTATTGTGTTACACATCGGACAACCGATCAAGACCTCCATATGCTTGATGTGAAGATGAATACACGTAGGGACAAATCCAAAGACGGCTCTTCATGCAAATTTCTTAACTTTTTGAGGCACTTTCAACTTCAATAGACGTTTCCAAATGCGATTACCTTCATTTGGATGCCAATTTCCTTTTTGTTCTTGGATAAATCGTTAAGCACTACGGATTGAGTAGTTTCTAGACACTTCCTTCATCCATTGCTACTCATCCTTCATGGTTGTATCACTCAACCGGATGCTTCAAATTAGATCCCTATCCTTCTCATTAAACATATATTCCAATAGATCCTCATCCCAAGAGCGACCCCCTACTGACAGCAGACTCATGGATTTCTTTCCTTCTAGTCCCATCCGGTTGGACGTGATATATAGATGTCCCTCTCTCGGAAGCCATGGCTCATTAAGAATACTAATATCCCCCAACCCCCCACCCCTGCCCCACTCTATGTCATGCCCCTGCCCCTCACTAGTGCTTGTGCCTCTAGAATGCTTCTCCAAATGAAACTCAGATTATTTCCAGTTCTGGTTGATAAAAAAATTTCAGTGGGAAATAACGGGCCTTATAAACTCTGTCCAACAAAGAATTCTCATGATCAAGCAGCCGCCGTCCTTGCTTCCCTAAGAGGGTGGGTGATGTTTGAATCCCTCTACCTTGATAATCTTTCCCAGCTTATCCTTCCCACTCCTCGGCCTTGATTTGGTTTCGATTGATACTACCATCACCCCATCATCCTCTCAATATCGTGACACATATCGATAAGTAGCAGGAAGACGCTCATCGCATACATAGGTAGTGATTGAATGACATTCTTTAATAATATCTCCTTACCTTCTTTTGATAACAACTTCCCTTCCTAACTTTGAATTATTCCCTTAATTCTCTCTTTTATGCATACCCAAATACTTGTTTCTTCCCATGGTATTAGGCATACCCAAATACTTGTTGTGTTCATCAACCTCAACCATGTTAAGTTTTCAACAAGTTTCCTCTCTGCAATCTCTTCGTACATTTTGAGCTAAAGAAAATGGAGGATTTAAAGTAATTAACTTTCTGCCCCGAAGCACGTTTAACCACGAATAATACATTCTTAACCATTTCTACCTCTTGACCGTCCTTTGCAATACAGCTAACTATCATCTATAAAAAGCATGTGCATAACGACTGGAGCTCCCCTAGAGACCCGACACCATGTATCAATCAGTTTTGCTCATAATATTTTATGAGCATCTAGAAACTTCAGCCCTTATAATGAAAAGCTAAGGGGACAACAGATCTCCTTTTCTAATCCCTCTTAATGGGTATATATGGCCAATGCATGCCCCCATGAACAACCGTGTAGCTTACTTTGCTGATACAAGCTCGGATCAGACGAAATCCCATTTATCTTAGGACAGTGCAAACGTAATCCCGCTCGAGCCTATTATAGGCCTTGCTCATGTAAAATTTAAGTTCCATATGGCCCTCCTCCCCATCTCTTTCTCTTCAAATAGTGTAAAACTTCATACGACACCATTATATTATCTGTTATAAGCCTACTCGGGATAAACGCACTTTGAGTCGGAGATATAATCTGGTGAAGGATATTCTTTAGCCTATTTCCAACCACTTTTATAAAACTTACTTTCAAGGCTTCACTTTATATCAAACAAGAAAATTTAATACTTTTTTGTAAAGTTATAATGCATTTAATTTTTTATTCCCAATATGTTTTCTTAAATTATATTAAATATATAACACATTTTTTGATTGCATAAAAAGCAGTGTTCAAAAAAGCTCGGCGCAACATCCGTCGTGGCACATCGTGGCTTAAGCCTTGTGTCTCACGTCACGTTAGGCATGTGGCACGCTGTGACCAAATGTGTGGTTTTTGTAACACAATGTTTAATTTTCCGTACTCTTTTTAATGTTATATTTGTTAGTTTCTATATGATATAAAGATTTGCCACCATAAGTCACGCCTTGAAAACGCCCCGGTCTCGCCGTGCCTCCTAAGACTTGAGGTTTGACCTCGCCGCCACGCCATGCCTCACGCCATTTTGAATCTTGATAAAAAGTACTACATTATCCAAAATAAACCCTTTGCAATAGTTTGGTGAAAATATAATTAAAAAAATGCATTTCATTTTGATACAATTCATTAATATTATTATTGTATAATTTAGGGGTTGTTTGGTTGATTTTTCATTAATTCATATATAAATAATGTTGTATATGTCAATAAATCTTTCTGTATAGATTGAGAGAATATTGTTTTAGGGTTTTTTGATATATAAAATGAGCATGCTCTTTTATTAGATGGGATAAATTTGGAAAAACTTGATTTTCTAGATAAATTCGATCCCCCTTATAGTTTATTGAATAACTCACTTTCTATATCATTAAGCCACTACTAAACAGTCATGTTAAACAAATAAACTATGAGTCTCATTAAATTATTAACAAGGAGACTTTTATTGTATTTAATATATATACTTTGTTGAGATCTTTTACATAATAATTACAAGAGTGAACTACAATTTTAGTCCATATAGTTTACATGATTCTTCAAAAGTGGTCCCTAGAATTTAAGAACTACAACTTTTAAAATCGTCCCTGGTCACTAACTTTGTTAAAAAACTAACTTAAGTGAGGGGTACTTTTATCTTTTTAAACCTTTTTTGTCTTTTTCTTGTTTTTGCCTTTTTTGGTTTTCTCCTTTTTTTCTCTTACAACAACCAAGCAACCCCATCTCTCCCTCTCCTAACACCCCTCGTCGACTACCTATGAGCATCTCCAACCTCCGGTCCCCACTTTCACCCATGACCATCCCTGACCACTAGCCACCGCCCTCGCCTATAACCACCCAAACTTACCATGACCGACCCCAACTCAAGCCACCACCCTCACCGTGACTGACCCCCATGTACCATCATTTTTGTCTCTACCCTTCCCACGACCTCTTTGTACCATAACCATGATCTGCAACCCAAAGTATAAAAAAGTATGTATGTGTGTGCAACGTGTATATGTATCTTTTTGTGTGTAGTGTGTGTATGTATGTATGTTGTATATCTTTAAAAAAACAAGTGGTGAAGAAAGGTTGGGTCGAAGATGACCACTGAAGTGAAGAGTGTCATCAGAGATATACAACAACAAAAAATCATTTTATAGGACGCCTAAAATGAAAAGGCGTCCTAAATGCATACTTTATAAGACACGACTTTATAAGACCAAACCAAAAAGTGTCATATCTAAAAGCGTTATAATAGGTTTATATGATGCTTTTAGGCGTGTTAACAAGTTTTACGACGCTTTTAAAATAAAGTGTCATATTAGCTATTTTATAGGACACTTTTGAAAAATATCCTATAAACAAAAGTGTCCTATAAAAATATAGGTTTATAGGACACTTTTCAAAAGTGTCCTCTAAGATAGCTAATAGGACACTTTATTTTAAAAGCGTCGTAAAAACTTGTTGAAACGCCTAAAAACGTCCGATAAACTTATTATAACGCTTTTAGATTGGACACTTTATGATTTGGTCCTATAAACTTGTGTCCTATAATGTATTCTTTTAGGACCCTTTTTCATTTTAGACGTCTTATAAAATCAATTTTGTTGTAGTCAGAAGACCAAAGTGGTTCACGACGCTCATATGGGGTGGGTTATGGGTGTGAACAAAAAAAAACCGGTAGTCCACAGCGGTGGGTGGTACCGTGGTCGGTCGTAGCCCGAGATGGCGTCTCTATCGTTGGATGTGTATGTATGTATGTATGTATGTATGTATGTATGTATGTATGTATGTATGTATGTATGTATGTATGTATGTATGTATGTATGTATGTATGTATGTATGTATATATAAAGAGGTTCATTCGAGGACGGTAACAATTTACGAGAACGCGAGGACAATCCTCAACCAATCATTTTGTACATGAAATTTTTCATGTACAAAATCACATATGATTCACATACAAAATCATATATGATTAGCCGAAATTTTTCCCGCGGCAAAAATCGCACGTGTCATTTTTTATGCTACTACAAAATCACATATGATTTTGATCATGAAAAAAATTTCATGTACAAAATGATTGTCTAAGGATTGTCCCTCGCATTGTCGTAAATTTTTATCGTTCTCGCATGAACCCGCCTCTATATATATATATATCATATATATATATATATTGATAAGGAACTGTTTATTTGAGAAGTAAAGAAGTGATCCTAGCCCGTTCGTGTGGTCAACATCTGCGATTTTGACTGTGAAGCACCACATAATTCCTCGCATTGATATGTGGAAGAGAGAGGGGTAGTTTCCTAACTTTTACAAATAGGCGGAAAACGGGTTCATATTAACTCCTGTTATTCACATATGAACTATATGTTCACAGGTGAACCCGTTAATTAGTTCACATGTGAACTAATTAACTAATTCACATATGAACCCATAGGTTCATATGTGAATGACAGGGGTTCATATGGGAATCGGTTAATTAGTTCATATGTAAATCACAAGGGTTCATATGTGAATCGGTTAATTATTTCATATGTGAGTCACAAGGGTTCATATGTGAATTAGTCACAACGGTCATATGTAAATTACACGGGTTTACGTATGAACATGTATTTCATATGTGAATCGCATGGGTTCAAATATGAACTCGTTTGCCGCCTATTTGTAAAAATTACGAAACTACCCTCTCTATTTTTCACATGACCGGAAATTTTGATCATTCAAATTTGCAACTCTTGATAGGGTGATCATAAGAACCAGGTACCCGTCTTTGGTAACGAAACTGTTCTGAAATTGTCGGTTCCAGAACCGTAACCATTTTGAAACTGTCGTTTCCGGAGCCGAAACCGATATGATTGGTTACGGTTCCTAAAATACAGAGCCGAGCAGGACTGGTTTCTGTTCTAGTTCTCATTTTTTTGGAAATGTTAACCGTCAAGTACCCGGTCCCATTGGATAGCTATCCGGAACCGACGGGTACCTACTGTTTTTTAATAAAAAAAATTATATATTTACCATATTTAAATATGTTGACGTGAAGTGTTTTGGAAGCCATTTTGTTGCTGTCGAGACTAAAGAGTTTCTAATTTATTTATATAATTATTAGTTTTTAGTTTGTATTGTATTAATTTTCTTCGTTTGATGTATTTATTTTTTAAGTTGGTACTTTGTATTTTTTTTATAGACTTAAAATTATTACACAGGATACCCGATACCGGAACCGGTTCCCAGCGGTTTTGGTTCCAGTACTGGTTGCAGTTTCAAAATAAAAATAACCGATTTAAGCATTTCCAGTTCTAGGTCCAGTTCCATTAATTTTTATTAGATACCCGCCTTTACTCATCCCTAATTTTTGACCAGTCAAAGCCATATTTCTTAACAAATCAAAATTGATCTTGACCCTATGAAGTGGTAGAATCAATTTTTTACTTTTTAAATATATACCGTTTTTTGAAAATAACTTATGTTTATATTAGTATAATATCAATATAGAATAGAGTAAATTACAATATTATTCCTTTGGTTTAAGCAAAATTGTTATAACTTGTCCTTGTAATCGTAAAAGACGAAAATATCCTTAACGAAATAAATTAACAGAGTTAAGTAGAGAGATGAATTTTAAAGTAAAAATATAAAAAATAGGAATAATAATTGTAGCCTAAAAAGGACTATGGAAGATTCATGTAAACCATGGGGACCAAAATCTTACAAATATCACCATCGAAATCCATAGTATTTTAAATCGACAATTGTGTTATCACTTTTATGGTGATTTCGATTTCAAATATTATTTTGTAAGAAAATAAATAATGATAATATTTCATATTTTATAAAATAAAAAAGGAATTATTTATTGTTAGTTGACTTGTTCAATACACGAAATTGACGAATGGAGAATATTAGGTTTGATGTTCCACCGCAGACCGTTTGTCCCAAGTCCCAACTCCCATATCTCACGGTCCAAAATAATTATTTTTATTCCTATTTATAATATCAAATATTAACCACATGGATTATGGTTTAGAACATTCTCAACAAATTTTCTATAATTACAATAAAATAAAGAATCAGAAGACAAAATCTCAAAAAAAAAAAATTGCAATAATCTCCAACAAATTTTTTATAATTTCTTTAAAATATTGCATCATCTATTAAAATATTATTTATCTATTTAAATATTTATTTTTTAAAGTTTCCTATTGGTCATTTGATTTGGTAATTATTTTTGAAGTGAACTCTATATTTGAAGAAAAAACCCACTCTCTCTCCTACTTTCTCTATTTTTGAGATGATTATGTGGAAGCTATTGGAGCAAAATATTTGCTCAAAATCCACATTTTCTCCATTTTCCTCATTTTAGGGAAGGTATTGGAGATGCTCTTACTGGTTGAGGACTTGAAAGATGTGATAGAATATTCCATTTGTTTAGAGTTCGAATCCAGACATACACAACAATTATTGCCACGTAGTTTATCAGGACTAATGTCTTGCAATCATAATTTGTCGGGATTAATCCAGCCATAACTTGAGATACCTTTCCAAAAATAATAATAATAATAATATTAGATCTTATTTATTTTTATTATTTCATAATACCATCACTTCCGCTCATTATATCGATGTTATTTTTATTATTTCATAATACCATCAGTTCCGCTCATTATATAGATGTTATTAAGTAAAACTAAATTTAATATTTTATTATTGATTTATATTAATTTTGGGTTGAATCTTTAATCATAAAATGTTGTCTTAAGTTTAATATTTATATAATGTTAGTTTATTTGTTTTTTGGTTTACTAATCATTAAGACTATATTCATGTTAATTTATTGATATATAATGGAGTTAACTACATGTTTGGTTCTTGTGTTATGCTCAAATTTTAGATTGTGTCTCTAAAACACAAAAGTACACTGATGGTCTTTACCTTTTGTTTTGTGTAACAATTGGTCCTTCAAATTACACCATTAACATGAAGTTCGTTAATCCAGCCATGTGCCCCTCAAGTTAGGGGTAAATCTGTCTTATTACCTACCTTCTTCATCACTACCTCCTTCTTAACTTAAAGAATCCCTAATTTCATTCTTTAATGCACCAACCAAAATTTAAACACAAATTCAAACCCAGTTATAAAAGCTTGTAATTCAAGTGAAGAAAAACAACAAAATCACAAGAACCTAAATCTATATAGATTTATGAGATGTAGATCAATGAACATATTGAGATGCAAATCATGCACAAAATGGAGATGCCAATCAATGAATAATTCATTCAAATAAACCATTGATGTTGATGCATATGCTTTAAATCGTTGCATTTTATTTTAATCTTTTATTTTTTTGTTGATGTGGTTTGTCTGTTAGAGCTCAATCTAGAGATGAGAGTGGTAGTGGGTGATAAGAAAGATTTACATCTTCCTAAATGTAAGTGTCGATCAATTAACATGCACGAAAGTAGGAGTATTGAACCAAGGGAACTAGAGACTGAGTATCACAATGACTACTATCAATTATAATGTCGTTTGAAGGATTGGTTTGGATGAAATTTTTATCTATTGTAACCTAAATGGAAAACTCGAGCAATTTAAAAATGTAACTAGAGGTCAGAAACTTTATCTAGGGAGAAAACAATTTGGAGTTGATTTTCAATTGACACATAACGTTGAGTTCTCAAGTTGTAATAATTACCATTTATAAACAATTAGATGAATACACAATCCAAGTTACCAATTACCCTCTCTCGAGTTGTAGGAGGTCTCCTGCCTCACCGGAAATGAAGTTCCTCAAGTTTTTTCAGCTACAAGGAAACTTTTCTACGAGAGCTTCCTCATCAAGCTTTGCAGGTTTGTCGTCTTATCCACATTCTATTTTAGACACCGTTTTCTATTCTTTTGGCACTTAGTTTACTGTAACTGTAGGGACTAATGGTGGTGGATTAAGGGTGTCGTCTCTTAATGAACCTACAAGCTAAGGTGAAGCAACTATGGATGGAGGTGATGATTTACTTCCAAAAGAAACCTTTAATATGGAGGTGGGATCAATGAAGGGGTATTTTTTCCATGGTGTAGCTAATAGAGGTATCATAAGTCATTAGCGACTTTCTGGGGGTTGATGCTCTGGTTGTCAAGAGACCCCTTCCAGTACTCTTACTGCTTGCCCCTACCCCAATCATTTAGCCTTGCCTCGTTCTCCTCTCTAATAAATCAAGATCCTTGAGTAATGACAACTCCCACTTTCTTGTTATACACTTTAGCCCTGGGTGGTTGTTTAGATAGTTAAAGCTTATGTACCTCATGAACAAGTTTTTTATATTTTTTCTTTTATGTTGATCGATGGTATCGTGGATATGTATTTTCTCTGTTTTTGTTGGTGGGTGCTTTTGATTCAATTGGTTTTTCAATACTTGATTTTGTCTAATCTATTGTGACATTGAATTTAGATGTCAATCAGCCGGTTGTTGGTTTTCCTACGTCAATTGATATTATGGTATCGAGCAAATGTAGGTTGGATTGAGGTTTTGTTCTATTTCCCAGACTCATACAGACTCTTGTTTGTAATATATTCAAGGTTACCTTTAACAAATTGTCGAGTAATGGATCCCTTGTATATGTATACATATTTGTCGTTATATGTAATTGGGGACTATGCGATTTTGTGTTTTAGCATTTTGTAGGGTAGACGTTAGGGGTGTGTGGATCCTAGTTAATCAGGTAACGATGTAATTTCAACAAGAACACGATGAACAACTTCACTTTGTCATATATCTAACATGTATAATATCGTGGCTACAAAGTACGGAGTTATGAATAAAGCTTACGATCTCTCTTGAATAATCCTCTTATTATCTAATGCATACCCTAAACCTCTATTTATATGTATAGAGATATTACAATAAGGAAACTAGAGAATAAGGCATTATACACTTGCCTTAATTACATTAAAATCTATTCCATATTGTCTTTTGAAGACTTTGCACTTTAGCCCTTCACGTCTTCAATATTTGTGATCTCGGATACAATATTTTCATACCTAACAATCTCCCCCTTTGTATTCGAGATTACAATTCAGCAAATCAGTACTTTAACAATCTTTTGAAGACGGTGAAACTTTGCCAATATATCTCAATCTTGAATCTTTTGCTCCCCCTACGAATATGATCACTTGATAAGCTCCGTAGCTCCCTTAACATTACCATAAAGTTCAATAACAGAATATCGAAGGAGTCGCGATGTCGTAGGGTATCTTTCTTCGAGTAGAACTTGTCGGGTCTAAATGCTGTGATATCTTGAGGTTATCGGGTTAGGTAGATGCGATAAAGAATGATGTCGGGCCAAGTGGAGTCAACAAAAACTGATGTCGGGCCTTTGTGATTTTAGAAGTGAGTTTCTCGAATATGGCTTGTGATACTTGGAACTTAATGAATGCAATACTTGTCAAGTCGTCGTTCGTCGTTTCGTGTGATTTCATCGCATGTCTTTGATATTTTTTCTCCCTCATAATGGGCATTTGTGTTTGATACACTTTTTCTCCTCCTCAGAATGATAAGGAGTATGTGAAGCATTATGAATGATCAAAGACAATAATCGAAGTAGAATGAGTAAACAAATATGTGGAAAAATGGGTAAAAAACTAACATAGAAGAACAAAGAGCAACTATTATCACTTGATTAAAACAAATTCAATTAAGTGGCCTATATTTAGTGTTGGCATTCGGTTAGCATTGATAGGACTTCTAGTTATCATAGAAGTAAGTTATAAACTTATCTTCTCAAACTGTTCCGGCATAAACACACAGATATGCATATGGAGTCATAAAGACTCGTGTAATGTGTAGAAAGAATTAAGCATTCAATGCTATGTTTGAGGCTCAAAAGACTCAATGTGCACAAAATATGAAGTTCGAAGACCGGAGGTGTGTCTTCTTGTTTCTATATCTAAATCTTCCGAATGAAGAATAGATAGATGATATGTTAAATCTCCGTGATATATGAAACAAGCACCTTTTGTAAGATACTTGAGTAGCTAGGTGGGGTGACACAAGTTATCAACACTAGGTTCATGTCTATTTCAATATTCCTCTCCAAAGAATCGAGAATGAATAGATTATGTAGCTACCCGGATAACTGTTTAGGTTTGGTAAAGACCAAATATTTTCTTTTAAGTCTTGTCACACTCTCACATTTTTCTTTTATCTCACAAGAACTCAATATACCCTTTCAAAATATCTAACCTAGGGATGTGTTTCATGGGTAGGTCATGTTGGCTCTGGATTGACCATTGAAACTTCTAATTCCTAACACACAAAGAGTTAAAACATAGAAGTCCGAGTTTTGAACTGATGTATTCAGAAGTCATGATGCAATGTAAAACGGGTTCTGAACTGAGATATTCAGAAGCCAAAATTAAGAGCAGGTTCATAGCTGATGTACTATGAAGCTAATAGTACGAGCACAAAAAGATGGTACTTCCCCTCAAAAACAACATAACCTTTTGAATATTCTAAATTTAGAACAAACATGACATACCTATAAAACAAATTAAAAAGATTTTGGTACCCAAGCTTTGTTGGGTCTTGGAGGTTAGCTTCAAAAATAACAAATCGAGAAGTGGGGATACTATAAGTATCATACCATTTACGAACGAACATTTGATCAACAAAATCATTTGTTCCGCAAGTAGAACAACAAACCTTTGTGGCGCTTAGGCTGATTAGCTGATTGATTGACTTGACAACATAAGGCAAATCAGTCTTGGAAACAAATGATTTTGCATCAACTACAGGAGATGTATGTGGCATGTTTCCAACACTATCATCTGTAGTTGATTTCTTCCTCCAAACAATTTTAAACTTTTTTAAATTTTTGGAATTAGCAACAAAATGATTGTGAAACTGATTAGAATTATGAGTCCGATAATTTGAAGAACTATATGGTTTGGAGCTGTTAGAATAACTATGTGATTGAACACTTAAAGAACAGTTATTCTTACAAACATTAACAGGAGAAAGAGGAGTCATCTTTGAACTTGAAGTAGAATCAGAATTATGAGGAAAAATCATTTTCTCAAGGTCATCTAACTCCGCATTTATTTGTTCGGGAGTGAGTAGTTTGAATGATTCTGAATTCTCTTTATGTATTTGTTTTTGCTTTGAAAGCTCGTTTTCAAGTTCTTTAATTTTGCTTGAGAGATGATCTCTTTTTTTATCAAACAAACTAAAATTCAAAGTCGTTTTAGCTTCAAGAACTTTTTCAAGTTTCTTGAGTTTGTTAGATAAATAATCTCTTTCTTCTGTATGCAAATCATTTTTACTTTTTAATTCAGATTTCAAGTTCTTTACAGGTACAAGATTTGATTGTAATCTAGACAATTTCTTTGAAAGTTTACAAATTTCTTTTTCAAAAACATTCCTTTTATTCTCAACTTCTTTTTCTAAACGTTTATTCTTATCTAAAATTAAAACACTTTTCTTCAAAACGTTACTTTTATCACTTTCAAACACTTTTCTTCATTGTCCAAAAGATTCTGGAGCTCAGAAATTTGCGTTGATAGCTCCAAACCTTTTGTTTCGGAAGATTTTCGTTCTAAAATCACAACCTGCTCAAAATCTGACACTTGTTTAGAAAGGTTTCTAATTGTCAATTCACAAGTTTTAATTTTTCTTTCAAATGCTTTTTGCTCAATATCAAGCTTGTATTTTTCATCAGAAATTACTTTCCTTTCTTTCTCAAACTTCATTAATTCAGATATTTTACTTGAAAGAGCAACATTGTAAGTCTCATAATTTTGAATTTCTCTAACTCAGAAATTTTGTTTTTCAAATCAAAATTTATTTTTATCAACTCAAGACTTTTCTTTTCACAAAATTCTTCATACCTTATATGATTTGTATTCCTAGAATGCTCGTTAAGTTGTTCTTGTAAAAACCCATTTTTTTATTTTCAAAACTTTTCTTGTTCGTTCTGAGTTATGAAACTTAGATTTGAGGTCAACATGTTCTCTTAAAGTTCATCAAGCACTTTTATGTTATTCGTGTGTCTTGCTTCGAGTTTTGCAATCGTAGCTTTTAGCTCCAAAATTTGGTTTTGAGAACTCATCTTGAACTAAACCTATAAAACTCAAATCAGACAACTAGTTCTTGAAAAAAAATATGTAAGCAAGGTTACCTGATGAAGTGATCTCGGTCGGTGAGTTTTGAAAGGTATCTAAGACTTCTTTGAAAATGGGTAAATTTATCTCGAATGAACAGGGCTCGATGAAAATTTAAGTCGAGCGAAGATGGCTCGAGGAAAATTTATGTCAAGTCAAGAAGGTTCGACAAGAAATTATGTTGGATCTTGAGGACTCGAGAAAAATGAATATCGATTCGAGAGGACTCGAGAAGAATTTAATGTCGACTTAATGGGTCTTGAGAAGAATAGATGTCGACTTAAAGGGACTCGAGAAGAGTTTTATGTCGACTCAATGGGACATGATATCAAATCTTGACGGGTCAAGCAGAGTCGAGAAAGATCAAAACAAATATATCGAATCCTTACAATTTTTTTTATTGATAAATTAGAAAGCAAAAACAAAGAATTCTTGACTAAAAAGATCTAGAGTAACAAAGTCATCTAGTCTTTTTATGGACAAGAAAAGCTAAGTTTTCGGGTTTCCAATTTTCTCAAAGAAAGAAAGAAAAACAATTACTAAGGTTTATAAGGTTTACTTAAGGATTCTTGACCAGAAAAGCTGCAAGAGACAGAGTTTTTGAGTTTTCTATTGTCAAGAAAATCAAAAGTACCCAAAATAAACGAAAGTAAATAAGTTTAAATTTTAAGATTTTGGGCTTCGATAAACTTTCAGATCAAAGTTCTCGGGTGATATAGATGGGTGTTTGGTGTGACAAGGTGATGGGTCCGAAATCTTTGAATATTTATCCAGATTTTGTTAAAACTTTCACAGATTAATTCGAAACTTAGCTGTTCAGATTATTTAAACTAGACACGATTTAAACAAAAAACAAAGAAAGTCGAAATCTGGGTTTTTCAAATAATTTTGGTGGTATATGAGTTTAACCGATTAACACACAAAAAACAGATTCAAGATAAAAGAAAGTTACCTTGCTTTTCAAGATCGATTAGGAACGGGTTAAAACTCTGATCGTTTGCTCTGATACCAATTGTGGATCCCAGTTAATCAGGTAAAGCTCACGATCTCTCTTGAATAATTCTCTTATGATCTAATTATTATTTAATGCATACCCTAACCCTCTATTTATATGTATAGAGATATTACAATAAGGAAACTAGAGAATAAGGCATTATACACTTGCCTTAATTACATTAAAATCTATTCCATATTGTCTTTTGAAGACTTTGCATTTTAGCCCTTCACGTCTTCAATATTTGTGATCCCGGATACAATATTTTCAGACCTAACAGGGTGACCACTGATGGCCTGACGACCCTCTAATGCTTAAATCAATATGGATGTTACAGAAATAATCATGCAAAGATGAGATAGATCTAGGTTGTACCTTTGAGTCCTACATTAAGGTGTGTCTCGAGATCTGAATCGTCTATAGGTACCTATATCCAACTTGAGTATAACAATTTGTGATAGTTACTTGTGTCTCGGGATCTGAACCATTTGTAGGTGCCTGGGTATCTGTCTTACTAGGTCACCTTTTAAGGCTTGGTTTTATTCAACTTCATGGTGGCTTGATAACAATCATTTTTGGTCATGGAATCACCTTTGATTTTCTATTTTGTATTTAATAAAGCTTAGGGTCTAGTGGTAGGTGGAAAGTATCGCTTTCATTTCATAAATCCAAGGTCGACCACTAATGGTGTTGTAGGCCAATGGTTTATCGATGACATAGAATGTCATTACTATATTTATACCTTAGGCATATACACCTCATCGAACATTTCCTTTGACTCCCCTTTGAAGTCAATTAGTGACATAGTTCTCTTGTTAATGTTTTGATTTCTTAATTCCATGCCTTCTACAACACCTCAGAACAACACATTAGTCAAACTTCCATTGTCAATCAATACTCTCTTCATCAGACAGTTGACAATCGTTGATCAAGTAAGATTCCTTTGAGTGTCGTGAAAAATCTGTCTCTTGACTCATCGCCTCATAATAGAGTAAGTCATCCGCACAACTTGGATCTTCTAAATATCAGAATGATCAATTTGATATGGTGTTACTTATTTTGGTGACCCTTGGTTGGTTATCGTCGTAAGACTAATATCTTTTCCTTTCCTTGGTATCAGATCTTTTAGGCTACTATTTTTCAATAATCGGGCTACTTCTTTGTTAAAAAAAAAATCATTCGTTTTGTTACTCTTCATGGAAGTCGCATCACTTGGACTTGTCATCCTCAATTTCTGATCATTTTCCTTGACTGTCATGTGAGTCCAACACACACTGGTTCTAATGCACTAGAGAACATACATGATGCCCTTGACACATCCTCTAGACTCATTCATATCAACCTTTAGATAAGTAGTCATGTCATATTTGTCTTAGCATTCCACATTAGTACGTACCTTTGGCAGGCGATCATAAGATTTTCCTTTCACTTGTCGTGATGTGCTGTCATCCCCCTTCTCTCATTATGATGGGCTAGATTTTTTTATAGAGGTAAAGTTTCACATGGGTGATAGATTAGATCGAACGTCTAAGAAGTCCTCTAGCGGGTATCAGTTCAAATCCTTGAAAAGATTGGAATCGTTGTGCAAGCCCCTCTTAAATATTTGTTGATTTTCTTGTTATCACGATCTCTGAAGGCGATCATCTGTATATTTAATCTCCCAAAGATTCCCTTACCATTTTTCCCATCTTTTGGTCGATGCGGTACATGTCACTAGTTTGCTTCTCCAATTTGCGGCTACTAGCAAATTGGTAGTAGAATGGATTAACCAGATATGTGAAAGCATTTGACCAACACGAGTTTCAGGTTAATCAAACACTATAAGGCAGTGTTGTCTAAGGTCGTTTCAAAACTTTTACACAAGCACGCCTCTTAAAGGTTCACACTGATATTATTCGACCACATGAGTTGCTTATACTGTGATACCTATTTTAATAGGTTGGTGTTGCAGCTGTACTTGGATGTCATTATTGGGATGTCGTATTTAGTAAGGATATTTTTTTCAGGCTACGTATGAAACCTAGGGAGAATATTGATATCCTCGTCAGTGTTTAACTATTAACTTGTTGTTAAGAGTTCAAATAGAAGACGAAGAAGACTCTCGGATGGCACTTGACTTCCTAACTGGTATCACAACATTCACGTGATGGATTTCATTTATGTCGGCGTCAGCGAAGGCACACTCTTCATCTGGCTCGCCAACATCAACCTCGAACTCTTGGTCAATGTGTCGATCATGTCTTCTTCATGTTGTTGATCAACATTCCTGCTATTGCCTCCGACATCCTTGATGTTTCATCGATAAGCGGTATCCATGATGCTTTATCGATAATGTATTTTCAGTTCGTTCCACCTGACATAATCTACTCTGATCGCTCTATAGGTTCACAAAAATATGCCTGATCTTTGTCAAATCATCCCAAACTCCATAGTTCATGGCTATAAGCGTCGGTTGTCTTTGTTGATCCTTTCCATCAAGTCTTGTATCTCTTAAAATTTTAGTGAATGTCTCCTCGATGGTGGGGGGGGGGGGGGGGTTAGTAACAGAGCCATGGGTGATTCATTTAGGGCATTAACCGATGTCGGGTGCCTGGTGTTGCTCGTATGCGCCAACGTCGTAGATAACTAATTAGACAATATAAGTAATGAATGATGCTTGAATGAATAAAATTGTGCAAAAATGTAAAGGAACGTGTTACAACTGGTGACACCCCTTAAATGGGTAAAACTGTTGGTGTTAGTGATGATGATAACCGATCCACTAGTAAAGAACTTTGACGCTAAAATATGTTCTACAAGTTAGTCGTTAATGACAATAAGCTAGTCTATAAATGACGGAAATTAACCTGACAGAATAATTCTTGTATGTAGTCGTGTGTCCCTATTTTGGTCTTGCTTTGCTTATTTATGCCGAGCTCCAACCTTCATAGTCGTTGTGAAATCCGGACATATCAGAAGATTGGTTGGTCCTTGATTGTGGGGAAGATTCTTAGCTTGAATGGATTAGTGGGTCACTGGCTCCTTTAACGTCGTCAACATTTTGTCGTCGCCCATATGCTTGCAGTTGTCCTCGTCATCTCACTTTGTCTCAATCACTATTGTTCTTGATGTTTCATGTCATAGACAATCAATAGTCCAAGCATCTTTTTTAAATATGTTACTGTTAGCGCATGCCCAATCTTTTCAAGTCCAGGTAGCTTTTCATCATAACACCAAGTATGCCCAATCTTTGCCTCCATCACTCATCAATTACAACAGTAAAGTGAGGGAAAGCCGATTGTTTTTTTATACATATGTGTATCTCATATATCTCAAGAAACTATGTCCAATGGTGGTTCTTATGGGTGTGTTTGGTATATGGGACAAGAGAGGACAGGACGGGACAAAACTCTTTGTCCCACGTTTGATGCAACATGGAACAGGACAGGAATTCACTGTCCCACGTTTGGCGCGACATGGGACAGGGACGGGACTAAGACAATGTAGGACAGAGTTTTGACAAAAAAAGCTTTATTTTGTTCCACCAAAATAGGTGGAACAAGATGAGACAAGAATGGACAGAAAATCAAATATCACTAATCTACCTTCATTTGATATATAATTTTAATATGGTACTTGTTTTAATGGTCGAAATTTGTTACACATCAAAAAATTTAATCAAAAAACACACTACTTCAATCTATGAGAAAAACCATCTAAAAAACATTTTTAATTTATACACAAAGATTAATCTACATAATCAATTTTATTTATATAAGATTTAATGAAAAACTCGTCGACCACCACCTTAGTCTACCACTTGATATGTATGCAAGAGAAAGAGTCATAAAGACAATGGTATAAGTGGAGGTGTGGTTGTACTTGAAGGTACAAATCCTGTCTATTTCTTATTGACTTGACTCCAATTAACGCTTATGGGTCCCCCACCGACTTTTGCTTCCACGACCTTCACGTAGTCAAAGGTAAACTAAGTAATAAAGTTTCAACCTTTTTCTTTGTACTAATTTTTGTTTATGATTTGCTGATTTTGTATTGATCATCTCAATCCATGAAATATTTATGAAATGTTTTGTGATTGTATAATATTTATGTTTAAAAAACAAATTTTTATAAACTTTTTTATTTTTTATGAGATTTAAATTCTTGAATTTTATAATTGTTGGGTTATTGACACGGGAAGTGCTAATGGCACCCCTTAATAAGGGTGTGTATCGAATTTAATGTACCTTGGTAACCTTGGGAATGTAAAAAAGGGATGTTGATGTGTGTGAAATGAAAATCATTTGGTATGAATGTCATTAGCATACTATAGAGGTGTTATTAGACCATATCCAACCCACCTCTTAAATCACAAAAGAATACAAAAATGGTGTTGTTTTCCCTTTCAAACCAACACTAAAACACAAAAAAACGGAGGGGTAAAATATTGGCCTCCAAATATGGAGGTAAATAAAGTAGACCACTAAACTTTTTTATTAATATTTTATCTAACTTTTCTAATTATATATATATATATAGATTAATAGTATTATATAAATAGTATAATAATAAATATATATTATTTTATTATTAAAAATGTTTTTAGTGTTGTTTTTTTAGTATATGAATGAAGATGATATTTTTTAATATTTAAAAGACCTACCCTTTCTAATATTTTTGATATTTTTAATGTATGTTTGGGTTGGAGATGCCCTTATCCTCCCCATTGACTATTGCAAAACAATTTCTCTTTAGCCAAAATAGAATATTTTGAACCTGTTTTATTGATTGAAGAAAAGAATTTGCTACATAAATAGAAACAAAACAAACTTAGTTGTTTTTATCATATTAGTAAAAAAAATTCATCAAAAATATTTTTCTTAATCTTAACCGTTCATTTAATATAACTAATATGTGATTTTATAAATATTTTAATTATTTTTTATAATATAAAATATCAATCATAATTAATTAATTCTGATCATCTTACATAAATATACAAATCATAACAAGTGAATTTTAGTCCATTCCTTAAATATCTTAATTGATTGAGTTACATTTGTTGTGTATATAGGGGTGCTCAACAACCCGACTAACCCAATGTTATACCAAAATTAACGTCGTTAACTTCGTTAAGTTTCTTTATGATTTTGCCGTTAACTCCGTTAAAAAATGTTATAACTGGACTAACAAGGTACTAACCGTGCGACCTAACGTCGTTAATAATATACCCGTTATACCGTTATCTTTGTATTCATATCATTTTCAGTTACGAGTCAAAGGTTTTATGGCGACATTGAAGACAAATCATGAAGATTCATCCGTTATGACCGTTTGGCCATTACCAAGACCCTCGTCCAGGCTCAAGTATAAATAGAGAGCTCAAATCGACAAGAAGAACACATTGAAACATGGCGAAATACTGAGAATAGCCCCGAGTATACTTTGACGAAATCTGCGACACCATAATCCAAACTCAGGACAAAATAGTGCTACGAGTCACGACAACAGTGCTACGAGTCACGACAACAGTGCTACGAGTCACGACAACAGTTGTAGACTTACGACCGATCATTCATATTTTTTTTGTCACTTTGTTTATAGTTCTTAAGGTCGGCGTCCCTGTTTGACATCCTTTTTCTTTAGGTCATTTTTTGACATTAACAGTTTGAAACAAGAATGGTGAGGATAGAAGATAACCAAGGCGGAAACGCACGAAACCAAACACCAAACGAATTGGAAGCCTTGCGACAACGAGTGAACTTTTTGGAGGAACAGAATCACAAAGCTAACCAGGAGATCCATGCTCTAAGAAACCTAAATGTCGCCTCGTCTTCTGTCTCAGTCCCGCTCTTCGGATCTCAGGGTACGCCGCCACCGCCTCCACCATGCAGTACCGTGCCTACCTCGTTTTCCGGAAGACGGCCACCGCCTCCAGCACGAAGTTCTGCCCTCGCATCAATTCCAGGTGTATCGCAAAGCAATTCTGTTATGGAGAAAACACACATGACAACATCAGTTCCACTAAATACTACAACGTTCCCATTAAACAGCTCCATCATGGATTCGACGTACATATCTATACCATTTTCTCAGCCATCGAACAATTCCAATATTGGGCAAACCTACGTATCTGTACTCATCCCAACCACCGCGATATATACGTATTTTAATTCACCGTACACGACCACTAATGCCGAAAGTCATGATTTTACCCATCATAGCATACCGTTTACGACCAATCATAGGTCAATCCCCATGATGAATACAAACCATCCGTTCAACACTCATAAAACTCCCTATGATGACCCATTCACCCGGAAGTTCAAGCAACTTGAAGAACAGAATGAGAAAATGCTATCATTACTTGCAAAACTACCTAGAGCAGCAGTGATCGTCGACGTAGAGCCTCCCACCGGTTTTCAAGCCTCACATTTCGCTGATTCGATCGCTCTGATAGACGTTCCCAAGAAGTATAACATTCCTACGTTCACGCCAAAGTATTCTGGTATCACGGACCCCAACGAGCATGTCGCGCAATATAAGCAACTCATGTGGACGACATCGATACCCCATAATTTTCAAGAAGTCTGCATGTGTAAAAGTTTCGGAGCATCCCTCACGGGTATAGAACTACAGTGGTTGATCAACCTCAAGCCCAAATCTATCAATTCGTTCGCCGACCTCGTCAACCAATTTTTCCAGCAATTCGTCAGTAGTCGCAAGATGGAGAAACAAACTAGTGACCTCTACTTTATAATTCAGAAGGAAGGAGAAACCGTCAGGAATTACTTCAACCACTTCAACATGGAGATGATCGGGATACGTAATTGTGACATCAAAACGGCGATCGAAGCCAATAAACGAGGGCTAGACAATAGCTCGGGTCTACACCTAGACCTCACCAAATATCCAGCCGATACATTTGAAGATGTGAGAGCACGAACCTTGGCTCATATGAGAGTCGAAGATGACGCTGCCTTCCGACAACAAAGGTCTTCTGATAAACGGGAGCTTGGAGTCAAAAACCCTGAATTCAAAAATTCAAAAGTAGTTTCTAACCCCAGGCATGAAAAAAGAAAAGTCGAACCCAAGGTTTCTAACTCCGTTAAGTTTCATTATGATTTTGCCGTTAACTCCGTTAAAAAATGTTATAACTGAACTAACGAGGTACTAACCGTGCGACCTAACGTCGTTAATAATATACCCGTTATAGCGTTATCTTTTTATTCATGTCATTTCAAGTTACGAGTCAAAGGCTTTATGGCGATATTGAAGACAAATCATGAAGATTCATCTGTTATGACCGTTTAGCCGTTACCAAGACCCTCGTCCAGGCTCAAGTATAAAAAGAGAGCTCAAATCGACAAGAAGAACACATTGAAACATAGCGAAATACTGAGAAGAGCCCCGAGTATACTTTGACGAAATCTGCGACACCACAATCCAAACTCACGACAACAGGGCTACAAGTCACGACAACAGTCGTAGACTCACGACCGATCATTCATATTGTTTTTGTCACTTTGTTTATTGTTCTTAAGGTCGGCGTCCCTGTTTGACGTCCTTTTTCTTTAGTGCATCACGATCCCCTTACGGTCGTCTGCGGTTTTTTCTCGGAAGGGAGTTTTCTGCATCAACAATTCTTTGTGTCGTTTACATTTTATTTGTTTGTTTTTCGAATTGGTTTACTTTCTTTTGTTGATAAAGTCATTTTTTGGCATTAACACCCAACACGAAATAACTCAACCCGAAGCAACCCGATGTCTGATCGAGTTGTAAAATCTTCAAACAATAGGTATTAGGTTGATAATAGGTTACGTTTATTTGAACCTAACCCAACCCGATGAACCCGACATTGTTTTATTTATTGGGTTTAATATGATTATTGAGTCTCTATTAATATTTTCATTAGTCAATTACAACATCACGTATCCTCTTCATATACATATATTTTCGATCTATTCTTCATCTCTATATTACGTCTTTGTATTTATGTTTACTACTGTGAACATATATATATATATATATATATATATGCAAATTGAGAAAATTAATTAATGTTATATACTTAAAATTTAGAAAGTACAGATAAGATACACCGACTGATTGACGTTGAATAAGAAATTATTAATAGAGAAAAAACAACATCTTCAAGGTTAGACATTGATGCCTTACGCCTGTGTTTTAGACATCAATATCCGCTATTGTTCCTGATTTTTGATGGTGAAAAACTCAGGTAAGATCAAGTCTTTTTACTGCACAATTTTCATCAATGTCTAAGACCCGATTTCTAAAAGACGACTCTATTATCTCTAGTAGCACACTATATTTGTTTGGAACCAAATTTCATACCGGTACATAGAAAAAATTATTCACGCCCAAAACGTAAAGTACGCCCTCCAACATCAAAATACAACGCCTCTTGGTGATCTTCTTCTGGTGGTGATACCCGCATTTGTAACATCAAATGCACGAGCAGTCGCGATCTACTGACCGGATATCGAGCCAGTGACCGAATCAAATGCTCCTAAACATTTGTTTCTCTTTTTTCCGTCCCCGCAATGCTATGAAAATTTTATTTGCAATATCTAGAGTTGATCTTATATCAAAATCGTGTTTCATATTAACCCCCCTGGTAGATATAATATAAAAATGTTACAAAAATAACATACAAATACATTTTTTTTGAAATGAAAATGTGTATAAAGTAATAAAGCATACCATGATGAATGATGATCAAATAATGGTGAACGCCGGTGAAAGTGGTATGTGAAAGTATGTAAAAATCTTAACTAAACATTTAAAAGTGACAAAGTGTTGGTAATATTGTATTGAAAGAGATGGAGTGTTGGTGATCTTAGAGTGAAAGAGATGATGTGTTGATAAATTGAAAGAGATGATATTTATAGTGAATTCGAATAAAATAAAACCAAAATAGAGGATAGAATAATATTTGTTGCAAAGGATGAAAATTTGTTGAAAAAGAGAAATTTATTGACAATGAAAAAAAAATAGAAGTTAAAATTGAAAAAGTTAAAAAAAATCTTCTAAGAATAAGAATTTTGGAAAAAAATTATATTTTAATAAAAATCTTGTAAAAATTGTAGTTTTGAAAAACTTAATTTTTAAGGTAAAATTTGTATTTTAAATAAAATCGTATAAAAATTATATTTTTAAAATAAAATTTGGTTTTTAAGAAAAATCGAGTAAGATTTGTATTTTAAAAAGAAATGAATTTAAAAAAAATAAAATTATTGGTGCCTCTTGGATATAATCAACATGTTTCTTTTACGTAGATATATACTTGAGACAAAATATACTAAGACATTGTTTGGCAAAAAAATAAAATAACTTATAAGCTGGCTTATATGCTAGCTTATATTTTGAGTAATCGTCTGGATACACATAAGCTAGCTTATAAGTCAGTTTATAAGCTAGTTTATCTATAAGCTACTTAAAGTAGCTTATGAGGAACTTTTTGACATTTTTTCCTATTATACCCCTGATTAATATTATTTATTTATTTACTATTATTATTAATTATAAATAAATATTAATTATTAATAAATATTAATTATAAATAAATTTTAATTTTATATAAATATTAATTATTCATAAATATTTATTTATTGAAATTAAAATTAATTAAAAATCAAAAATTATTTTTAATTACACATTTTTAATTAATTTTAATTATATAATAAATACTAATAATAAATAATAATCATTTATAAACTTTATTCACTATCATATAAATTATTTTTTAATTATTATTCAATACATTTAGATATCGAAAAACAAATATAACAATTCCAAAAATATTTATGTATGATACATAAATATTAAAGTATTACTTATTTTATTTTATAAATAATGAAAATATCCTAAATAATTGTAAGAAAATATGTAATTTAATTATTGATTATATTTTTGAAAAACATTAATTAATTATGATATGTGAGTTTGACCAATTTTATTGTTATTCTTATTATATGTAATGGTTATTTAAAATCATAGATTAATGTATATTTTTCTAAAATTTGTTTTAACTAATTCAAAATTTATATTATGTATATATAATAATCAATTTTAAATTCTTTCCATTAACATATTATATTATTTGGGTTTTTACTATTTTATTTGTATTAATTAACATATTATATTATCATAAATTTATTTTAATTATATTATTGAAAAACTATTTAAATTATACTATGAAATGTTTGTAATTGACTATTTTTTCAAGATTTCTTCTTTGGTAATTTTACATTCTTATAAACTAGTTTTTGCGAAACGTAATTTGTTTATCAGCTAGCTTATCAGCTACTAGCTAGCTTATAAGTCATCAGCTAGCTTATCAGTCATAAGCTACCTTATCAGCTAGTTTGCCAAATATACCCTAAATTAATAGAGGGAATAAGACAAACAACAAAAAGTTGCATCGGGGAATGTGTAGGTACTCACCGCTCACCGACGGGTGAGCGATCGTACATTTGACCTTGGTTAACCGGCGGCGGGTGGGTGGGGAAGGGATAATGTTTTGTCACATCGTGTCATAGAATTTCTGATTAATTGCATATTGGTCCGTAAAAGAGTTTTTGTTGTAAAAAAGTGTTTTTTGCTCACCGGAAATTTGTTTTTTTTGTATTTGTCAATGTTATAATACGGGTTTATGTGGTTTTGAGAAATTGATAATGTTTTTATTTTGAATAAGGGTTAAATGCATGAAATAGCAACCTACTTTCAAAATTTTCTTTATTATAGCACTACATTTTCATTTTTACTTAGTATAGCTGTAACAACCACGATTCTAAAACAAAGGTAAAACATACTATTGCTTTAAAAGATTCAAATCTAAACATAAATTGGTCCCAAATGTGAAACATGATCTCATAGTTTGCAGCGGAAATAAACAACTACTGAGATTATTACATATAATTCTAAACTAGGCAACTTACTATACAAGTAGCGCATCACTTCTATCCTTCCCAAGCTCATAGCTTCCCTTTCCCTTTACTTGTGCTTTCTATCATATGCCTTTCTGAAAATGGTTTTCAGTTTATAAAAGAGAGGGTTAGACCAAAAGGCCTAGTGAATTCCCAAAAAAAACAGTTAATATGCAAGACAGTTATAAGAGAGAAAAATGGTTAGTCATGACTATTAACTCACACTTTTTAAACACTTTTCTCGTACTTGTTGCAATGGTTAGTCGTGACTAGTGCTGGTCACACACATCGTGACCTTTAACGGGCCCACACCGCCCAAAAAGTCGGGCACACGCCGCCCAATTTGAATGGTTTAAAACATTTCAATTTAAAACATTCATTTTATAAAAGAAGCATGCGAAGGGAACTCACCAGAATTGCCAAGCCGCTTAACACACTTCCAACTATGATCCCACAAACCGAACACCTGAATTAGATCAATTAACTACAAGTTAATGACCCAATTATACTTTCACACATCCCACTTATAAACCCTCTAGGCTAGGACACCACCTAACACCCCTAATTAACCTTTAAGCAAAAACTTTAAAATGCTGAAACAGTAAGTTACGCGACTTACTGCGCGACTTGAAACCGGGGGAAAAGCCGTTGGACTCATTGTCCTGCACAATTTCCTTCTCGAACCACAAAACCTCAAAACCAACCATTTTACTGATTTCCATCCCAAACTCATATTAAACTTAGCCAAACTTATACCAAAACCATTCCCAACAACAAATAAACCATTTACTCCATTCCATCCATTCCATCCATTGATTTCATGGTATTGCATCTCCATAGATCAACTCAAGATCATCATGGTGGTTTCCATTGATTTCACTCCCTAGGAATGAAATATGAATCCCAATACTTGAAGAATGCCTCAATACTTAATCTAATAACCCAAAATACTAATTTGGAGACATTAATCATATAACCAACAACTCAACTATAAAACCCCCTGGTTTTACATCATTCCTTAGACTCAACAAAGTAAGAAGATGAAAGAGAGAAGCATTCATACTTGAAATTGCTTGAAGAATACTTGTTTCCTTGAAATTTCTCTTCTCCTTCTCTTTTCACCAAGAATCGCACCTTGAGGTTACACACACACACACTTCAGCCGGCTGATTTCTAAATGAGAGGATTTCACCCCTTTTGACCTAAAATCCATATTTACAACTTCAGTCCCTGAAGTTTAAGAAGTTAGGCTCCATCCACCCAATTTACAAACATAAAAACACTAACTAGAATCCGGGTTATTACATCTCACCCCCCTAAAAAGATTTCGTCCCTGGAATTCCTTAAGCGAAAAGTTGAGGGTATTTCTTCCTCATTTCCGATTTCGGTTCCCACGTTGCATCTTGCCTCTTGTGGAACCTCCAATGCACCTTCACTAACACAATCTCTTTGTTCCTTAACTTCTTAATCTTTCGATCCACGATCGCTTCCGGTTCTTCCGCATATTCCAACTTTTCATCCACTTGAATATCATCCAGTGGTACTGACAAACCCGTATCCGCTAGACATTTGCGTAAATTAGACACGTGAAACGTGCTATGTATGCCCCAAAGTTTCTCCGGAAGATCCAACTTGTATGCCACGGCACCCACTCGTGCCTTTATAACAAACGGTCCTATATACCGAGGACTCACCTTTCATCTCTTTCTAATACGCACCACTCCTTTCCAAGGAGGCATCTTCAACATAACCTTGTCCTTCACTTGAAACTCAATCGGTTTCCTTCTCTTGTCCGCATACGTTTTCTGTCGGCTTTGAGCCACTTTCAAGTTCTCACGAATCTGCCCAATCTTATCCGCAGTGATCTGAATAATTTCCGGTCCAGCTAACTACTTTTCCCCCACCTCATTCCAACACAAAGGTGTTCTACATTTGCGTCCATACAACGCCTCATATGGTGCCGCTTAAATACTCGCATGATAACTATTATTGTACGAGAATTCAATCAATGGCAAATGCGTCTCCCACGACCCACCAAAATCAATCACACATGCTCTAAGCATATCTTCCAAGGTTTGAATTGTTCTCTCACTCTGTCCATCCGTCTGTGGATGATAAGCAATGCTCAAATTCAGCTTCGTCCCCAACTCTTTCTGAAAACTTTCCCAAAACGCCGACGTAAAACGGCTATTTCGATCCGAAATTATAGACGATGGCACCCCATGTCTAGTTACGATCTCATCAATGTACGACCTTTGGTGTTCTTGGCAACTTTGTAACGAAATCCATCGTTATATTGTCCCACTTCCATACCAGAATGTCCAAAGGTTGAAGTTTTCCATACGGCCTTTGGTGTTCCGCCTTGACATGCAAACAGGTCAAGCATCTCTCCACATAGCAAGCTATATCCTTCTTCATCCCCTCCCACCAATAATATTGTCGTAAATCTCGATACATCTTATTCGTGCGCGGATGTATTGAATACCTTGACTTATGTGCTTCCTCTAATATCTTCTCATGCAAACCACCAAACTTAGGAACCCACACACGGTCACCCAAACATTTCAAACTTTTACTATCACTTACTAACAATGCGACATTTCCCACCATCCTTTCACTCTTTAGATTTTCTTCTAATAGTGCTTCATCTTGAACTCTCTTGATCTCTTCCAAAATAGTAGGTGACGCTTCAACTCTAAAGGCCACTATCTTGGTCGGCTCCCCTCTATCCTTCCGGCTTAGGGCATCGGCTACCACGTTCGCCTTCCCCGGATGGTAAAGAGTTTCACAATCATAATCATTCAATAGCTCGACCCACCTTCTCTGTCTCATATTCAACTCTTTCTGATCAAACAAATGCTTGAGGCTCTTATGATCGGTGTAAATTTGACACTTCACTCCATAGAGGTAATGCCGCCAAATCTTAAGAGTGAAAACTACCGCCGCTAACTCCATATCATGATTAGGATAGTTTCTTTTATGATCTTTCAACTGTCTCGAAGCATATGCAATCACTTTCATGTGTTGCATGAGCACACAACCCAATCCCAACTTGGATGCATCACTATAAATCACGAACCCTTCCGTTCCGTCTGGCAACGATAAAACGGGCGCACTACTCAACTTCTCTTTCAACAAATTAAATGTCGACTCCTGAGCTTCGGTCCACACAAACTTGACATTCTTCTTAGTCAACGAGGTCAAAGGTGTAGCTACCCACAAAAAGTCTTGAATGAACTTCCGGTAGTACCCCGCTAGACCTAAGAAGCTTCTCACTTCTGATGGTGTTCTCGGTGGCTCCCAACTCTTGATAGCCTCAATATTTGCCGGGTCCACCTTGATTCCGCTTTCGGACACTACATGTCCTAGGAACTGAACTTCTCGAAACCAAAACTCACACTTCGAAAACTTCGCATAAATCTTCTCATGCATTAGCAACTCCAACACTAGGTGAAGATGTTCTTCATGCTCAATTTCCGTCCGAGAGTAGATCAGAATATCGTCAATGAAAACGATCACACACTTGTCCAACAAAGAACCACACACTCGGTTCATCAAATTCATAAACGCTGTCGGAGCATTAGTTAAACCAAAAGGCATAACTAAAAACTCATAATGACCATACCTCGTTCGAAAATTCGTTTTAGACACATCCTCCTCTCTCACTTTCAACTGATGATAACTGGACCGCAAGTCTATCTTTGAAAAATAGCTTGCCCCTTGAAGTTGGTCAAACAGATCGTCTATCCTAGGTAACGGATACTTATTCTTGATCATTACGTTGTTCAACTCAAGGTAGTCTATACACATCCTCATAGACTCATCTTTCTTCTTAACAAATAATATCGACTAGGGCGTACAAATCCCTTATCAAGTAACTCTTGAAGTTGCGTCATCATCTCTTTCATTTCCGCCGGTGCTAATCGATATGGTGCACGAGCTATTGGTGCGGCCCTAGGTACCAAATCGATTCTAAACTCTACTTGACGATCTGGAGGTAATCCAACAAGATCATCGGGAAATACCTCGGGATACTCTTTTACTACGGGTACTTCCTCCACGCTCTTCTTTTCTCTTTCGGCATCAATCACATATGCCATGAATCCGCAACATCCCTTGGCTAAACATTGTTTAGCCTTTAACATGGATATAATACACGTCTTCCTTTCACTTCGATCACCATATATCATGACCTCTCTTCCTTCCGGCAAGGTGATTCAGAGCAATTTCTTCTTACACACAATGTTCGCGTTATTGCTAGCCAACCAATCTATTCCCACAATCACATCAAAATCACTCATCGCCGTTGGGTATAATAACAACGGGATATGACAACCCTCTATATCAATGCTAAAACCTTCTAAAACTTCTTTCATCACGACTCGCCTATCATCGCCGATCTCTACCTCAAATCTATGATCCAACCTCTTTGGCTTGACATTCAAGAGCCACATAAAAACAGTTGATATAAAAGAACGGTTCGTACCTGAATCAAACAACACCCTGGCATGAGTAGAATTAATAAGAAAGGTACCTGTCACCACATCAGGCGCCTCTTCTGCTTTAGTAGCCGTCATCTGGAAAGCCCGCACTTGAGCTCGTGGAGCTTCCACCTTCCTTTCCGCTCCACAACCACGTCCCCTGCCAAAGTTTCTCATTGCACCTTTCTTCATTTGAGGGCAATCCGACCTCATATGCTCAAAAGACCCACACTGATAACATGCTCTCGAGTTGGGACACTCCCTAGCCATGTGTCCCATCTTCCCACACTTGAAACACCTTTTTGATTCCAAAGCACAATCCCCACGGTGTACACGATTACACTTCCCACACGGTTTCTCCACAAACCTTTGGCTCCCATGATTATCATACTTCGAGAACTTAGCTTTCTTGGAATCATTTGATGCTCCTTCCCACTTTCTCTTTTTGGTACCCTTTTCCATCACTTGGCGATCCTTTTCTTTCTCGGTTATCTCGGCCGCATCAACCGCCAATTGGAAATTCGATATGTTCATTGTCATTACCAACTCTCTTATAGAAGCTTTCAAACCCCACACATGACGATCCACCATTCGTTTCTCGGTTGAGACATAAGCCTCGGCAAAACAAGACTTCTCTAAAAACTTTATGGTGTACTCTTGAATAGTCATATCTCCTTTCTCTAAGTGCAAGAACTCTTCCTTAAGTTGTCTTTTAGCGGTTTTAGGACAATACTTGTTTTTAAACAAGCTCACAAATTTCTCCCAAAGTCTTCTTAGCCACTCCCGAACCAATCTTTCCACTTTCCAAATCCCACCAACAACGTGCTTCCCCCTTAAGCATAGTGGTGGCATGCAACACCTTATCCTTTTCCGCACATTCACTAGTATCAAACACCACTTCCATCTCTCTAATCCATTGCAAAGCCAACACCTGGTTACGCTCTCCAGTGTAAGTAGGAGGTTTGCAAGTTAGGAATGTCTTGTAGTTACATCCCTTCGATTCCATATTCTCTATTTTGGGGGTAGTCTTTTGGGATAAGTTACTACGACTTCATTCTCCCTTAGACCCCTCCGCATCATCATCCTCACAAGGAATTGTCGCGCTTGAAGAACGTTTTTTACTCACCAAATCTTGAATTGCTACTTCAAGTTTCCCAATCCCCGCATTGAAGTCATTCTTGGTCACAAACCCTCACTCTTGTGTTCAGCCTCCCCTTTTTCCGCGTCCCCTACCACGCACACTCACAAAACTTTCTTGAATCGACTCCACCGGCTCATTTAACGGCTTAGTCACCACCCCACGACCACGAGTACGGACCATACCTCAGCCTCAAGTCCCACCCTCATGGGCTCCCAAAGATGATGCACCTCTTCGGGTTCCACGACCCCTTCCTCTACCCTTTCCTCGGGTAGTAACGGGTACAATGGTTTCAACTTGATCGAGTTGAGTATCTCCAATCGCAGGATCTCTTTCCGCTAATGACACTGATGTCGTCCTCACGAAACCACGAGTCATACTTCTCGATACTGAAACGAACATAACATAAGACAACCAGTTAGATCACACTAAGGTGTTCGAGCACATTCATGTACCTGTAAATTTACAATGACACTGGCCAGATGTGATTTTGAATTTACCTTACACGTTAGCCCTTTCTACCCTATCATTACTCTCACCGGTTAACCACACTCTACCCAAGTCTACTTAAATCTCAGAACCACCTATCCCTCAGTCTAAGTCTAGATGCTCCTCGAACACCTAATTCTCTTAAACTAGGGCTCTGATACTATTTGTAACAACCACGATTCTAAAACAAAGGTAAAACATACATGTACCACCACGTCCCCCGCCAAAGTTGCTCACCGCACCTTTCTTCATTTGAGGGCAATCCGACCTCATATGCTCAAAAGACCCACACTGATAACATGCTCTTCCAGTTGGGACACTCCCTAGCCATGTGTACCATATTCCCACACTTGAAACACCCTGTTGATTCCAAAGCACAATCCCCACGGTGTATACGATTACACTTCCTACACGGTTTCTCCACAAACCTTTGGCTCCCATGATTATCATACTTCGAGAACTTAACTTTCTTGGAATCATTTGATGCTCCTTCCCAGTTTCTCTTTTCGGTACCCTTTTCCATCACTTGGCGATCCTTCTCTTTCTCGGTCATCTCGGTCGCATCAACCGCGAATTGGAAAGTCGATATGTTCATTTTCATTACCAACTCTCTTATAGAAGCTTTCAAACCCCACACCTAACGATCCACCATTCGTTCCTTGGTTGAGACATAAGCCTCGGCAAAACGAGACTTCTCTAAAAACTTTACGGTGTACTCTTGAATAGTCATATATCCTCGCTCTAAGTGCAAGAACTCTTCCTCAAGTTGCCTTATAGCGGTTTTAGGACAATACTTGTTTTTAAACAAGCTCACAAACTTCTCCCATGAAGTCTTCTTAGTCGCTCCCGAACCAATCTTTCCACTTTCCAAATCCCACCAACAACAAGCTTCCGCCTTAAGGATAGTGGTGGCATGCAACACCTTATCCTTTTCTGTACACTCACTAGTATCAAACACCACTTCCATCTCTCTAATCCATTGCAAAGCCAACACCTGGTTACGCTCTCTCGTGTAAGTAGGAGGCTTGCAAGTTAGGAATGTCTTGTAGCTACATCCATTCGATTCCTTACTCTCTATTTCGGGGGTAGTCTTTTGGGATAAGTTACTACGGCTTCCTTCTCCCTTAGAACCCTCTGCATCATCATCCTCACAAGGAATTGTCGTGCTTGAAGAATGTTGCTTACTCGCCAATGCTTGAATTGCCGCTTTAAGTTTCCCCATTCCCGCATTGAAGTCATCCTTGGTTACAAACCCTCGCTCTTGGGTTCTGCCTCCCCTTTTTTCGCGTCCCCTACCACGCACACTCACAGAACTTTCTTGAATCGACTCCACCGGCTCATTTAACGGCTTAGTCACCACCCCACGACCACGAGTACGGACCATACCTCGGCCTCGAGTCCCACCTTCAAGAGCTCCCACAGATGCTGCACTTCTTTGGATTCCACGACCCTTTCCTCTACCCCTTCTTTGGGTAGTAACGGCTACAACGGTTTCAACTTGATCGGGTTGAGTATCTCCAATCGGAAGATCTCGTTCCACTAGTAACACTGATGTCGTCCTCACGGAATCACGAGTCATACTTCTCAATACTGAAAGGAACATAACATAAGACAACCAGTTAGATCATAATAAGGTATTCAAGCACCTTCACGTACCTGTAAATTCACAATAACACTGGTCAGATGTGATTCTGAATTTACCTTACATGTTTGCCCTTTCTACCCTATCATTACTCTCACCGGTTAGCCACACTCTACCAAACTCTACTTAAATCTCAGTCCCACCTATCCCTCAGTCTAAGTCTAGATGCTCCTCGAACACCTAATTCTCTTAAACTAGGGCTCTGATACCACTTGCAACAACCACGATTCTAAAACAAAGGTAAAACATACTATTATTTTAAAAGATGTCAAATCTAAGCATAAATTGGTCCCAAATGTAAAACATGATCTCATAGTTTGCAGCAGAAATAAACAACTACTGAGATTATTACATATAATTCTAAACTAGGCAACTAACTATACAAGTAGCACCTCACTTCTATCCTTCCCAAGCTCACAGCTTCCCTTTCCCTTTACTTGTGCTTTCTATCATATGCCTTCCTGAAAATGGTTTTCAGTTTATAAAAGAGAGGGTTAGACCAAAAGGCCTAGTGAATTCTCCAAAACAACAGTTAATATGCATGACAATTATAAGAAAAAAATGGTTAGTCATGACTATTAACTCACACTTTTTAAACACTTTTCTCGTACCTGTTGCAATAGTACATCACACCTTCGTCACACACACCGTAACTAGTGCTGATCACACACACCGTGACCTTTAACGAACCCACACTGCCAAAAAGTCAGGCACACCCCGCTCAATTTGAATGCTTTAAAATATTTCAATTTAAAACATTCATATTTTAAAAGAAGCACGCGAAGGGAACTCACCTGAATTGCCAAGCCGCTTAACACATTTTCAACTACGATCCCACAAACCGAACACCTGAATTAGATCAATTAACTACAAGTTAATAACCCAATTAATAAATCTGAATGACTATAATTTTCCGTAAATATTTTTTAATATAGACATTGAATTATGGTTTATGAAATAAATTGAACGGAATTTAATTAAAGTAGTCATTTTTTTTGTTAGTGGTTTCACCTTTTAGCCACTTTCTTTCAGTATTTACAGAAATAGCATAAGTCCGTAAAAATTCAGGTCCATAATTGTGGAGGGATGAAAGTGTAAAAAAAAGGTTTCTCAACTAAATTAGCAATTATAGGAAAAAATAAGTAAAATTTGGAGAATGTTGTAGGATAAATTTGTCATCGTCTAATGGATATGACGATATAGATAGAGATAAACATATTAGAGATAGGCTAGAACTATTATCTCTTGTAGTTATATACTTGTATCTCATCCCTATTTAAAGAGCTTATAATTAATGAGAATAACATATCTTTTCTCTCTATTTCTTGTTCTATATTGTTTTTCCTTTAACACGTTATCAGCACGTTGCTCAACTAAAAAGATAATTTGGTCAAAGTCATGAAGCTGCGATTTTTACGTATCTAAGGTACGATTTTATGCTTAGATTTTATTGTTATTGTTGCTTGCCGGTAAACAACTATGTAGGCCATTCCCCGACGTTGAATGACTTGTTTTCAGCTACTTCAATTCAAGTAAGCATCTATGTGTCTTGATCTATATATTTATGAACATGAGATATTGCTTGTTGTTAGCGTTGCTCCATTATCCATCATCATTGCTATCGTTTTCATAAATTCTAGTAAGCTTTCTATTAAGTTCTTCATATATTAGTTTTTTTGATTTACGATCATGTTAAGAGTTAAACATAAATTTTTGATTTGATTTATAGAATGTTTTTGTTATATTTTCATTGTTGATGTCAATCAGGTAAAAAAAAATTAAAAACATGTAGAATTTGTAACTATTTAATTTTTTTAATAATAGACAATGACGGTAAAAAAATGTAGAGGAAATTGCACTTAAAGATAATTATATAGATTGATACGGGATTTTAATTGTAATTTAAATCATCCAAGTTAAATAGTTATATGATTCTGTTTAAAAAATTTTAACTAGGAACTAAATGTGAAATTGGGTATTCTAAATCTAGAAGTGGCCACGGATGTTTTTGAAAGTTAAATAAAAATTTATTTGTTTTCTTTATTACCTTTTTTTGTTTAATATATAATTATATATTTTTATTAGTTTATTTCAGTCAATGTCATTGAATTTTAATTGATCTATTATAATTCTTTTTATAGTTATGAATATTATTTGTTATCTATTAGTTCAATTTTGATTCAAAATATTTTTGGTATGATAGAGTTCATCGATATGATAGTATTTATCGTTCTAAACTGTTATTATTCTTTATTAATGCTTATCTAATTAGTTTATATATTAGATGGTTAATTTAAATGTTCATCTTAATATTCATGTATTTAGATGTTTATAATATCAATTATTTATTTATGCTAATATTTAAATATTCATCTTAACTATAATTCACGACTTTATGATTAATCTTTGGAAATTACATCCCAACTTCTATGACTTTTAGTCTTATGACAAAAGCTTAAAAAAAATAACATGAAAATGTTAAAATATTATTCAAATGTTTATTATGATTATGAATTCCTACTCATTAATTTCAATCTTAATTAATATTCGAAGTTATACTTCCAACCTCCATAATGTTTGGTTTTCTACCAAAATCTCTTAAAATATTATTAAGGTATTAAAACATTGAAATTGGTCTCATGTGCCAACCTCGTATTCTTTTTGGCCTCATGCCAAAAGTTCTATAATTAGCAACGTTATCTTCAAATTAAATAAATTGCAAGATATCGATTGGATTTTGTCAAACGAGTGTAAATAGCTCTAAGGTTTATAGGGACTTAAGTAATCCATGTGATTCCCCTACTACCTGGAAATCCAAAAGATCGAGTGATTTCTTTTCATAACTTGAAATAATAATTAAGTATTATCAATAAAAAAAATCCAATGTTATTATGATAATGAAATTTCATGCATAACATAAATGATTATAGACCATGATTTTAAAAAATCATATGTTCTCCATTATTTACAACTACCTGGACTCGAAAGAATTTGAGTACCATAAGATAGACAAATATGTAAAACCCATCACAACATTATGACCCTAAAAGTCACCTATTAAAATACATGTAAATATCTTGAGATTTTTGAGACGATATATCAGTCACAACCTTCATATGGAATACCATTAACTAGAATCCCCTAAGAACAGTGGGACACCCTGAAAAGAAAAATCAGGAGTATCTAGTACCATGTACTTTCCAAACTAATCAAACAGTGGAATGAAACCCAGTCGATTACAAGAAAATGACCGATTTCAACAAAGAAATGTTGTGCTCAAAGTACATCTCAATCTTCATGACAAGGAACTCATAGAAGATTTTCACCTTTCATATAGTAGTAATCATATTAATGAACCAATGTGAGCTAGAGTATAACCTTTAGACAAATTCATCAACCTACTGTAAGTGGTTGAGAGATATAACAAGGTTATTTCAGATCACTAAATATGTTGGGACAAAGAAAATTCTCGTGGTCAATAATGAAAGTGTTAGAGGTGGAACAACTCTAAAGGACAATGAGTTAAAGACAATTCCACATAGGTGACGTCTATACACCCCATGGACAAAACCATGGAAACGGTAAAGGTCATGACAAGAGTCGAAAAGGGTTTTACAATTTTTGGAGTAGAAATGCAACTACTGCCTAAAAGATAATGGACAATATAAGAAGAAAACTGCAATAATAATTGCTCAAAAAAAGAACAAGTTGAAATGAACTATATCAGATTAACCTTAAGATTGATTGAGCATAAGTTTATTTGAATTTTAAGTATTAAATTAATTTCATCTGCTGATGTTAAACCGGATATATAACCATTATTGATGTAAAGAAATACATAAGAATTACAAATACGAAACTCTCAATATTCTCCGTTCCGTGTAGGAATGTATTAAGGAGAACTTGAGTGTTTTTGTGGGAATCCCACACAATCTAAAGAAATAAACTAATATTTATTTTACTTTATAACTCCTCCAACCAAAATACTTAGACTGTCACCTCCTTAATGTGTCTAATGGCATAGAATTAATAGTCACAAAAGCAATATGTTAATAGAACCTTGTTGAGATATTCGTATAAACTGAAAATCATAATATAAGAATGGAAATGTGTATATATGTACATCAACTCTAATGATATGAAAGGAACATATATTAGAGAAATAAATGTGTCAAACTAGTAGATTATCTAGGTCATTAAATTACATTTTGTCACCAATAAAGAACTTTGGGACAATGATGCATATATGTTTCGATATGACCACGTGAGATACCATGGTCATGCCATAATGATCTATGTATTGAAAAATACACATTGACATATTCTTTTTCGAGTGAAAGGCAAAATGAGTTAATTAACTAAATTGCAACTGTTGACTTCTACAGCACAAGAAGTAACACCAACATCATAATAAGCCCTCTCGAATACCTAGAATTTTAATAAACCCTGATCCTTAGCCAAGACAGGAATGAGACCATCCTAAAGCTAAGGACATAATACAAAAATATTCCATTCTTACAATGAATAACAAGGTAATATTTATGGACATAAACAACCAGAATGCGGGCCATTAAAGTATTTTATGGTTCTGGTTTCGACACAATGAACGCATGTCGCATTATTGTCCAAATGAAATGCCGCACTCTAAGCACTAGTTATATGTTTAATAGCTCACCTCCCTCTTTATCTCATTAAGTCTATATGACTTGTAATGCTGGAGAATTTACATCATAAGGATTTGATAATTATTGCATATGTATTGGAATCAATGTGGAGTTTTCTATACCCCATGTGTATGTATAAAATGGTCTCATAGAAGTTATCATCATAAGAATATAGATGGTATATAGGGAATTGGTTATGCGCACCAATTAACCTGCATTTGCCTGGGGTTATGCAAATATTACATGCAATCTTACTTATTTGTTTTTAGACCCACTACTAGCCAACCAGTATCATGCGCACCAGCTGGTAACTGGATATAAGCCTGATATTTTACATTTATGCATGTTTGGTTGTGTAGTACATGTACCAATTGCGCCCCCACAGCGCACCCAAATGGGTCCTTAAAAACGATTCAATATAAGTTGGATATGATTCCCCAACAATTTTCCGCTAATTAGAATCCTTGACGGGTGATCTCTTTACCGCTAGATTTGTGGGTTGTCACTTTGATGAGACAGTCTTCCCGTCGTTAGGGGGAGATAGAAAAAAGGATTTTCCATGGGAACGGCAGGAAGTATCATAGAATATTCCCATTATGTCTCATTTTGATCCCCAAACTTCACCATGTAAAGTTGAAGTCAAACGAATCAAACTCGATACCTGATACGTTTAATGTTATCCCATAAGTGACGAGATCACATATACTAGCTGCAAATATACCCGCAAGGTTAAAAGTCCCTAAACAAGGGCACAACGCCATTGGAAAGTGCGTTGCAATCACACATGGTGGAGGTGTGGTTGAGGTCGTGGCTCCCAAAAGGAAATGGGGGAGGCTACTTGCTTCGATAGATACTCATCTAAAGGTAAAGATGAGTAAGGCACAACCATTAATCATCAATACATAAACCTCTCATGAGATTATCTCTGACTAAAACTATGTCTATGAATCATTACTGGAGGACGCTCCGAAGTTAATATTTGATTCCAGAGATCAAATAAATCTCAAATAAATTATGAAAGTGCATACGAGTCGATGGATAGATCGTACATACTCATTGATGATATTCACATATATTGTTGCTCGTGAGATGATAGAGCACTATGACATCGAACCGTGCTCAGTTGAAAAATGTCAACAAAGAGCAGATTGACCTAATATAAGCAATCCAGGATAATTTCATTTGACAAATACACGGGTATTTGGTCTGGTAGTGCTAACCCACAAAATGTAAAGCCCGTAGGACATATATAATTCATTTGTCAGAAAATCGTAATGAGAATAATTAAGTCATGATGTATAAGACTCTCCTTTGGCGCAAGGTTTCTCACAACGCCCTGGATTGATGACGAGAAGACTTGCTCTCTCGTAATGGACGTTATAACGTTCTGCTAATTAATTAGCCTAGTAATTTCCGAAGGACAGGAAATGTAACTCATGAATGTGGTTAGTACATATCTCTACGGGGATCTAGATTAAGAGATATATAAAAGTGTTTGATGACATTATATTAGTAGAAACCACGAAATGCGTTCTCCATGAAATTGAAACGCTCATAGGCTGATATGGATACCTGCCTAAGTGAATACTTCATTGGGAAGGGATATAAGAACGATGAACTGTGCCCGTGCGTATTTATAAAAAAAACGAGTTCCAGATGTTCAATCATAACTCTATATGTAGATGTAATGAACATAATAAATACTCTTGATGAAATAAGAGAAACTTTATTCTATTCAAAATCTGAATTTGAGATGAAAGATCTTGGGAAAACTTGGTTTTATGTATCTATTTAATCTAGGACACAGAGTTTGTGATATTAATTCACCAATCGCATATGTCTAGAAAATAATCAGGCGATTTAATATGGACAAAGCGCGTCCGGTTAGCACTCCCATGATCGGTCGAAGTGTTGGATAAAAGGAAAGATTCATTTCGTCTGAAGGATGATGACGAAGAGGCTTTGGTAGCTGGAATTCCCTATTTGAGTGCAATAGGCGCATTATTGTACTTAGAATAATACACTTGACCCTATTTTGTATCTCTCAATGAACTCGTTAGCTAGATTTAGCTCAGCACCAACGCAACATCATTGTAATGATATCAAATTAATCTTTTGGAACCATTGATGTGGGCTTGTACTTCCCTTACAAAGAGTAAAATAGGATTGATAATGGAATTTCAATACCTACGTCGATGTGAAAGGTAAAAGTACCAGCCCTTATAGAAAAACATAAAATATTGTCTTGATATTAACTATCTATTTGACTCATACAAAAAGCTCATTCCCAAAATGGATAAGGGAGATAACACAAAGCATATTCTGCTTTAAGTTTATATACAATCAGCAATAACAAACTATCATATATATTTGAGTGAACCAAGCAAAATGCGAGGAGAATGTGACATACTTGGTTACCAAATCATTAACTAAAATCATATTTGGGAAACATATAGAAAGTATTGGAATACTGAGACTTTCCAAACTCCCTTGATTAATGTACAAATCAGGAGGAGTAGTAGACAAAAGGGGGAGTCTACTATATGTGTAGTATTGGTATGTTGTGCTCTTTCCTTCACCCAAGGTTTTATTTTTCCCACTGGGTTTTGTTCCTTGGTGTAAGGTTTTAGTGAGGCAACAGTTTATATACCATTTTGTTTTCTTAATTCTCATGATTAATGTAAGAATCTGAGAGATTATTAGACTAAAGGAAAAGTCTATGTAATGCAAATAAACCGGTGCGTTGTACTCTTTCCTTCGTCCTATTTTTATTTTTCCCACTAGGGTTTAACGAGGCATGTTAGTCCCCAAGGAGAGATAGATAACTAAGAGAGGGTTTTGTAGAAGGGGGGGTTGAATATAAAACACACAGAATATACTCTTTTTAAATTTTTTAATATAAATATTAAAAATTTACACACAGGTAGTTTGATGCGGAAAAGAACAGGCACACTATTCTATCAAACTAAACACACAGATAACAGTAATTAACTTATACACTAAGGAAGTTAAAACAATACTGTTATAGCACACAACTTTGCCACAGTCACACAAATAATCACTTTGAAGATTTGTTGAAAGCGTGAGATTTCTGGGAAGGACTTCATCTCCTTTTATAGTGCCCATGCATGGGATGCATGTGGACAGCTGTCAAGGTTTCATTAGCTGGAAGTTTATCTGCTGGACAAAGGAAGAGACAACTCCCTTTGTACTAGAATATTGGATGAACCATTCCTTGTAGCACGTAATGTCAGATGACTTTATCTTCTTTTCTTCTTGCTCTGTGAAGTCCCATCAAACCTTTTAGCTAAAAGACAAATATTCCTTTTATAAGAATAAAAGAGAATGTCTTTATTTAAGGCTTGATGCCCAAGTTCTTGCTGGCTCACGTGTCTTGCAATTGATGTGAGTCAAGAACTTATCTCTTTGAAATTGCTAAGTGATACATCAAACTATGTATCACATTGGTGGATACCTTGTAAGGCTGGAAATGATAACTGTACACTTTGCTTGATAAACTTCATCTTTCACTAAATGTTGAAGTGTACACCCTTGAACTTGTGACTTGATATCACAGCCTTAGAAAATATACCTGCAATTTCGATGACCAAGATTATAGTGTCGGTGACCATGACTTCAAACTTGATGACCTCATCTTGTTTGATGTCCTTAGTACTTTTGATGACTTTTGAGTGTACCATCGGTGACCCACTATATTGGTGACCCAATCTTGACTTTGGCAAAATGATCTGAATATTGAAGTTGGTTGATACATCCAAAATTCCACTTTTTGATGTACAACCCTTGATTGAATAGTCTTTGACTTTTCAATACTTGAAGCATATTTCAGACCTTCAAAAGAACCTGTAAAAAATCAATCAGACAAAGGAAGGTGGTTCATCACCAAATCATCGGTGACCCAACAATCTCCCCCTATTTGATGATGATACCTGTAAGTTTAAAAAGAATTCTTTTGACCCTTTCTATTTTTCTTTTGGGTTCTTTTGACTCAGATTTCTTTTTTTTTTGTTTTTTTTTAACTGAGTATGTACAGTATAAGTATAAGTATAAATGTAAGTATAAGTATGTGCAAGAAAAAATAAAAATATTAACAAGAATTTTTAAGGAAGAAGAGTATGAACTTTTATTAATCAACACATAGCTTTGAAAAATAAAGTTCACACTATATGAAGAATATTCAAGCCTCTTCTTTTTAGCTCATCCAAGATAAGTCTAGTAATTCCATGGTCTTCAACCGGAGGTACTCCTAGAATAGCAGAGAGGAAGGAGCTGTGAGCCCTTGGGATATCAGTAGCTCTGAAGAAACCGATGTTTCCAAAGATGTCTTCAAAGCAAACCCCAAGCTCAGGAGTAGTCAGCATTGTTTGCTCCGGGTAAGCAATAGGAGTAGGAATGGAAAGATCTATACCCGAATCATTTATCTGGATGCCTCTTTCATGAAGCATAACAAAGTGTCCATTCTTCTTGTTTTTAGGAGCTGTGATGACCTCCCCTTTAAGACCCTGTTGAATGAAGTACATTTGTTGTGCTTCAAGATATGTCACAAGAATATCATTCTCCTTTTGGATGTTGAGCATCTTGATGAACAGTTTTCTGAGAATATTTAGTACCAGCTCCTTCTACTTGCTTTTGCTCTTTGAGATGCACTTACCAACTTCCATCCATTCAGTCATCCCAAGAACTTCCAACCATTCAGCTTCATATACCTTTGAGAGAGTGTCAGCTCTCTTAAGGGTGACAAGTAATTTGGGAGAATTTTTGGTTGGAGGTTGGATGGTGGCACTGATAATCTTGGAATCATCCTTCCTGTTCTTCAATCTCCTTTTAAACCACTCCACTTCCTTTGCCTTCTTGGCTTCATCAAGCATCTTTGCAGCTTCAGATTTCTTCTTAATATTTTCAAGCTCATCTTTCTGACCTTGAAGAGCATCGGAGACCTATGCATGAACAACTTCATCATGAGCTAGATTGAGTACATTAGTCTGATCATACTCAAGCTGAGCCTTGATAGCTTCTTCTTTTTCAGCTTCAGTGAGAATTACCCCAAGAGGATCGGTCAGTGCAGGGGCAGGCTGAAGTCTGAGAGTATCTGCTTGAGGACTTCTCATTCTTTTCCTTTTCTTTTTCTCTTCCTGTTGTTCTTCAAAAGAATCAGGCTTCTTTCCTTTGTCCTTCTCTTTTCTCTTCTTTTCTTCTTCAGTTTCAAGGGATTGAGCACTGATACTCTCCCCCTCAACAGCTACATCGGTTAACTCGGTGACCAGGGGGTCAGTGACAGTGATGACCACGTGAGGAGTCACCTCGGTGACCAGAGGGGGAATCACCTCGGTGACCGTGGCCACATCATCGGTGGCTGGAAGAGCCACATCGGTGGCTGGAAGAGGAGCCACGTCGGCGGCTGTCTTGATGGCAGCGTCGGCGGCTGCTGTCTTGGTGGCGTCATCGGCGGCTGCGGCTGCTGTGGAGGTGGATGCAGTGGTCTTCTTATTTTTCTCCCCCTTAGTGGTTGAACCCTTGAAACCCACTGAAGAGAGAAAATTCTTAATCCTTTCTATATCAGAAGCCATGGTGTTTACTTTCCTTTCAATCCTTTGAAGAACAAATCTGTCTTGTTCTTGAAAGAAAGAGCCATCCACATCAAGCTCAATTGTTGGAGAGGATATTGGAATCTTGTCAATATTTGTGAGAATAGTGGCAAGAGACTCCATAATGTTTTGTTGAGTAGAAGAAAGAGAAGCCATTCTTTCCAAGTCTTTGGCAGCTTGATCTTCCAAAATTTTCACCCGGCTAACAGTGTCACGAGTGAAACTGGTGAAAGCTTGAAGAAGATCATCTCCCTGTTTAGAGGACATAGGGGCAGACAGTTGAGGCTTTGGCGGTTGATCAGCATCATCATCACTAGAGGAAGAGTAATCCACCAAACCTGTAGGTTTACTTGTGGGGGATTTAGCAGATGTGGGGGAGACACGTGTAGGAGAGTGTCTATGAGGGGATTCCTCAGTAATGGGTTCCTCCACAACCTTGGTACGTACGGGAGACGTATGTGTCCAAGGTGTAGTGTCAGAAAATAGAAAATCAGTAAATTGGGATGCTCCATCAAATGCACCTGGTTGTGATGCACTCTCATGTGGAGTAAGGAAAGGGAGCTGTGAGAGCTCACGGGGTGGAGAAGAGGCAGCTTGGATGGGAGATTCCAAGTCTTCTTCATCAACTGTCTTCTTGCTCAGGCACAGAATAAGATGAGCAAAAAGAAAGTTCCATATGTTTCCCATATTCTTGCGCAGTAAAGTACCTGGACCCTTTGACTTTGAGTCCTTCTTCTCTTCTAAGTAGTTCAAAACAGCCACCACTTGTTGGTGTTCATTTCCAAGAGGAAATGTTTCATATGAATCATAAGTGGGTAGCCTAAGGATGTTACGAACATCTTCAACATCAAAAGCCACATCATGTTCATCATTGCTGAGAACAGATGCAAGGATTTGATCTGTAGAAGCATCAAAAGTACATGATAGCCAAAAGTTTCCAAGAAGAAACTTACTCATCTTGGGTTTTGCTGTAAGAGCATACTGGAGAGGGCACCTTTGAAGGAACCAGCAGATGTCATTGTACTCAGGATGAGCATTATCAACTCCTATTTTCGTCCAAAGTAATTGCATGCAGGAAAGGAGAGAGATCCAAATGTCATTGTTTGTTCTTCTGAAGTTCTTGAAGGAGAAGCCATTGAAGAGGAAAGGAGTTGCAGGTTTGAGGATGAAGGTTATAAGATGAGAAAGAGAGAGAGTGCGAGAAAGGTGGTAAGGTAGTGGGGAAGGAGGTTATTTATGAGAGGGAATTTCAATTTTCAAAAAATAATGATTACTTTTGGTGATTGAAAGGTCAGAATTTTAAGGGTTTTAGGGTTGAATTCGGCGCATGTTCTGACATTAATGACTTTGATGATGTCATTAGGGATAAGAACAAAGAATCTTGCTTATCAAGAGTGGTAAGTCAAGAGTTATCTTTAAGGGGTTAAGAAAGTGAAGGGTTGTAACGGTTACCTCGGTGAGTGTATATCGTCAGTGGCTTGTATGAGAGAGAGATGTCGGTGGCTTGTATGAGAGAGAGACGTCGGTGGCTAGTGATAGAGTGAGTCGACGTCGGTGGCTAAGGGAGACTCAATGGTTATACGTCGGAAAGAGAAACGTCGGTGGGTGAGCGAGTGACGTCGGAAGGTGACGTCCTCTTCACGTCGGAAGGTGACGTCGGAAGGTGACGTCGGAAGGTGATAGACGGTGTCGGTGGATGGTGGGTCACGGCGGTGGCTTAGCCGTCAGTGACGTCGGTGGTTGAGTCTCCGTCGGAAGGTGGGTTCACGGTGGTTTAATCGGTGGCTGGTGTATGGTGGTTAGCGGCGGTGACAGGGTTGACGGAAAGTAAGACGTCGGAAGGTGGATGGACGACCGTCGGTGGTCGTCGACGGCTTAGTGATGTTGTCGGCGACGGTGGCTTATGGTGGTGGCTTTAGGGTTTTTGAGAAAGGAGAAAGAAGGTATTTGGGAGAGAGAGAGGAGCGCGTCGGTGACTAAGTCACCGACATTATGTATATATATATATATATATTTTTTATTTTTTATTTTTTTTTATTATAATATATGACTTACTATATATAAATATATAATACATATATAAATATAATATACATAAATGTATATAATATATATACATATAATATATAAAAATATATAAAACATATAAATATATATGTATATGTTAGTCTATATTTATCATACCTAATTCGCCGATGAGGAATCTGAACCTTGCTTCATCAAGGGGCTTTGTGAACAAATCAGCTAATTGGTAATAAGTGGGAATGAAATGAAGTTCCACATCACCTTTAGAGATATGATCTCTTATAAAGTGATATCTGATATCAATGTGCTTAGATCTTGAATGGAGCACAGGGTTGTTGGCAATAGCTATTGCACTTGAGTTGTCACACATTATTGGGATCTTTGAGAAAATCTGATTGTAATCACACAGCTAATTTTTCATCCACAATATTTGTGCACAACAACTTCCAGCAGCCACATATTCTGCTTCAGCAGTTGAAGTAGACACCGAATGTTGTTTCTTACTTGACCAGCTCACAAGCTTTCCACCAAGTAACTGACAACTTCCAGTTGTACTTTTTCTGTCTATTTTTGAACCTGCAAAATCAGAATCAGAGTACCCGATGAGATCGAAACCTGAGTCTTTGGGATACCAAAGACCCAGATTTATGGTACCTTTCAGATACCGAAAAACCCTTTTCACAGCAGCCAGATGTGATTCTTTAGGATTTGCTTGGTATCGGGCACATAAACAAGTAGCAAACATAATGTCAGGTCTACTTGCAGTCAGATAAAGAAGGGATTCTATCATGGCTCTATAATTTGTAATATTAACAGAAATGCCATCAGGATCAGTAAAGAGTCTAAGAGGAGGAGCCATAGGAGTTTTCATGGTAGAGCAAGTATCAAATTGAAACTTTTTCAGAAGATCCTTAATGTATTTACTTTGATTTATGAAAATACCTTCTGGAGACTGTTTTACTTGCAAGCCAAGAAAGAAAGTTAACTCCTCCATCATGCTCATTTCATGCTCTTTTTGCATGAGGGAGCTAAACTCATCACACAAGGATTCATCGGTGGCTCCAAAAATAATATCATCAACATAGATTTGAACAAGAATGATATTACCTTGTGATTTCTTGAAGAAGAGGGTGTTGTCAACCTTGCCTCGTATATACTTATTTCTATGTAGATATTCTGAGAGAGTGTCATACCAGGCACGAGGAGCTTGCTTCAGTCCATACAAAGCTTTATCCAGCCTATACACATGTTATGGATGGACTGGATCTTCAAACCCAGGAGGTTGCTTCACATATACTTCTTCAGCTAATTCACCATTCAGGAAGGCACTTTTGACATCCATTTGGAATACCCGAAAATTCTTGTGAGCTGCATGGGCAAGAAATATTCGGATAGCTTCCAATCTGGCAACAGGAGCAAAAGTTTCATCATAATCAATTCCTTCCTCTTGCCGATATCCTTGAGCAACCAGCCTTGCTTTGTTCCTTATGACAGTTCCTTCTTCGTCCATCTTGTTTCGAAACACCCATTTTGTTCCAATAATAGTTTTGTTGGATGGACGAGGAACTAACTTCCAGATTTTGTTTCTCTCAAATTGTAAGAGTTCTTCTTGCATGGCAATTACCCAGCTAGGATCAGCTAGGGCTTCATTTATCAGCTTAGGCTCAACAATGGAAACAAAGTTGACATATAAGCACAGATTGCTTATGCCTCTTCTAATTTTTACACCAACTTGTGGATCACCTATGATTTGATCTATTGGATGATCCATGGTCCACTTTAGTGCAGGAGGTAAGGTAGGAGGTAGAGAAAAGGATGAAGTGGGAATTTGAGATGGTGAAGATAGGTTAGTGGGAGATATGGTGTTTTGGTGGGTAAGGTCTTCTGTAGAGTTAGTTTCAGGAGTGGAGAAGAAAGAGAGGGTTCTGAAGATAAGGTGGTGTTTATGGGAGGCTGAGAAGGGTTGCTATCTGGAGGATTGGTTTGAGAGGAAGATGGAATTTCACCAACACATGAGTTTATCCATAGATTTAATTCTTCTTCATCACAAGATAATGAAGAAGTTTCAAACTCATCAAACTTCACATGCATGGATTCATCTATGCATTGTCTTCTTAGGTTGAAGATTCTGAAGGCTCTTGAGGAGAGAGAATAGCCCATGAAAATTCCATCATCAGACTTCAGATCAAATTTTCCAAGTTGTTCCCTGTCATTTAGCATGTGACAAGCACAGCCAAACACATGGAAGAAGTCAACTGCAGGTTTTCTACCATGGAAAACTTCATAAGGAGTCTTGTCATGCCTTTTGACTATGATAGACCTATTTTGAGTAAAGCATGCAGTGTTACTGCTTCTGCCCAAAAATAGGTTGGCAACTTGGATTCACTCAGCATAGACCTTGCAGCTTCACACAGTGTTCTATTCTTTCTTTCAACAACACCATTTTGCTGAGGAGTACGTACGGAAGAGAAGTTCTGAGAAATTTCTTTTAGGTCAAAGAAATCTTCCAGAGCAACATTCTTGAATTCTGTGCCATTATCACTTCTGAAGGACTTCACCAGTTTACCATTCAAATTTTCAATCTTTCTTGTAAACCTGATGATTTCTTCAGCAGCATCACTTTTGTGTTTCAGAAAGAACACCCAAGTATATCTAGAGAATTCATCGACGATTACTAGCATATACTTTTTACCACCCAGACTGGGTGTGCTTACTGGACCGCACAGATCCATGTGAAGCATTTGAAGAGGTTGAGAGATAGATGAGCATTGTTTTGTTTTAAAGGAAGTTCTGGTGAGTTTTCCTTTTTCACATGCTCCACACAGCTTTTCTTTTTCAAAAACTATTTTTGGCATTCCAACAACCAGCTCCTTGTTGGAGAGTTTGTTCAAGGTTTTAAAGTTTAGATGAGAGAACCTTTTATGCCACAGCCAACTTTATTTGGCTAGTTCTTGAGAGAGGAGACACACAGCTTCTCCTGTAGCACTTTCCTTCATGTTGATTATGTATACATCATTCAGTCGGGTTCCTGCTAGTACAATCTTGTTCTGTACATCAAAGACCAAGCACACACACAGCTGGAACATGACCTTATAGCCCAAATCACATATTTGGCTGATGCTTAGAAGATTGTACATTAGCCCTTCAACATGGGCTACTCTAGAGAAAGTGATGGTTCCGTTTGAAATGGTACCATATCCTTTGGTGACCCCTTTTCCATTTCCTCCAAAGGAAACAGTGGGTCCCTTTTCTTTTGAGAAGTTAGAGAGAAGAAGTTTGTTTCCAGTCATGTGTCTTGAACACCCACTGTCCATGTACCATATGTGATCTTTGTTTGGTACCTGCACCAAGAAACAAATTTAGACTTTTGGTACCCATTTTGAGGCGGGTCCTTTGGGATTAGAAGGCATTTTATTTTTGCAAAGATCCAAATCTTTTGGGCAATTTTTAGCAAGATGAAGAGTGTTGCCACAATTATAGCACTTCTTTAAAGAAAAGGCCTTTTTAAAATCCCTATCATCAAAACTTTGGACAGAGGTTGACGACTGAGAAGAAGAGGGGTGACCGACACCTGGTCTTGGTCCAAGGATACCTTTACCAGGATTTCTTGATTTCTTCAAGTTCACTGACCGAGGAATAAAATCAGTAACTATTTGAGATTTCCTTTTAGATGAAAAAATTGATTTAGAAGATTTTTTCTTTTGAGGAGAAAATCTTTTTGGAGAGGGATACTCAGCAACACCAGATGGCTGCTCCTGGGAGTACCTTGACTCATGCAGACTTAAAGAGTTTAAAAGTCTTTGGATAGGTTTGGGAGAAGAAGAAGAGCTTGGAAGAGTTGAAACTTTTGAAGACTCAGAAGAGATTTCTTTAGCTTTAACAAAGACTCCAAACTTCTTAGAACTAGATTCTACTTTGAGCATGTCAAGTAGATCTATAGAGTGAACGGAGGTAGAATCCTCAGATGAGTAACCGCAGAGATCATCATCGTCATCGGAAAGGAAACCAGCAGGAAAACCTTGACACTCAGAAGAAGAAAGTGGAAGGTCGAAAGGTTGAGGAACATCTTTTCCATAACCAAGGCCAGACTTATCCTTGCTGGTGATTTGATCTTGAAGAATCCTTTCAAGATTCTTAGAGGATTTAGTCCATTTAGACATAACCTCTTGTTCCTTTTCAAGAGTGGAAGAGATTTTTGATTTTTCCTCAGAAAGGTTGTCGTTTAAATACCTTAGGTTTTCTAGATCAGCTTTCATTTTATCAAAATCTTTTAGTTTGGAAAAGCAAGAGAGGAGTTGATCATTTAGACATTTTATATGTACATCAGCCTTTTTCTTTTGAATCTTTAAGTCACAGAAGTCAACAGTTAAAGAATCAAAGGCATCAGCCTTTTGATCATCAGAGAGAAAGGTAAAAGGATGTACCTGAGGCTTTGTTCCTGAAGTGGATCCCTCAGCAGATACAAGGGTAGTGTAGAGTGACTTTTCCTTGTCTTCCAGCTCATCGATTTTGGCCATGAGGCATTTAGTGACATACTCACTTTCACTCTCAGAGGTTTGCTCATCCTCCCAGCAATGAGCCTCAGCAACCAAAGTTTTATTTTTACTTTGGTTTCTTTCTTTTTCCCTCTTGTATTTGGCTTTGTACTTCTTATACTTGGAGGTTTCTTTTGATTCAGAATTTTCTTTAGAAGATTGGCTATTTCTCTCTTCATGCTACCTAGAAGCTGATTTTGAGAAGTCATGGCCATAAGAAGAAGAAGGTTTGAGAGAAGAGGAAGCTTTTGATCTGCACTCAGAAGCAAAATGACCTTTCTTTCCATAATTGAAGCATTCTTCATTTGCTTTATCAGAAGAGGATTTTTGAGAAAAAGGTTTTCTATTAAATTTGGAGCGGTTTGAAGAAAATCTTTTATTCTTAAGGTTTCCAGCAAGCATTGCCATACTATCAGAAAGTATGTCAATGGCTGATTCTTCTCCTTCATCATCAGCAGCACTATAGTATGCATCTGACAAATGAGAAGAGTCTTCCTTAATATCTTTTTCATAATCAAAAGAAGGATAGGTGATTCTAGGAATACAAGAAGAAGATTTTGAATCACCTATCAAAGCAACAGAAGAGGATTTGATATCCTTTATAAGAGATTTTCTCTGGTTCTTAGTTTGTTCATAGTGAAGAAGAGTACCATAGAGAGCAGTTAAAGGCATTATTTCTAAGTCCTTGGTTTGCTTGATGCAAGTACAGATAGTTTCCCAAAAGTCTGGGAGACAATCCATGAACTTGCAGAGAACTTCTTCATTATCATAAACTCGTCCAAGAACTTTGAGATCATTGAGAAGACAGTTAAAATGATTAAAGTAGGTAGAAAGAGATTCTCCTTTTTCATGGGAGAAGAGTTCATACTTTCTAACAAGACAGATCCTGTTAGATTTCTTGACTTCTTTGGTGACACTCAAAGTATCCCACATTTCTTTAGCAGTGGGAAGGTTAAGAAGAGAGTGATACACTTCATCAGGAAGGGATACAGCAAGAGCAGATTTGACTTTAGTGTCTAAAGCAACTAGGCGTTTATCATCTTCACTAAATTTGTTTGAAGGTTTGATGATATATCTACCAGTTTTCTCACTTCTTTCATCATCTGACTCTATGTCCTTTCCTTCAGCGTCCTTTTGAGGGCCAAAGCGAGCCCATATTTTAGAAACAATAGGTCCCTCACTGAGAATGTTGGGATACCTGCAATCGATCCCTTCCAAGAATAATAACATGCGATTTTTCCATAACCCAAAGTTACTTTGGTCGAACCTTGGAGGTTTGGCCAAGGATCCTAAATCATATGTATTACTGGAAGAGGTCTGCAAGGTACCATCAACATTTGAGGTAGTAGCCATCACAGATCTGGTTTATTGAATTAAACCAACTGCTCTGATACCACTTGTTAGTCCCCAAGGAGAGATGGTTAAATAAGAGAGGGTTTTGTAGAAGGGGGTTGAATATAAAACACACAGAATATACTCTTTTTAAATTTTTTAATATAAATATTAAAAATTTACACACAGGTAGTTTGATGCGGAAAAGAACAGGCACACTATTCTATCAAACTAAACACACGGATAACGAATTAACTTATACACTAAGGAAGTTAAAACAATATCGTTATAGCACACAACTTTACACAAATACACAAATAATCACTTTGAAGATTTGTTGAAAGCGTGAGATTTCTGGGAAGGACTTCATCTCCTTTTATAGTGCCCATGCATGGGATTCATGTGGACAGCTGTCAAGGTTTCATTAGCTGGAAGTTTATCTGCTGAACAAAGGAAGATACCACTCCCTTTGTACTAGAATAATGGATGAACCATTCCTTGTAGCACGTAATGTCAGATAACTTTATCTTCTTTTATTCATGCTCTGTGAAGTCCCATCAAACCTTTTAGCTAAAAGACAAATATTCCTTTTATAAGAATAAAAGAGAATGTCTTTATTTAAGGCTTGATGCCCAAGTTCTTGCTGGCTCACGTGTCTTGCAATTGATGTGAGTCAAGAACTTATCTCTTTGAAATTGCTAAGTGATACATCAAACTATGTATCACATCGGTGGATACCTTGTAAGGCTGGAAATGATAAGTGTACACTTTGCTTGATAAACTTCATCTTTCACTAAATGTTGAAGTGTACACCCTTGAACTTGTGACTTGATATTACAGCCTTAGAAAATATACCTGCAATTTCGGTGACCAAGATTATAGTGTCGGTGACCATGACTTCAAACTTGATGACCTCATCTTGTTTGATGTCCTTAGTACTTTTGATGACTTTTGAGTGTACCATCGGTGACCCACTATATTGGTGACCCAATCTTGACTTTGGCAAAATGATCTGAATATTGAAGTTGGTTGATACATCCAAAATTCCACTTTTTGATGTACAACCCTTGATTGAATAGTCTTTGAATTTTCAATACTTGAAGCATATTTCAGACCTTCAAAAGAACCTGTAAAAAATCAATCAGACAAAGGAAGGTGGTTCATCACCAAATCATCGGTGACCCAACAAGGCAACAGTTGTGAACCATCACTCATTTGACTCGGCACAAGGGGGAGTGTTGTAGGATAAATGTGTCATCGTCTAATGGATATGACGATATAGATAGAGATAAACATATTAGAGATAGACTAGAACTATTATCTCTTATATTTATATACTTGTATCTCATCCCTATTTAAAGAGCTTATAATTAATGAGAATAACATATCTTTTCTCTCTATTTCTTGTTCTATATTATTTTTCCTTTAACAGAGAACACATTGGAAATTGTAGTCCTGTCCCAAAAATTAGATATTTGATCTTTCAAATTGCGGACCTAATGCAAAAAAAAATTTGTACTTTCATCTTTCTGTAATTACGGAGCTGACTTTTTACATACTTATAACTATTTCTATAATTTTTTTTTAACAATGACTAAAAGGTAAAATAACAAGTCAAAGATGACTATTTTCATTAAATTTTCTAAATCGAAACCATATATAATATAAATTATGATAGGATATATATTGTTATATATTTGGGGAGAAAGCTTAGTCAAAGAGAACAACAGTCAACGCATGAAAGGTGTATATCACATGTAAGTGTCTGGAAGACTGGAACAATAGTCGACGACATCGTTTAATGCTTCTTCAAATAAACCTTATTTAATGTCTTGTGAAATACAATTTTGTTACATTTTATTATCGACCATGTTATTTTTTTGAATTCAATTAGTATTTATGTGATTTGATTAAGTTACAAAACCATAAATGAATTATCTAATTTGATTCAAAAACATTCCTAACATTTAAAGCCGAGATTTTACAAAATTTCCAATCATATTTCGGTTTAAACTTAAATTTAGCAAGTTTTTATTCAATAATTTTATTTTATTGAACACGGTTTCGAAACATAACTTATTAGCTCTTAAAGCATCCATAATGGATTAAACTTTTTGGATAACTTTTTCTTAACCGATTAAGCTTTTAAATGAACTCTAGACAGATTTTTTTTCCTTGTATTGTTATAAGATTTCAATAAACTTGTTTACTTACTTGTTGGTAGAGATAGCCAAATAGGTCCGGTTCGAGGAGGACCGGGACCGGAACCGATGGAGGACCGGTCCGGTCCATGACCGGTAAGGACCGGTTATAGGACCGAAAACCGGGACCGGTTACACTTTTGGAGCGATTCGTAGGACCGGCCCGGCACCGGTTATGGGACCAGTTACGGGACCGATTGGCACCGGCCCGATTTTTACAAAAAAATGTAATTTTATATGTATTTCTAATTTTTAAGTGTATTTGATTGAAAACCAATTACAATTTATAATAAAACGTATTTGACTGAAAATTAATTATAAAACTATAATAAATATATTTGTATGTGTATTTGTTTGAAAAGTATTTGAGTAACTCAATTACATATATTTAATGCTTACATATATAATATAGTAAACTAATAAATAAAATTAATGATTTTATAAAAAATAAAAAAATTAATTTTTATTGAAGGCTCGGTTTGGGACCTGTTTGGGCCCGGAAACGTGACCGGTTATCATAACACACTAAATAGGCCGTCTTGAAATCGTTGGGAACGAGACCGGGACCGATTTCAAAAAGCCCGATCCGAAAATTACTGTTGAGGCGTGGGACCAATTGAGGCCCGACCCATTCCGACCCGAGCCCGGTTTTTTGCCATAGTTTTTTTAATAAAGTAAGGTGACGTTTGTTTTTTAAGAGGTCCAAAGTCTGAAGTCTGATTTCAGTTCGGAAATGGTTATGAAATGTCCAAATGAATCAGACATAAGTTATGATTAAGAGCTTAAAATAAAAAAACAAACAAGGCCTAAGTATTTTTTATGGATGATTTTAAATCAAGTTCAAAGAATCCTGAAACAGGACTTAAAAATGGATTCAAGAACTAATCAAATATTAACTTTAATTGAAGTTCGTCTACTATCGTTGAGTCAAGTTTATACCCAATTAGAATAGACCAGAGGCTTAAGCTCAGATTTTGATGTTTTATGTTGTGGTTTTTTTTTTCAAAAAACTTCGTTAAAATAGAGAAAGAAAGAAATAAAACGTAATTTCTTTTTTCAGATTTGAAGATTTATTTAAAAACTATTTATTCCATTTGAATATAACTGTTCATAATAAGAATGATAGATGGTTTTAGATATTTATAATTATTATACTTTTTAATCAACTAAATAACAAATTTACTTTTAATTAATTAATTAATTTTCACAACTCTTAAGTATTTGATCTTGAGACAAACATAAAAAGCTATATAGACACTTAAGAGCTGTTTATCAAAACACTTATCCGGTAAGCGATTACCAGTAAGAATCCACACTCTCACTTACCTTATAGGGTAAGATTCTAGTCCTTCAAAACGACATCGTATACAACTATTTTCTCAATTACGTACCACTTATCGGATAAGTGTGTCACCTTCACTTACTCCGTTTTTGGCATCAATTTACCGGATAAGATTCTCGGTTTTATCATGTCCATTCATTAAGATAAGTGACCAGGTAAATACTTATTCTGTAAGCATTTTGATAAACAATCCCGTATTTTAAACAATGTTTTAAAACCCAGGTTAACCCGGGCGGTCTAACCGGTTGGACCGGGACCTGGGGTAGTGATCGGGTTAACTAACGCCGGGTTAATGCATATGACCAGTCCATTTCAACCCGTCCGGATTTCTCAAAAATCTAGTTAAACCGGTGGTAAACCCGTTTCACAAACCCGGTTAACCCGTTTTTATATTAAAATTCAAAAAATATTAAAAAAAATGTGTATTATGTGTGCTTTATAATGTATTTAGATTGATGTAAAACTTGTTATTTGTATATTTTTAATGTTGGAACTTGTGGACATCAAATTATTACTTTGTATATATGTATGTATGCAGAAAAATAAAAAAAATACAAGTGATTAAGAGAATTATTGAAACCGGTTAACCCGATAGTTGAATCTATTGAACCAGCTAACCTGAGATCCAGTCACTAAACCGAATCAACTAAAAACTCGGGCTTTAAAACATTGATTTTAAAATAAAAATAAAAACATAGATGCTTATCATGAAACAAATTGTATATTTTGTTACATTATTGATATTTAATAATACAATAATTCTGGAAATCTTCAATAGATTTATGAAGAATTTTAATTGTTTTTTTGTTTGATTTTAAAGAAATTATGTATGTTAAAAATAGAAAAGGAAAGGGATGAAGGGGAAATGGTAGTGGGGGAGGTTGTTGACCAAGAAATTTAGGGGATAGGATATTTGGAAAAGTCTACGTCTGTCAGCAATGACGTGTCCTTAGTCACTTTCAATACATCGTTGTTTTAAATGCAGCTTTTGTCATTTTCTATGGCTGTCCCCACCCTCTACACGTCATCATCACGACTGCCTTATCTCACTCATTAAATTACCTTTTTGGTCCTTGTAGTTGCCAACCATTGTCATGTTTATATCTTTTTCAAAGTTTTAATCATTATGGTTATCATCATTTTGAATCAATTTTGGTCCCTTTGACTAACTTTAGTTAAAAAGATAAGAGCATCTTCAACGGCTTCTCTATAATATAGAACTAAAAGTAAAAATCTCTAAAATGAATTACAATCAACTTCAACAGATTCTCTATTTTAGAGATTTTATCACTGATTATATTATTTAAATATTCTATAATTTTAGGATCACAATACACTTTAGAAATAAAATAATATTTATTTAATTCTAATTGGTGGAATGAATAAAAAACTCATTTCTCTCTCCTCTATTTGGAGATTTAGAGAAATTTGTATATTTTGAGATTTTCCTCTATTTTAGAGAATGAGATAGAGAAGCTGTTGGAGAGGTTTAGAGAACAAAAATATGATTTTCTCTATTTTAATGATGCTATTAGAGATGCTCTAAGTTATTTCAAGGCTATTTTGATTATTTTACCTTTTCTTTTATCTTTCTAAATTTTTGTTTTCTTAGATTTTATAGAAAATTACAATTTTTTTTGTCTTCCCCCCTTTTTTGTCTTTCCTATATTTTGTAATTCTTCACATAATACCTTTATTATATTAATTATTTAATGATAATTTTAATTAATAATATATTAAAAATACTTATTTTATTTTATAAATTATATTATTAGATACAAAATAAAAATAAGTTAAGAGATTAAATATTTTGAATTTTTAACCAATTTATCTGGTATATATTTACAAATCCGTCCAAATTAATCCAACAAAAAAATTCTGTGTTGTGATTTTTCTTTCCTTTTTTTCCTTATTTATATAATATAATAATAAAACTTATCTATATCTATTATAAAAAATGTATCATTTTTAGATAAACTAAACTTTATATACTATATACTCCATATCAAAATGTATCGATTTTTTTATTTATCGTTTTTTGATTTAGTTACATGTTTTTCTAATTACATATCAAATAAAAGACTTTATAATATATATATATATATATATATATATATATATATATATATTTTCAAAAGATAAACTTAAATTTATCCTAAAAAAATAAATAACCAAATATCTTTTTAACTGTAATACAAAAATAAATAAAACAATGAAAACCTGTTGTGAGATTTTAATGTAATCCGAGGATTATAAATTTAGAAAATCATTCAAATCAAACATGAAGATTCAATTCCACTTTCGTGTTTGGTTTAAAAGAAAATTAAAAGTTAAAATTTTACAAACTATGGATTTAAAATTCCCATTAGCGTACCTAGGATTTCGTGAGATTTAATTATTTTCATATTTTATTTTTATAAATTATTTATAGGAAATGATATTGGATTTTATTCCAAACTACAAACCAAATACCCCCAAAAATCCAAATATTTGCAATTCCAAAAACCTTACACAAAATCAAAATTCGGTACGTTTTAAAAAACACATTTAATTAAATAAAGTATTTAAAAATGATACATTTTTCAGTAAATAGATATAGATAATTTTGATTTTTTTCTTATATAGAAATATATTGCGCAATACAGCTATACATTTCGATTTTTAACTTTTTTTTCATTGTTTTATAATACAATTTGTATGATTTTGAAAAACCGATATTCTTTTTATATTTGAATAAAAAGATAATTTTGAAGACACATAAAAATTTGAAATTAATATATATTGATATTAGTATCAAATTAATAATTTAAAAGTTTTTATTTTTTTGGTTCACTCTTTTATTATAATTTGACTAATTTAATAACGAAATAATTTATTTTACATTTAATACTATACTGTTTTTATAAAGGTAATTTTCAGTTTAATTTTTTATTTTAATTTAATTCAAATTTAATAACGAAGTATTTATTATAGGTTTAAAAATATAATGTTTTTTAAATAAAATAATTATTAATTATTAATCCAATAATTATCCTAATTATATTTTAAATTATTTATATTTAAGATGTATATTTATCATGTATTTGATTATGTTTATCTGTAGTTACTTATACAAATTCAAAAATGAAGTTTTAATAAGTTGTACTTATACTTCATTAACTTGTAAACTTGAAAATCAAGTAATTTAACTTTAATCAACTGTACATAATGCTTAAAAAGTTATTTTTAAGAGTTTAGGCCAAATGTTTTATAATATAGTATAGTATAGACATATCGGTTAAATTGCATAAAATTTAAAATTATTCAATACTTAACTTAATTTAAAGTTACAACAAGACTTTTCTGACGGTGTTATTTATAAAATGAAATACATATTTTTAATATTATCATTAATTAATATATACAATAAGGATATAAAATGAAAAATAAGAAAAATAGAAAAAGAGTAGACAAACCACAAGGACAAAATCGTAATTACTTTATAATCTAATAAAACAAAAAATGAAAAAGACAAAGAAAATGTAAGACTAGAATACCCTTAAGTTAACTAATCATTTTAATTAGAGTTAGTTAGAGGGACCAACAATGAAATAAAATGGCAACCACAATGACTAAACCTGTAATTAGGTTGAAAGAGAGACCAAACTTGATAATGGGTGGCAACTACAATGTAACACCCAAAAACTTTCATAAATTTCAAATGTATGTATTAAAGTCTCCTTAAGGAAGAAAGTATGCCTAGGTTGGATATTTGGAGTTGGAAATGTAATTGGATTATAGAGTTTTGGAATTTTCGGCCTACATTCAAAATTATACATCATTGGGCAAAAATCGCTACCCAGGTCGTGCAGGGCATCGCGTATCTTTCTGTTTGTGACTCGTCTGGTGCGTGAAGCCTTTGCCGCGACTTGAGGTTTCGTGCAAGGTCCATAAGATGCTATTTTGGCACAGTGAGTTGTAAAAAGTCGGATTTCAGCCATTTTTTCTGATACTCTCTTTTGCTACTCGTTTTTCCACACTCTCTCTTCATTGAAGGTGATTTTTTAGTCATTTAATCCCCAAATCCACCCAATTCAAGACAGTTACTCCACTTCAAACTTAGGGATTCAAGTCTAGCTCAAGAATTCAAGTCTCAAGTTCTAAGATCCAAGTGTTCTCCATTTCCTCCACCACATTTATAGAGTTTTCTAGGGTTTTTTCAAATCCTAGTATTTTGAGTTCATCCTATTCTTTTACAAAACTATATACATGTTAAACTAATATTTTTTACTTTCTCTGAATTTATATTTCACATATTTACACTTTTAAATGATTTTGACAATTTAGGTCAAATTTGGCTAAAATGGGGGTTTGAATATTTTGACAAAATAAGTATTAAGAATGGTTTTAGACCCTTAGGGAGTGTGTATTTCAAAGTATGGATGGACTTGGGACACAAAATGTTTATACCCCTGTATTTGTTATTTCACTAGCAAACGATGGATTTTATCACTTGAAGGGATTTTGTGTACAATATTTCTATTTGGTTGATGTAAATGGTTTTAGACCTTTATATGATGTTCTAATAACATTTGTTTATGGCATACTCTTGTGTTCCATCACTAGTAATGGTAAATCGGGTCTCATTTAAAGATATGCTTCCGTTTCAAAAGTGTGAGTCCAAATATTTAAATAACTCGTTTAAAGCTATGTTTCCGTTTCAAAAGTTTTATGACTTTATTCATATAACTATTTGTTCTCACTAGGGTTTAAACCTAACACTTTTTCTCAAATGACATGTATATAAGGTTCTTTTAGCGGCGAGGCTCCAAAGGGTTGAGCGGAGCGTTGTTTCTGTTGGTCCCTGTTGATCATAACTCCTCTCGATGATTTGAATATGATTCCTTTTGTATACTTAGTGAAATTCCATTGTATAAGCTTCTGTTAATATTCAGCGATAGCACACACTGATTACCATCAGCGATCGCTAAAGTTCAAGGAACAACAAGCTTATCTCTGAAGTCCTGAAGATCAACTATCACACCAGAAGACCATTCAGCGAAAGTCGAAGACCCTAGCTGAAGAGAGAGATAATCAGCTAAGTGAACTTAAGCGGTTCAGCGATAGCAGCGATTATCTAATCAAAGTGTGAAGTCTTGTGAAGCCTCAGCAATACTGAAGATTCCTCCTTGAAGATTCAGAATCAGCGATCAAATGAAGCTTCCCTTACAAGATTAAAGATTGATCTTATCCTCGATGCATAAAAGTCAAACCTAATATCTTGTCAGAAAAGGACGTACGAATTGTCTCTTATGTCCCCATCATATCTGATACGGTACTGTTCATATTCGGCTAAAAACATGGCTGTCTTATTAGCAAGAACAAGCTTCCTATCCAAGCTTGACACGTGGCATATACCTTTTGTCTTGCATTAAATGCAAACGGGTATAAATAAGATGGAGATATCTTCTTCATCTTAATGCATGCTTCCTTCTAGCCTAAACCCTCTTTATTTCTTTCTTCCTTCTTCTTGTGCATCAAACTTAGTGTTTCTTAGTTACAATAGAATAGGTTTTAAACTTGTTCTTATTCCTTTTGTAACTGTAAATTTGTTTATGATATATAAACTCATTTAAAAACCAAATCTGTGTGTTTGTATTCAACCCCCCCCCCCCCCTCTACAAACTGTTTACTATTTATTGAACTCTTGTAGACCCTTATTGGGGCCAACAAGTGGTATCAGAGCAGTGTTTGCTTCTTTAATCTTTAAAATATTTTTCTCATAAACTATTTTAAAATGTCAAACCCTAATACGAACTACAATGATAAGGGATCTTTGGCTAAACCTCCAAGATTTAGCCATGATAATTTTCCATTATGGAAGGAAAGAATGTCTCTATTTCTAGAAGGATCTGACCCAAAGATCCCCTACTATCTAGAAAATGGACCATTTGTTCCTACAACTATTATAGCTGGTGTTCCTGCCACCACTACTACTCCAGCCATCACTGAAAGGAGTATTGTTAAAACTCCTAACCGATGGACTGAGGAAGACAAGAAAGAAATTGCTATTGACTCTAAAGCTAGATCTATAATAGCAATGTCTTTACCTGATGAAGTCTATCATTCTGTTATGAAAATGAGGACTTCTAAAGCCATGTGGGATACTCTATGTATTCAATATGAAGGAACCTCAGAAGTACAAGTCACCAGATGCATAAATCTTGTAAGACAATATGAGAGTTTTATGTATCATAAAGGTGAATCTCTTTCTCAAATTCATCAGCGTTTCAACTGTTTGCTGATTGATCTCAAATCAGTGAACAGAGTGTACTCAAACGCTGAAATTCTGACCAAATTCATGGAGGCACTACCCGATCAATGGGCAGTGCACACTACATGTCTAAAGCTGTCAAAGAATCTTGAAACCCTGTCCTTAAGTGCTTTATATGGAATGCTCTTAAATGAGGAACAATCTCAACTTCTGGGAAAAACCTCATAAATGAACTCAAAGGTGCCAAAAGTACTTCTTTGGCACTTGTGACTTCAGAGGCAACTCCTCCTAAAAATGTTTCTTCTTCCACTATCACTTCCATCACTGAATTAGGTCAAACTGATTTAGAAGATCAACTCAGTGATGCTGACATCTCTGAGTTTGATAACTCTCTAGCTCTCTTAACTAATAATTTTAAAAGATTCGCTAGAAAGAGCAACTTTCGAAAACCTTCTAACCTCTCTGACTCTGAAAAGCAAAAAACATTGCCCGCTGAGAAAGCCTCAGCGATATGCTTCAACTGTCAGCGAAAGGGTCACTTTGCTAGTGAATGCAGATCAAAGAAAGTTGCAGCTCCCACCACCTTCCAGATCTCTGATAAAAAGGAGAAGTATTTGTAATTAAAAAACAAATACAAGGATATGAAGAAACACCAGCAAAAAGGCAAAGGCATTATCGCTGAAGAAGTTGATTGGGACGCTGAAGATGATTGGGCCAAGACCTCTGAAGAGTCTGGTTCAGATGAAGAAGATCTTGCCTTCCTCTGTCTAATGACAAGAATAGAGGACGTTGAAGAAGCAACTGAAACCTCTTCTTCTGAGTCCCCTTCTACTCAGGTAACAACTTCTTCTATCTCTTTACCTTCTGAAAGTGATAACTTGTCAGCGTTCGATGCTATGACTGTTGATTTTTATAATGCTTTAAATGGAAAGATTAACGCTGAGAAAATTAACACTGATCTATCTGAGCAATTAAAAAATTGCCATATAAGAATCAAAGAACTTTCTAAAATATAGGAAACTCTTAAGGACCAAGTCTTTGCAAATCAAACCATAAGCATTGAGAAGCAGCAAGCTATCGCTGATAGGGAAAAGGCTATCGCTGATCTCAAGTCTGAAAAGGCAACCATCGAAGGATGGTTTAAGGCTTCTGATAAAGTCAATGAGATCATCAATGCCCAAATACCTATGATAACAAGAAGTGGGTTAGGCTACAACCCTGAAAAGGAAGAATCAGAGAATGATCGTTCCATGCTCAAATTTGGAATGTTTGTCTCTTCTATTCCTGATCCTTCTTCTTCAACTTCTTCCTCTTCTTCTAAAGAAAAGTTGCCTGTGATAAATTCTAAGAAGGTGATCAAGAACGAGTTTCTTGACCAAGTTCCTAAGAATAAGATTATTCAGAACAGGAACAAGAAATCCTCAGAGAAAAATTCTAAATCTGGGAAGAAGGTCTCTGACTTTTCTCAGAGACCAACCCCTAGAATTAAGGTCGACCTCACTCCTACCCCTGAAAAGGTTGTCATTCCTCCAAGGACTATGGATAAAAGAATTCTTGGTCCTGTCCATGAAAAGGTTCCTATTTTCTCTCTGAATTCCAAACCCTTTAAATATAGGAAGTGCTATCACTGTGGTGAAACTACCCACATTGCAAGCAAATGTCCTAACGCTACTAGAGCTGATAAACTAGCTCATGGAAAGAAAGTAGCTCAAGCTGACAATTCAGCGAGAGTGAAATCCACCAACGTTGCAAAACCACCAAAGGTGAAGATATCCACTGAAGAGAGTTCTTCAGCTAGTAGCTCCTCCGCCAATCCTCTATCTAACCAAGCAGGACCCATAGTAGTATAGGTACCTTTAAACAATTAATCTTTTGTTGTATGCAGAGTGCCAAAGGTATCTGGTATCTTGATAGCGGATAGTCAAGGCATATGACTGGCAGAAAATCTCTGCTCTCTGATTACAAAGAAGAAGCTGGTCCATCAGTGACCTTTGGTGGAAATGGCAAAGGATACACTAAAGGCTATGGAATTCTATCCAACGGAGCCACATCGTTTTCTCGTGTTGCCTACGTTGAAGGACTAAAGCACAATCTTTTGAGCGTTAGTCAGTTATGTGACAAAGACTTCAAAGTTCTATTATTAAAAAATAGATGTGCTATCACTGACGGAAATGATAAGCTTGCTTTAACAGGCAAAAGAGTGGAAAATGTGTATGTCATAAATATGAATAGTTCTCAATTTGAGAACATGTGCTTTATCTCTAAAGCATCCACTGACATAAACTGGTTATGACATAAAAGACTCTCTCATCTCAACTTTAAGACAAAAAATGAATTGTCTCAAAAAGATCTAGTCAGAGACCTCCAAAATCATACCTTTACAAATGAATCTCTTTGTTCAGCGTGTGAAAAAGGAAAGCTGACAAAAGCCTCCTTCAGGTCGAAGCAAATTTCTTCAGTGACCGCTCCTCTTCAGCTACTCCATATGGATCTATTTGGACCTGTCAATGTCCAATCTAGCTCTGTGAAGAAATATACTTTAGTGATTGTTGATGAATACTCCAGATACACATGGGTGTTCTTCCTTCGATCCAAAAGTGATACCCCTGAAATGATAATTTCTTTTATCAAAAGAATGGAAGTGTTGAACAATCTAATTGTTCGTTCCATAAAAAGTGATCATGGTACTGAATTCAAAAACACTACTCTGGTAAACTTCTTTAAAGAAAAAGGCATCTCTCACAATTTCTCTTCTGTAAGAACTCCTCAGCAAAATGGTGTTACTGAAAGAAGAAATCGAACTATCATTGAAGCGGCTCGCTCAATGCTCAGCGAATCGCATCTACCTACTCGGTTCTGGGCCGAAGTAGTCAATACAGCGTGTTTCACTCAAAATCGATCCCTGATAGTTAAGCGATTTAAGAAGACCCCTATGAATTGTTTCATGGGAGAAGACCTACTCTGAAATATTTCCATATTTTTGGATGTAGATATTACATTCTGAATGACAGAGATCATTTGGGTAAATTTGATCCAAACGCTGATGATGGTATATTTCTAGGATACTCCTCTGTATCTAAATCCTTCAGAGTCTTCAACAAAAGAAGACAACATGTTGAAGAATCCATGCATGTTAACTTTGATGAATCTCGTCCCATTCATGCTTCTCATTCTCATGATGATGATGAAGAATTAAATCCTTCAAGTGACAATCATCCATCTTCAGGGATGAATGTTACTCCTCTTAATCAGATTCCTGTTGCTGACTCCTCTCTTGGAAATTCCTCAGTGAACAATCAAACTATATCTGAAAATCAATCCCCTGAATTGATTCTAAATGAAGTACCTGTTGCTGAAACATCAAGTCCTATTCCAGAAACTGAAGAACAAGTCGCTGAATCAGCTGTTGATCTCTCTCCTCAACCACCAGCTCAATGATGGACTGCAAATCATCCAATAAATCAAATTATTGGTGCCAATGCAGGTATCAAAACACGTAGAAGTACATGTAATATCTGTCTTTATGTTAACTTCATTTCTCTCTATGAACCTAAAAAGATAGATCAAGCTATCTCTGATCCTAGCTGGGTTTCGGCTATACAAGAAGAACTAACTGAATTTCGCAGAAATAAAGTTTGCAATCTTGTTGCTAGACCCTCTGATAAAACTTCATAGGAACCAAATGGGTTTTCAGAAATAAGCTAGATGAAAACGGGACTATAATTCGCAATAAGGCTAGGCTTGTTGCTCAGGGTTATAGACAGGAAGAAGGGATTGACTATGATGAAACCTTTGCAACTGTTGCTCATTTAGAAGCCATAAGACTCTTTTTAGCTTATGCTGCCCATAAAGACTTCAAAGTTTTTCAAATGGATGTTAAAAGTGCTTTTCTAAATGGAAAACTCAGCGAGGAAGTTTATGTTGAACAACCCCCTGGTTTCTTAGACCATAACCATCCTGGTTATGTTTTTAAACTTGAAAAAGCTCTTTACGGGTTAAAACAAGCTCCTAGAGCTTGGTATCATACCCTTTCTAAATTTCTTCTTAAAGAAAAATTTGTTCGTGGAAAAATTGACCAAACCCTGTTTTTAAGAAAATATAAAGGTCATACTATAGTCGCTCAGATATATGTTGATGACATTATCTTTGGTTCCACAAGACCCAAACTATGTACTCGTTTCGCTGCAAGAATGCAAAAACAATATAAAATGAGTATGATGGGAGAACTAACATATTTTCTAGGCTTGCAGATTAAGCAATCTGACAAAGGAATCTTTATTTGTCAAAGCAAATATGTTAAATAAATGCTGAATAAATTCGATATGAATCAATGCTCAGCGATGAAGATCCCTATGGTGCCTCCTTTGACTTTGAACAAGGATCCCAATGGGAAACCAGTCAATGTCAATGCCTATCGAGGGATGATTGGATCTCTGCTGTATCTTATAGCGAGTAGGCCAGACATCATGTTTTCTACATGTCTCTGTGCTCGGTATCAAGCTGAACCGAAGGAATCCCATCTAATCGCTGTAAAGCGAATCTTCAGATACCTGAAAGGAACTCCAAATCTAGGTCTTTCGTATCCCAAAGGCTCTGGATTTCATCTAATTGGTTATTCTGACAGTGATTTTACAGGTTGTAAGATAGATAGAAAGAGCAACAGTGGTGGGTGTCAGCTGCTAGGTGGAAAACTAATTAGTTGGACAAGTAAAAAGCAAAACTCAGTGTCCACCTCCAACGCTGAAGCTGAATATGTAGTCGCTGGTAGTTGTTGTGCTCAAATCCTTTGGATGAGAAATCAACTCAGAGAATACGATCTCAAGCTCTCTAAAATTCCTATCTTTTGTGATCGTACTAGTGCTATTGCCATTACTAACAACCCTGTACTTTACTCCAAAACCAAGCACATTGAGATCCGATATCACTTTATCAGAGATCATGTGATGAATGGTGAAGTTGAGCTTCATTTTGTGCCCACTGAATATCAGCTTGCTGATCTTTTCACCAAGCCTCTTGATGAAACTAGATTCAATCTACTTATCAGCGAACTTGGTATATTGAACGCTGAATAATTTCTTATTCAGTGACTTACAACAAGGGATACAAATAAAGCCTTCAAACTTTCCATTCGCTGAACTCTGATTCAGCGATATCTGGACTATCTCCTCAGGTATTATCTTGTAATCTTTATCACTCTTTGATATCTTTTCTCATCAAAGAATGGATCTCTGAAAACTAAAAACCTTCACTGACAATCCTTTATTATTAGTGATGAAGATTGTTTTTAAATTAGTAATGATTAACCTTCCTTATGGATAATTATCGTTATAATCTTTTAAAAATAATAAAAGGACACGTCAGACCTTTTTCTGACACACGATGGACCGCGACGTTTCCATTCCAACTCCTTTCTTGGAACGTGCGCCAGGTCATCATTTCTTTTTCAAAAAGCTAAAACCGTCATTTAGCACTCCTTTCTTTCTCTCTCCTCTTGCTATTTAAGCAATTGTTTTGCCTTACTTGACTCCTTCCGCTTTCATAACTCTCCAAAAAGGCAAAGGAAACTTCGAATCTTCAAGATTTTTCAAGAACACCAAAAACACGCATTTGTGTGTTTTTCCTTCTCAAAATCAACTAAGGTCTGATTTAAACCTTTACTTAAGACTGGAAACATGTTGTTTCACATATTCTTCACCTTAAATCTTCTAAAATGATATAAAAACATGTTTTAGAAAAAAAATATAACTAATCTGGATTAAACTTAAAAAGTTTTCTATTATCAAAACCCTGTTCTAAGTTCTCTCCTTAGAACAAAAGACTTTATTCTTAAAATCTTCAAGTTTTCTCAAGAACATCAAGAACACGCATTTGTGTGTTTTTCTTCTCGAAATCAACTAAAGTTTGATCTAAACCTTTACTTATGACTGGAAACATCTTGTTTCACTTCTTCTTCTCCTTAAAATTCTAAAAATGATATAAAAACACTTCTTAGAAACAAAAATAAAATTAATCTGGATCAAACTTAAAAAGTTTTCCTTTATAAAAACCCCGTTCTAAGTTCTTTCCTTAGAACAGAAGACTTTATTCTTAAAATTTTATCCATTTTTTTTTATTATCTTCTCATTTTTTTTATAATCATCTATTTTATTGTTTTTATAACAAGCATTTTGATCTTGTTCATTAAAATACTTGTTTCTTTGAATCTTACATTTGGTACTCTTTATACCAAACTCTGGTTTATACATTCATGTATAAAGCCACGATTTATCTCTTTGGTGTTCCCATTTTTACTACAAAAATAGCCTCTGCAAGTAAGACCGCTGCAACCTCTGCTGCTGAAGACAACATTCTGGTCGCTGCACCAACCTGCCACTTCCCCATGGAGAAAGCTGTTTTCAAGTCATGCAATTACATTGCATTGGTAGACATTCCAGCTGATCGTCCTCAATTCGCTGAAGGAGCTACCTTCATCAAAGCATGCCCGCTGATGTACGCTTTCGTCCACAATCCAGTGGACATCTCCTCTCATCTCCAAGCTCTCTGGTACTCGGCTCACTGTACCACGCTCACAACGGATGAGGGCAACGTGCTCTCTGCTATAGGCTTCAAGATCCCAGATCTTGGCTATTTCTCCTTCACTGCTGGGTTCGTGAGGAAATCCCTTCGTCTCCCTATCCGCGGCAAGAATGAACAATGGGGCGCTGAGCCAACCAAGCTGCAGATAGACACCTTCTTGGACTCAATCGGTTACGCCTGGGAAAATCCACCAATGAAGACGACGGGTTCCAAGGTTGAAAAGATGAGATTGCCTGCTCGCTGGCAATATATCTTTACCCAGGTAATCCAATGCCTTCGGTCAAAGATTGGCTCACATGATCAGGCAAGCAAGCACTTCTAGGATCTTGCCTACTCTCTCTGCACTGGCCATAAACTCAACTATGCTGACTATATCTTCAGCGATATGGTTAGTCGCATCGACGCTACCACCAGACACCCTGTCATTCCCTACCCTCGTTTCTTCGCAACCATTTTGGAGGTTGCCTTGGTGGAGGAATACCTGAAAGTGATTGGAGCCTCTCTCTCAGTGTCTACGTCGCTGCCCAACCCAACATCGAGCATCCCGGACACTGCTACCGCTGCTGCTGCTGCCAAGAGGAAACAACCATCTGATGGTCATAAAAAGACCATCGCATCCAAGAAGCCAAAGAAGTTGGTCTCTCAAAAGACCACCCTCTCTGATTTCGGTGTACTACCAACACCAACTGAAGCGCAACCACTTCAACGGTCTTTACATCCGTTGTTGCTTCATCAGCACTACCTCCATCTTCAGGGACTCCGGTCACTGAGGATGTTATAGCCAGCTCTGCTGAAGCTGGATCAGGTACTACTTTCACAACCTTTTTATCTTCTTCTATCCCCTCTTCTTTGGTCCTCACCTCAGCACATGACTCAGCGATAGTTGTCCCTATCCCTGATAATACTGAAATGTACGCAGTCCAAACCTCAACATTGTTTAGGCAATCTGAGTTTTGGAAGGCCAATTTAAAAGGACCTTAGAGTGTCTCTCTCAGATACTCTAAGACACTGGTCAGTGATCCTCAAGACACTACCTCTGCAAACATAGTCCCTGAGAGTAATCCTCATGATACTCTCAAGGAGAAAAATAAAATTTTTCATCCATCATCTAATCCAGATGTGTTTTTGGCTACTTTGTCTATGTCATCATCAGGTGTCGCTCCTCTCTTCTCCTCAACGATAGCGACAACCACCACCACCAGTGCTCCTCCCATCAGCAAGGACATGGGAAAGTCTCCTCAGGGCCATCCCACTACTGCACGGCTCAGAGAGGTCAAGACAGAAATGGCGGCTCCCAAGCTTCCAACTCCCATCACTGATCTTCCTCCAATTGTCCTTCCCAACCCTACATTCCCTGCAGTTGACTATTTGGTCAGGGAATGTGCTGTCACTAGGGCTAGGGTGGACAACCTTCAGACGTCCGCTGAACTCGTCTTCAAACGCATCGTTGGGATTCCAGCAATCAAGACCAACGTCAGCAACCTCATCCTGACGTTTTCTCTCTGAAGGAAGACAACAGGGCTCTTCATCAAACCCTGTCCAGCTTGGAGCAGAAGGTTACTGCTCAAGCGAACGTCCTTGAGTCTATTCAAAAGACTCAATCCGACATGATGCAGATGCTCACCAAGCTCTCTGAAGCTAGTTCCTCCTTTACTGCTGCTGATCGGACTACGCTTCAGGAAAATGAACCGGTGCTTAAGGACGTTCAGGACAATGTTCGCACTCTGATGGTGCATTGTCTACCTCCTGATAACATTGAGGGGGTGAGATGTGCCAAAGAGTTTGCAGATGAACTCATCTCGGAGCATAACCAGAGGTTCCCTAGAGAAAAGATTTCTCCTTACATCCAGCAAACGGGATCTTCCCTCCCTGAAGGGTTGACTGCTGATGATGATGATGCTGAAGAAGAAGAAGAAGAAGAAGAAGACGAAGATCCTATCCCTCATTATGGGGGAATGGATGATGATGAAGACGACGATGACATTGGAAGTGCCTTAGAGCACTTCAGAATGTCTAGGCCTAGAGTCGCTCATCAAGAGCCCTTGGGGGACGGACAACGTCCCTCTTAGCGACAATCCGGTTCCTCAGGCAAAGGAAAAGAAGTGGTAGATCTGGATGCCACTATCCCAATATCTGAGGGGGAGACCACTCATGAGTGATCCCCGTCCCCCAAAGGACTCTACTTCATGGAAGGAACCTTCCTCTCAAGAGCAGTTTATGTACATAATAGAAACTGACTCTGAAGAAGAAGAGGGCCGTATTCCCAGGCGTCGTGTTCAAAAGCCAATCATAAGCGAGCCTGAAGAAGAAGAAAGGCGAATAAAATTCCTTAGGGAATTCGAAACAAGTAGAATAAGAGTGCCTCAAGCTGAACCCATTGACGTTGTACCAATAAGGATGGTAGATGAATTCTACTTTCTGTCAAGTGAAGAGAGAGAACAAGCATTGGAAGCACAACGAATCAGGGATGAGGAAATAAAGCAAACTGAGAATGATCTTGCTGTTGCAAGGAAATTGCTCAGGGAAGACTCTGCGAAAGACAAGGCAGCCAAGGAACAACTGAAAAAGAGTGAAAGGGTCGCTGAAGCTCTTTTACAGAGAGAACTTGCACAAGAAAATTTGAATGTAGATCCAATCCTTGCTCAACAAAAGATTCTAAGTGCACTGTTCGCTGAAGCCACAATGCAGAAAGACAAAGAGGTTGACTGGTGCACTGACAGACTGAAATTTCGAAGATCTGAAGCCAAAATCATTCATGCAACTATCCAAGGGCGACACTCCAACAGAGGTGGTCCAAAGGTATATGTAAGAATGACAAGGACGAACAGAACAGAGAGAGAAGAAGCCAAGTTCTTAAGGATTTATGGATACACTAAATGGTTAGAAATCAAAGACGCCATTCAGGGTTCCAAATCCAAATTCAAGGATGTGGTGGAAAGAGTATTGGATCAGTTGCTGCAAAGGATGTCACAACATGTGCAAGTTCTAAGAATGAGCATGAAACTAAATTTGATTATCAAAGCATTCTTGGTCATCTTGAGCTCCCTGATATATCAATGCTCTGTACCTCTCTTCCTCAAGACCGAAGATACGAAGAAGATGAAATCATCTCACTACCTGAACCAGGTATGGTATTCTTGGATAATGAAGGGTTCTTAGGACTCTTCAGAAACCAAGAGATTCGCAAGGCCCCATCCTCTCTAATAAAGATCATGCTTTGGTGCTGCTGGTCAGATACCCCTCTGATGAATCGACAGAAGACGCTTTATGAGAATGAGTTACAAAGACGAAACGAGAATATCTCTGATTAGTTATAGATTTCTATTTCCTTTGTAATATTCCTTCGGTGTACAAGTACTTTACTTTATCATTGTAATTTTATTTTCTTGTAATTCCTTCAGATTATAATTAATGAAATTCAATCAAAGTACTTTACTCCATCCTAGTACTGAAAAGATCCCTGAAAACAGTAAAAGGACAATGAACATAAGAGTTATATTTTCTTTAAACTATCTATACTCATTGATGCTTCACTTTGAAAAATTCATCAGTGAATGTACTTTAAGCTTATTTACTTGTAAAAATTTGGCTTTCATATCCTTATAAATGAAACTCAATTCAGATAGTAGACTAGCTGAAAAATATTATACAGATTAGTACTTCGAAAATTTTCTTCAAATTTTTCTTAAGTCCATACTGCTCTCTTAAAGCAATTTTCCTACAAATGAAGCCTCAGCGATACTAAAGATTCCTCCTTGAAGATTCAGAATCAGCGATCAAATGAAGCTTCCCTTACAAGATTAAAGATTGATCTTATCCTCGATGCACAAAAGTCAAACCTAATATCTTGTTAGAAAAGGACGTACGAATTGTCTCTTATGTCCCCATCATATCTGATACGGTACTGTTCATATTCGGCTAAAAACATGGCTGTTTTATTAGCAAGGACAAGCTTCCTATCCAAGCTTGACACGTGGCATATACCTTTTGTCTTTCATTAAATAGAAACGGGTATAAATAAGATGAAGATATCTTCTTCATCTTAATGCATGCTTCCTTCTAGTCTAAACCCTCTTTATTTCTTTCTTCCTTCTTCTTGTGCATCAAACTTAGTGTTTCTTAGTTACAATAGAATAGGTGTTAAACTTGTTCTTATTCTTCTAGTAACTGTAAATTTGTTTATGATATATAAACTCATTTAAAAACCAAAATCTGTGTGTTTGTATTCAACCCCCCCCCCCCTTCTACAAACTGTTTACTCTTTATTGAACTCTTGTAGACCCTTATTGGGACCAACAAGTGGTATCAGAGCAGTGTTTGCTTCTTTAATCTTTAAAATATTTTTCTCATAAACTATTTTAAAATGTCAAACCCTAATACGAACTACAATGATAATGGATCTTTAGCTAAACCTCCAAGATTTAGCCATGATAATTTTCCATTATGGAAGGAAAGAATGTCTCTATTTCTAGAAGGATCTGACCCAAAGATCCCCTACTATCTAGAAAATGGACCATTTGTTCCTACAACTATTATAGTTGGTGTTCCTGCCACCACTACTACTCCAGCCATCCCTGAAAGGAGTATTGTTAAAACTCCTAACCGATGGACTGAGGAAGACAAGAAAGAAATTGCTATTGACTCTAAAGCTAGATCTATAGAAGCAATGTCTTTACCTGATGAAGTCTATCATTCTGTTATGAAAATGAGGACTTCTAAAGCCATGTGGGATACTCTATGTATTCAACATGAAGGAACCTCAGAAGTACAAGTCACGAGATGCATAAATCTTGTAAGACAATATGAGAGTTTTATGTATCATAAAGGTGAATCTCTTTCTCAAAGTCATCAGCGTTTCAACTGTTTGCTGATTGATCTCAAATCAGTGAACAGAGTGTACTCAAACGCTGAAATTCTGACCAAATTCATGGAGGCACTACCCGATCAATGGGCAGTGTACACTACATATCTAAAGCTGTCAAAGAATCTTGAAACCCTGTCCTTAAGTGCTTTATATGGAATGCTCTTAAATGAGGAACAATCTCAACTTCTGGGAAAAACCTCATAAATGAACTCAAAGGTGCCAAAAGTACTTCTTTGGCACTTGTGACTTCAGAGGCAACTCCTCCTAAAAATGTTTCTTCTTCCACTATCACTTCCATCACTGAATTAGGTCAAACTGATTCAGAAGATCAACTCACTGATGCTGACATCTCTGAGTTTGATAACTCTCTAGCTCTCTTAACTAATAATTTTAAAAGATTCTCTAGAAAGAGAATCTTTCGAAAACCTTCTAACCTCTCTGACTCTGAAAAGAAAAAAACATTGCTCGCTGAGAAAGCCTCAACGATATGCTTCAACTGTCAGCGAAATGGTCACTTTGCTAGTGAATGCAGATCAAAGAAAGTTGCAGCTCCCACCACCTCCCAGATCTCTGATAAAAAGGAGAAGTATTTGTAATTAAAAAACAAATACAAGGATATGAAGAAACACCAGTAAAAAGGCAAAGGCATTATCGCTGAAGAAGTTGATTGGGACGCTGAAGATGATTGGGCCAAGACCTCTGAAGAGTCTGGTTCAGATGAAGAAGATCTTGCCTTCCTCTGTCTAATGGCAAGAATAGAGGACGTTGAAGAAGCAACTGAAACCTCTTCTTCTGAGTCCCCTTCTACTCAGGTAACAGCTTCTTCTATCTCTTTACCTTCTGAAAGTGATAACTTGTCAGCGCTCGATGCTATGACTGTTGATTTTTATAATGCTTTAAATGGAAAGATTAACGCTGAGAAAATTAACACTGATCTATCTTAGCAATTTAAAAATTGCCATATAAGAATCAAAGAACTTTCTAAAATAGAGGAAACTCTTAAGGACCAAGTCTTTGCAAATCAAACCATAAGGATTGAGAAGCAGCAAGCTATCGCTGATAGGGAAAAGGCTATCGCTGATCTCAAGTCTGAAAAGGCAACCATCGAAGGATGGTTTAACGCTTCTGATAAAGTCAATGAGATCATCAATGCCCAAATACCTATGAAAACAAGAAGTGGGTTAGGCTATAACCCTGAAAAGGAAGAATCAGAGAATGATCGTTCCATGCTCAAATTTGGAATGTTTGTCTCTTCTATCCCTGATCCTTCTTCTTCAACTTCTTCCTCTTCTTCTAAAGAAAAGTTGCCTGTGATAAATTCTAAGAAGGTGATCAAGAACGGGTTTCTTGACCAAGTTCCTAAGAATAAGATTATTCAGAACAGGAACAAGAAATCCTCAGAGAAAAATTCTAAATCTGGGAAGAAGGTCTCTGACTTTTCTCAGAGACCAACCCCCAGAATTAAGGTCGACCTCACTCCTACCCCTGAAAAGGTTGTCATACCTCCAAGGGCTATGGATAAAAGAATTCTTGGTCCTGTCCCTGAAAAGGTTCCTATTTTCTCTCTGAATTCCAAACCCTTTAAATATTGGAAGTGCTATCACTGTGGTGAAACTACCCACATTGCAAGCAAATGTCCTAACGCTACTAGAGCTGATAAACTAGCTCATGGAAAGAAAGTAGCTCAAGCTGACAAGTCAGCGAGAGTGAAATCCACCAACGTTGCAAAACCACCAAAGGTGAAGATATCCACTGAAGAGAGTTCTTCAGCTAGTACCTCCTCCGCCAATCCTCTATCTAACCAAGCAGGACCCATAGTAGTATGGGTACCTTTAAACAATTAATCTTTTGTTGTATGCAGAGTGCCAAAGGTATCTGGTATCTTGATAGCGGATGCTCAAGGCATATGACTGGCAGCAAATCTCTGCTCTCTGATTACAAAGAAGAAGCTGATCCATCAGTGACTTTTGGTGGAAATGGCAAAGGATACACTAAAGGTTATGGAATTCTATCCAATGGAGCTACATCGTTTTCTCGTGTTGCCTACCTTGAAGGACTAAAGCACAATCTTTTAAGCGTTAGTCATTTATGTGACAAAGACTTCAAAGTTCTATTCTTAAAAAATAGATGTGCTGTCACTGACGGAAATGATAAGCTTGCCTTAACAGGAAAAAGAGTGGAAAATGTGTATGTCATAAATATGAATAGTTCTCAATTTGAGAACATGTGCTTTAACTCTAAAGCATCCACTGACATAAACTGGTTATGACAAAAAAGACTCTCTCGTCTCAACTTTAATACAATAAATGAATTGTCTCAAAAAGATCTAGTCAGAGATCTCCCAAATCATACCTTTACAAAGGAATCTCTTTATTCAGCGTGTGAAAAGGGAAAGCTGACAAAAGCTTCCTTCAGGTCGAAGCAAATTTCTTCAGTGATCGCTCCTCTTCAGCTACTCCATATGGATCTATTTGGACCTGTCAATGTCCAATCTATCTCTGTGAAGAAATATACTTTAGTGATTGTTGATGAATACTCTAGATACACATGGGTGTTCTTCCTTCGATCCAAAAGTGATACCCCTGAAATGATAATTTCTTTTATCAAAAGAATGGAAGTGTTGAACAATCTAATTGTTCGTTCCATAAGAAGTGATCATGGTACTGAATTCAAAAACAGTACTCTGGTAAACTTCTGTAAAGAAAAAGGCATCTCTCACAACTTCCCTTCTGTAAGAACTCCTCAGCAAAATGGTGTTACTGAAAGAAGAAATCGAACTATCATTGAAGCGGCTCGCTCAATGCTCAGCGAATCGCATCTACCTACTCGGTTCTGGGCCGAAGTAGTCAATACAGCGTGCTTCACTCAAAATCGATCCCTGATAGTTAAGCGAATGAAGAAGACCCCTATGAATTGTTTCATGGGAGAAGACCTACTCTGAAATATTTCCATATTTTTGGATGTAGATGTTACATTCTGAATGACAGAGATCATTTGGGTAAATTTCATCCAAACGCTGACGATGGTATATTTCTTGGATACTCCTCTGTATCTAAATCCTTCAGAGTCTTCAACAAAAGAAGACAACATGTTGAAGAATCCATGCATGTTAACTTTGATGATTCTCGTCCCATTCATGCTTCTCATTCTCATGATGATGATGAAGAATTGAATGCCTGGATGAGATCTCATTATGGGGAACCTGAAACATACTTCAGCAATCAACCTCCTACTGAAGAATGTGATGATGAAATCCCTGTAAATCCTTCAAGTGACAATCATCCATCTTCAGGGATGAATGTTACTCCTCTTAATCAGATTCCTGTTGCTGACTCCTCTCTTGGAAATTCCTCAGTGAACAATCAAACTATATCTGAAAATCAATCCCCTGAATTGATTCTAAATGAAGTACCTGTTGCTGAAACAACAAGTCCTACTCCAGAAACTGAAGAACAAGTCACTGAATCAGCTGTTGATCTCTCTCCTTAACCACCAGCTCAACGATGGACTGCAAATCATCCAATAAATCAAATTATTGGTGATCCCAATGCAGGTATCAAAACACGTAGAGGTACAGGTAATATCTGTCTTTATGTTAACTTCATTTCTCTCTATGAACCTAAAAAGATAGATCAAGCTATCTCTGATCCTAGCTGGGTTTCAGCTATACAAGAAGAACTAACTGAATTTCGCAGAAATAAGGTTTGCAATCTTGTTCCTAGACCCTCTGATAAAACTGTCATAGGAACCAAATGGGTTTTTAGAAATAAGCTAGATGAAAACGGGACTATAATTTGCAATAAGGTAGACTTGTTACTCAGAGTTATAGACAAGAAGAAGGGATTGACTATGATGAAACCTTTGCACCTGTTGCTCGTTTAGAAGCCATAAGACTCTTTTTAGCTTATGCTGGCCATAAAGACTTCAAAGTTTTTCAAATGGATGTTAAAAGTGCTTTTCTAAATGGAAAACTCAGCGAGGAAGTTTATGTTGAACAACCCCCTGGTTTCTTAGACCATAACCATCCTGGTTATGTTTTTAAACTTGAAAAAGCTCTTTACGGGTTAAAAACAAGCTCCTAGAGCTTGGTATAATACCCTTTCTAAATTTCTTCTTAAAGAAAAATTTGTTCGTGGAAAAATTGACCAAACCCTGTTTTTAAGAAAATATAAAGGTCATACTATACTCGCTTAGAAATATGTTGATGACATTATCTTTGGTTCCACAAGACCCAAACTATGTACTCGTTTCGCTGCAAGAATGCAAAAACAATATAAAATGAGTATGATGGGAGAACTAACATATTTTCTAGGCTTGCAGATTAAGCAATCTGACAAAGGAATCTTTATTTGTCAAAGCAAATATGTTAAATACATGCTGAATAAATTCGACATGAATCAATGCTCAGCGATGAAGACCCCTATGGCGCCTCCTCTGACGTTGAACAAAGATCCCAATGGGAAACCAGTCAATGTCACTGCCTATCGAGGGATGATTGGATCTCTGCTGTATCTTATAGCGAGTAGGCCAGACATCATGTATTCTACATGTCTCTGTGCTCGGTATCAAGCTGAACCGAAGGAATCCCATCTAATCGCTGTAAAGCGAATCTTCAGATACCTGAAAGGAACTCCAAATCTAGGTCTTCGGTATCCCAAAGGCTCTAGATTTGATCTAATTGGTTATTCTGACAGTGATTTTCCAGGTTGTAAGATAGATAGAAAGAGCACCACTGGTGGGTGTCAGTTGCTAGGTGGAAAACTAATTAGTTGGACAAGTAAAAAGCAAAACTCAGTGTCCACCTCCACCGCTGAAGCTGAATATGTAGCCGCTGGTAGTTGTTGTGCTCAAATCCTTTGGATGAGAAATCGACTCAGAGAATACGATCTCAAGCTCTCTAAAATTCCTATCTATTGTGATCGTACTAGTGCTATTGCCACTGTTAACAACCCTGTACTTTACTCCAAAACCAAGCACATTGAGATCCGATATCACTTTATCAGAGATCATGTGATGAATGGTGAAGTTGAGCTTCATTTTGTGCCCACTGAATATCAGCTCGCTGATCTTTTTACCAAGCCCCTTGATGAAACTAGATTCAATCTACTTATTAGCGAACTTGGTATGTTGAACGCTGAATAATTTCTTATTCAGTCACTTACAACAAGGGATACAAATAAATCCTTCAAACTTTCCATTCGCTGAACTCTGATTCAGCGATATCTGGACTATCTCCTCAGGTATTATCTTCTAATCTTTATCACTCTTTGATATATTTTCTCATCAAAGAATGGATCTCTGAAAACTAAAAACCTTCACTGACAATCATTTATTATCAGTGATGAAGATTTTTTTTAAATTAGTAATGATTAACCTTCCTTATGGATAATTATCATTATAATCTTTTAAAAATAATAAAAGGACACGTCAGACCTTTTTCTGACATACGATGGACCGCGACGTTTCCATTCCAACTCCTTTCTTGGAACGTGCGCCAGGTCATCATATTTTTTTCAAAAAGCTAAAACCGTCGTTTAGCACTCATTTCTTTCTCTCTCCTCTTGCTATTTAAGATATTCTTTTGCCTTACTCGACTCCTTCCGCTTTCATAACTCTCCAAAAAGGCAAAGGAAACTTCGAATCTTCAAGATTTTTCAAGAACACCAAAAACACGCATTTGTGTGTTTTTCCTTCTCAAAATCAGCTAAGGTCTGGTCTAAACCTTTACTTAAGACTGGAAACATCTTGTTTCACATCTTCTTCTCCTTAAATCTTCTAAAATGATATAAAAACATGTTTTAAACAGAAAATATAACTAATCTGGATTAAACTTAAAAAGTTTTGTATTATCAAAACCCTGTTCTAAGTTCTCTCCTTAGAACAGAAGACTTTATTCTTAAAATCTTCAAGTTTTCTCAAGAACATCAAGAACACGTATTTGTGTGTTTTTCTTCTCGAAATCAACTAAGGTTTGATCTAAACCTTTACTTATGACTGGAAACATCTTGTTTCACTTCTTCTTCTCCTTAAAATTCTAAAAATGATATAAAAACACTTCTTAGAAACAAAAATAAAATTAATCTGGATCAAACTTGAAAAGTTTTCCTTTATAAAAACCCTGTTCTAAGTTCTTTTCTTAGAACAGAAGACTTTATTCTTAAAATTTTATCCATTTTTTTTATTATCTTCTCATTTTTTTTATAATCTTCTATTTTATTGTTTTTATAACAAGCATTTTGATCTTGTTCATCAAAATACTTGTTTCTTTGAATCTTACATTTGGTACTCTTTATACCAAACTCTGGTTTATACATTCATGTATAAAACCATGATTTATCTCTTTGGTGTTCCCATTTTTACTACAGAAATATCCTCTGCAAGTAAGACCGCTGCAACCTCTGCTGCTGAAGACAACATTCTGGTCGCTGCACCAACCTACCACTTCCCCATGGAGAAAGTTGTTTTCAAGTCATGCAATTACATTGCATTGGTAGACATTCTAGCTGATCGTCCTCAATTCGCTGAAGGAGCTACCTTCATCAAAGCATGCCCGCTGATGTACGCTTTCGTCCACAATCCAGTGGACATCTCCTCTCATCTCCAATCTCTCTGGTACACGGCTCACTGTACCACGCTCACAACAGATAAGGGAAACGTGCTCTCTGCTATAGGCTTCAAGATCCCAGATCTTGGCTATTTCTCCTTCACTGCTGGGTTCGTGAGGAAAGCCCTTCGTCTCCCTATCCGCGGCAAGAATGAACAATGTGGCGCTGAGCCAACCAAGCTGCAGATAGACACCTTCTTGGACTCAATCGGTTACGCCTGGGAAAATCCATCAATGAAGACGGCGGGTTCCAAGGTTGAAAAGATGAGATTGCCTGCTCGCTGGCAATATATCTTTACCCAGGTAATCCAATGGGTCAAAGATTGGCTCACATGATCAGGCAAGCAAGCACTTCTAGGATCTTGCCTACTCTCTCTGGACTGGCCATAAACTCAACTATGCTGACTATATCTTCAGCGATATGGTTAGTCGCATCAACGCTACCACCAGACACCCTATCATTCCCTACCCTCGTTTCTTCGCAACCATTTTGGAGGTTGCCTTCGTGGAGGAATACCCGAAGGCCGGAGATCACTCCTTCTCCGTAGTGGGGAAGAAGTCCCTGGACATTGAGTAACGTCCAGGTGATGCCCCTTTCACGCCCTACATGCTGAAAGTGATTGGAGCCCCTCTCTCAGTGTCTACCTCGCTGCCCAACCCAACAGCGAGCATCCCGGACACTGCTACCGCTGCTGCTGCTGCCAAGAGGAAACAACCATCTGATGGTCATAAAAAGACCATTGCATCCAAGAAGCCAAAGAAGTTGGTCTCTCAAAAGACCACCCTCTCTGATTTCGGTGTACTACCAACACCAACTGCAGCCGCAACCACTTCAACGGTCTTTACATCCGTTGTTGCTTCATCAGCACTACCTCCATCTTCAGGGACTCCGGTCACTGAGGATGTTATAGCCAGCTCTGCTGAAGCTGGATCAGGTACTACTTTCACTGCCTTTTTATCTTCTTCTATCTCCTCTTCTTTGGTCCTCACCTCAGCACATGACTCAGCGATAGTTGTCCCTATCCCTGATAATACTGAAATGTACGCAGTCCAAACCTCAACATTGTTTAGGCAATCTGAGTTTTGGAAGGCCAATTTAAAAGGACCTCAGAGTGTCTCTCTCAGATACTCTAAGACACTGGTCAGTGATCCTCAAGACACTACCTCTGCAAACGTAGTCCCTGAGAGTAATCCTCATGATACTCTCAAGGAGAAAAATAAATTTTTTCATCCATCATCTAATCCAGATGTGTTTTTGGCTACTTTGTCTATGTCATCATCAGGTGTCGCTCCTCTCTTCTCCTCAGCGACAGCGACAACCACCACCACCAGTGCTCCTCCCATCAGCAAGGACATGGGAAAGTCTCCTCAAGGCCATCCCATCACTGATCTTCCTCCAATTGTCCTTCCCAACCCTACATTCCCTGCACTTGACTATTTGGTCAGGGAATGTGCTCTCACTAGGGCTAGGGTGGACAACCTTCAGACATCCGCTGAACTCGTCTTCAAACGCATCGTTGGGACTCCAGCAATCAAGACCAACATCAGCAACCTCATCACTGACGTTTTCTCTTTGAAGGAAGACAACAGGGCTCTTCATCAGACCCTGTCCAGCTTGGAGCAGAAGGTTAATCCTCAAGCGAACGTCCTTGAGTCTATTCAAAAGACTCAATCCGACATGATGCAGATGCTCACCAAGCTCTCTGAGGCTAGTTCCTCCTTCACTGCTGCTGATCGGACTACGCTTCAGGAAAATGAACCGGTGCTTAAAGACGTTCAGAACAATGTTCACACTCTGATGGTGCATTGTCTACCTCCTGATAACATTGAGGGGGTGAGATGTGCCAATGAGTTTGCAGATGAACTCATCTCGGAGCATAACCAGAGGTTCCCTAGAGAAAAGATTTCTCCTTACATCCAGCAGACGGGATCTTCCCTCCCTGAAGGGTTGACTGCTGACGATGATGATGCTGAAGAAGAAGAAGAAGAAGACGAAGACGAAGATGCTATCCCTCATTATGGGGGAATGGATGATGATGAAGACGAAGATGACATTGGAAGTGCCTTAGAGCACTTCAGAATGTCTAGGCCTGGAGTCGCTCATCAAGAGCCCTTGGGGGACGGACAACATCCCTCTCAGGGACAATCCGGTTCCTCAGGCAAAGGAAAAGAAGTGGTAGATCTGGATGCCACTATCCCAATATCTGAGGGGGAGACCACTCATGAGTGATCCCCGTCCCCCAAAGGACTCTACTTCATGGAAGGAACCTTCCTCTCAAGAGCAGTTTATGTACATAATAGAAACTGACTCTGAAGAAGAAGAGGGCCTTATTCCCAGACGTCGCGTTCAAAAGCCAATCATAAGCGAGCCTGAAGAAGAAGAAAGGAGAATAAAATTCCTTAGGGAATTCGAAACAAGAAGAATAAGAGTGCCTCAAGCTGAACCCATTGACGCTGTACCAATAAGGATGGTAGATGAATTCTACTTTCTGTCAAGTGAAGAGAGAGAACAAGCATTGGAAGCACAACGAATCAGGAATGAGGAAATAAAGCAAACTGAGAATGATCTTGCTTTAGCAAGGAAATTGCTCAGGGAAGACTCTGCGAAAGACAAGGCAGCCAAGGAACAACTGAAAAAGAGTGAAAGGGTCGCTGAAGCTCTTGTACAGAGAGAACTTGCATAGTAAAATTTGAATGTAGATCCAATCCTTGCTCAACAAAAGATTCTAAGTGCACTGTCCGCTGAGCCACAATGCAGAAAGACAAAGAGCTTGACTAGTGCACTGACAGACTGAAATTTCGAAGATCTGAAGCCAAAATCATTCATGCAACTATCCAAGGGCGACACTCCAACAGAGGTGGTCCAAAGGTATATGTAAGAATGACAAGGACGAACAGAACAGAGAGAGAAGAAGCCAAGTTCTTAACGATTTATGGATACACTAAATGGTTAGAAATCAGAGACGCCATTCAGGGTTCCAAATCCAAATTCAAGGATGTGGTGGAAAGAGTACTGGATCAGTTGCTGCAAAGGATGTCACAACATGTGCAAGTTCCCCCTCTCCCTGAACCATCGAAGAAGAAAAGATCAACTGCTGAAGGTGGTTCAAGTTCTAAGAATGAGCATGAAACTAAATTTGATTATCAAAGCATTCTTGGTCATCTTGAGCTCTCTGATATATCAACGCTCTGTACCTCTCTTCCTCAAGACCGAAGATATGAAGAAGATGAAATCATCTCACTGCCTGAACCAGGTATGGTATTTTTGGATAATGAAGGGTTCTTAGGACTCATCAGAAACCAAGAGATTCGCAAGTCCCCATCCTCTCTAATAAAGATCATGCTTTGGCGCTGCTGGTCAGATACCCCTCTGATGAATCGACAGAAGACGCTTTATGAGAATGAGTTACAAAGACGAAACAAGAATATCTCTGATTAGTTATAGATTTCTATTTCCTTTGTAATATTCCTTCAGTGTACAAGTACTTTACTTTATCATTGTAATTTCATTTTCTTGTGATTCCTTCAGATTATAATTAATGAAATTCAATCAAAGTACTTTACTCCATCCTAGTACTGAAAAGATCCCTGAAAACAGTAAAAGGGACAATGAACATAAGAGTTCTATTTTCTTTAAACTATCTTTACTCACTAATGCTTCACTTTGAAAAATTCATCAGTGAATGTACTTTAAGCTTATTTACTTGTAAAAATTGGGCTTTCATATCCTTATAAATGAAACTCAATTCAGATAGTAGACTAGCTGAAAAAGATTATACAGATTAGTACTTAGAAAATTTTCTTCAAATTTTTCTTAAGTCCTTACTGGTCTCTTAAAGCAATTTTCCTACAAATGAAGCCTCAGCGATACTGAAGATTCCTCCTTGAAGATTCAGAATCAACGATCAAATGAAGCTTCCCTTACAAGATTAAAGATTGATCTTATCCTCGATGCACAAAAGTCAAACCTAATATCTTGTCAGAAAAGGACGTACGAATTGTCTCTTATGTCCCCATCATATCTGATACGGTACTGTTCATATTCGGCTAAAAACATGGTTGTTTTATTAGCAAGGACAAGCTTCCTATCCAAGCTTGACACGTGGCATATACCTTTTGTCTTGCATTAAATGCAAACGGGTATAAATAAGATGGAGATATCTTCTTCATCTTAATGCATGCTTCCTTCTAGCCTAAACCCTATTTATTTCTTTCTTCTTCTTATGCATCAAACTTAGTGTTTCTTAGTTACAATAGAATAGGTTTTAAACTTGTTTTTATTCCGCTTGTAACTGTAAATTTGTTTATGATATATAAACTCATTTAAAAACCAAAATCTGTGTGTTTGTATTCAACCCCCCCTTCTACAAACTGTTTACTATTTATTGAACTCTTGTAGACCCTTATTGGGATCAACAGTCCCAAAGGAGTCTACAAGAATTCACAAGTATAGAAACAATTTGTAGAAGGGGGGGGGGGTTGAATACAAACACAACTTTTCGTGGGTTTTAAATGAGTTTATATTGAGTAAACAAATTTACAGTTGCAAGCGGAATAAGAACAAGTAATTAAACTTATTCTATTACAACTTTAGAAATCACTAAGTTTGATGCACAAGCAAAGATAAGAAATAGAATCAAAGGTTTCAAGAAGATATGAGGATGCATAAAGATGAAGAAAAGGTCTTCATCTATTTATACCCGTTGCATTTAATGCAACTGAGAAGGTACATGCCACGTGTTAAGTTTCTATTGGAAACTTGTCATTTGTTCATAAAGCAACCATGCTTTTGGCGGAATATGAACAGTAGCCAAATCAGATTTGATAAGGACATAAGAAACATCTGTACGTCCTTTCTGACAAGGCATGGGGGTTTGACATTTGTGCATCGAGGATAAGATCAACATTGATCTTGCTGAGTAGGCCCCACTTGATCAGTGATACTGAGTCTTCAAGGATGAAGTCTTCACGTATCGCCGAGTCTTTATGCAAGATCTCACACTTCTGTTAGACGAACATTGCTATCACTAAACCGCCTCAGATCATGAGCCATTCATCTCTTTCTTCAGATAGGTCTTCGACTATCGCTGAATGGTCTTTGGTGTGAGTTTTGTTCTTCAGATCTTCGGGGATTAGGCAGTGTTGCTGATCTTCAGCGATCACTGAGTACAATCAGTGTATGCGATCGCTGAATATGAACAATAACCAAATCTTGGAATTTTCACTAAGTGTTTAAAGGAATCATATTCAAATCACTGAAAGGAGTTTGGATAAACAATCTCCCCCTATTTGATTATGATTAAGCAACATAGGAAAACTGCTTGAAAGAAATAGTAAGGCCTTAGAATTTTTAAGGTAAAAATTCTAAGTACTAATCTGTGAGATCTTTTTCAGCTAATATACTATCTAAATCGAGCTTGATTTATAAGGATATGAAATCACAATTATTACAAGTGTAATAACTGGAAAGTTCATTCACTGATAATTGTAGAACATAGTATCAGTGAGTAATAAGGTTTAAGAGGTTTATAACTCATATGTTCATTGTCCTTTTTACTATTTTCAGAGGTCTTTTCAGTACACAAATGGAGTAGAGTACTTCATTGAATTTCATTGATAATGAATATGCAGAATTACATATAAAAATGAAATTACAATATCTAAGGTAAAGTATAGTACACTGAAGAAAATTACAAAGGAAAGTTTAAGAACTAAGGATCATGTTCCTGAGAGCTTTCAGAGTGCTCCTTTCTTCTTCGTAATTCTTTCTCATAGATATTCTTCTGTATGAGAAGAGGATCATTATACACCTAACAGCCGTAGTATAGAATTTTGAGTAGCTTGACTGGTGCAATATGAATCTCCTTGTTCCTGAGAAATTTAATTGACCCATCATTATCCTTAAATGTCATCCCTGGTTTAGGAGAACTAATTATTTCATTATCTTCATACATTCTCTGAGTTGGTAGGGATGTGTTGAGCATTAAGAGATCATGGATAATGAGATGGGCGAAAAGACTTTCAACATTAAATTTAGTCTCATGATCATTTCTGAACGATGGACCTTCGTCAGCTTCGGGCTTCGATCTTTTCTTTTTGGGTTTTGAGAGAAGAAGAGGAACCTTCACATACTGAGATATCCTTTGCAAGAGTTGATCAAGATGCCTTTCTACAACTGCTTTGAATTGAGACTTGGACTTCTGGATACCATCTCTGATTTCCAGCCATTCAGAGAATCCATAGAACTTCAGGAACTGAGGGGCTTATTCTTCATGTCTTCTTTCTCTGAACATAGTTACCTTTATCTTTGGACCAGATCTTGAGTTTCGTCCTTTGATAGTTACATTAGTAATAGTTGCAGGAGATATACGATAGTTTACCTTTTTCTTGCACCACTCTAGTTCTTCATTCTTTGGTTCTTGGGCTTCCTGATTTTCTTTGTTCAAAGCTTGTAGAATATTCTCTTGAGCTTTGATAGGATTCAATTTTAAGTTTTCTTCGACGAGTTCCTTCTCTGCTAAAGCTTCAGCAGCCATGAGGCTTTGTTCGGCTTCATGTATGAGTACTTTAGCTTTTATTCTGTCTTCACTGACCATTGCCTCAACGACCTTGAGACTTTCCTGTGCATCTTTTAATTGCTGATCTCTTATTCGCCGAGCTTCTAGAGGTTGAGCTCATTCTTCAGGAGTAAGGAATGAGAATTCATCGTAGACGCTTATTGGAGTGGGAGCTTCAGGACCAGAGGTACGAAAAGGGATTTTTACTATGGCCCTCTCTAGCTCCTTTATGAACGCAATCCTTCTTTCTTCTTCTTCTGGTTCAAGGATGGGCTGAATATTTACACGCCTCTGAACAAGGCCTTCTTCCTCTTCAGATTCTGATTTGGATATGTACAAGAATCGGTCTTCAGCGAAAGGTTCACTAAAAAATGGGGACACCTTCGGGGGACAGGGTTCACTGAGATTTGGAGAGGAAGGTTCATCATTAGTTATTTCATCAATACTTCTTATAAACGAAGTATTGGGAAGGATAGTAAGAGGACAGGATAAAGAAGGTTGGGATTCAGAGAGAGGGATGTGGAGATCTAGAGGAAGGCATACCTTAGTGATATTGAGCTCCCCCTCTGTATTTAAGGAAATGGGATCATCAGATTCCATTGGCTGTTTATTCTTCCATGAGGGATCAGACTTCTCCTGGTTAAGACTGGGCCTGTCCCCTAAAGGGTCTCTAAACACAATCCCTGATTGTGCTATCCCAGGACGGTTGGATTTGAAGAAGTTTGATGTATCATCATCATCATCATCATCATCATCACATCATCATCATCATCATCATCATCATCATCATCATCATCATTGTCTTCATCTTTCTCACTATTGAAGCTCGTACGCAATGAGCCTCTCACGTTTCACTTTCTATTCCGATCTTCTACCCAGCGCTTATGCGCCTCTCGAAGTACAGCCCAATCAGTGTCGTCTTGTCTATCTTGACTTGCAGCTTGGAAGACCCCAAATGGGATTTATTAGAGCTGCCTAGGTATGGGCGGGGGGAAAAGCTATTCTAGCATCAACATGGATTGACCAGAGACTGGGAGTAGTTGTCATCTTAGAGCTATGAGTCAGATCAATGTTCACCAACTTTTCCATAGTAGTCTTTACAGAATGGACTTTTACTTTTGAAAGTGTGGAATTTGGCAGGATTGAAGGTATTAGGTAAAAATCCACTTTCGGGCAATTAGCAATAATTTTTCTGTGGACTTCCGGAAGTCTCTTTTATTGAAAATAATTTTAATTTTGGGATGGATTTGAATTTTATATCTTCTTCTTCTTCTTCTTCTCGTTCTCCTTCTCCTTCTGCTTCTCCTTCTTCTCCTGCTTCTTCTCCTTCTTCTTCTCCTTCTTCTTCTCCTTCTTCTTCTTGCTACGGATGTGTCTTGAGGATCACAATCCTGTCTCTGAGAATGTTTAAGAGAAATATTTTCAGGTCCAGTGTACGTAGTTTTCCAAGAATCAGATTGTCGAAACAAAACTGATTCCTGAACAACACGCTTCTCAACCTCTTCAGATATGGGGACAACCATATCTGAGTCATGGATTGATGTGTGGACTAAAGAAGGGTAGGTAGAGATAGAAGAGAAGGATGTGAAAGTAATACCTGTACTAGCTTCAGCGTAGCTGGTTACTACATCTTCAGGGACCGTTGTCGTGGATGTGAGTTGAGGAGGCGTTGGTACGACGCCGAAATTAGGAAAAGTTATCTTTTGAGAGACACTCTTCTTTGGCTTCTTCGATTGAGGCTTTTGAGTGATGTTCTTTTTTTGACCATCGGTGGTTGGGTACTTTCTCTTGAGAGAGAAGGAAGATGAGTCAATATTGATCACTGATGGGTTTTTTCAGTGACCCTGACACATTCTAGGACCAGGGGTCTTGGTGACTGAGGGATCTGGTTCCCTAATGATGTCCAACATGTATGGGAGGTAGGGAGCGTCTCTTGGCTTTTCATCACGTTCCAAAGCCTTTTTCCATATCTGGGAAAACTTTTGATTACCCTCTGTTGGGTAGCCTTCTTACACGTACTCCAAGATTGTAGCAACAAATCTTGGGTAAGGGATGGTCCTCTGTCTTTTCTGTGCCTTAACCCTCCTGTATAGTTCACTGAAGATGTAATCGGCGTAGTTCAACTTTCGGTCATAATAGAGAGAGTAGGCCATTTCCAGGAACTGCTTGCCGGCCTGTTCCTGAGCGCCCCTCTTAGTGCCTAAGCACTGAATGATGTGGGTCAAGATGTATTGCCACTTCCCTGACAATCTTTTTCTTCTCAATCTTCTTGATTTCCCTGCTGACCTCTGAGGGGTTCTTCTCTGAAGGAGGCCAATTGTACCCGATGACTTCAAGGGATTCCTATATTTCTTCCTAGGGTGGTTCAACTGGCCATTGCTGACCCTTTCCTTAGCAGGGAGACGAAGAGCCGTCCTGACAGCTCCAGTAGTGATGGCCATGGTTCCCAAGCTGATGGTGAAGCAGATGGCAGGGAGTTTGTTACCTTTCTCAGTGGTAATGGTTGAACATTGAGCAGTGTACCAGAACTGCTGTAGGTGTATAGTGATCCCTATAGGGATGTGGGTGAAGGCAAAGTTCAGGGGGTATTTTGCTATGAAGAGAGCGCCTTCTTTAAGATAAGGCCTTTCAGCAGGGATGTCGAGGAGAGCGACATGGTTGCTGGGTTTCACGAATCCTTGTTCCACAGTGAAGGTTGCTTCCTTGCAGTAGTGAAGACGGTGACATAGATTGTTTCAGAGGAGATAGAGGTGTTGATGTTTTTACTTGAGGTTGCCATAGCTGTTTCAAAAATTGGAACACCAAAAAGAAAAATCATGACTTAATACAAAAATGTATAAACCAGAGGTTTTTGGAACAAAGAATACCAAAAATTGGGAAAAACAAGTGTTTTGAGGAACAAAGTCAAAATACTTGTTATTTGACAGATTTTGAGAAAAACGTTTGAACAAAGTTTTAGTTAAAAATGGATACCAAAGTGTTTATGTTTAGTACAAAAATATACCATAAACAGATTTTAGAAAAGAGTTGTAAGATATTTTGGATCAAAATGACCAAAATGTCTTCTGTTCTAAGAAGGAATTTTAGAACAGGTTTATATAGTCTCTAAGGTTTTGACAGGTTATAAAACACAAAAACATACATTAGATCTTTATAACAAGATGTTATAGAAGATGGGTAGAAGTTTTTAACGACATTTAAGTTGTTTTTAAAGCAAAATAAAATAAAAACCAACCTTTGAAAGTCAGAAATTAAAAAAAAACGCACAAGAGCGTATTCTTGGTGTTCTTTGAGAGTAATGAGCGCGTAAAGAGGAAAATGAAATCCAATTTACCTTTTATAGGTAGATGAGAGAGAAAGAGGAGAGAGAAGGAAACTAAACTACGGTTTTAGCTTTTTGAAAAAGGTAATTATTACCTTTACACGTCCCTAGAGGTTTGATGGGATAGGGAACGTTGAGGTCCGTCGTGTGTGAGAAAATGGTCTGACGTGTCCTTTTTACAAAATAATAATATTATCATTTAATAATAAATGTTAATCATTATCCATTTAAAATTCCCATCATTTGAAATAAATGTATTTCCAGTGATGGGTTTTCTCTTTTGAGAACTGTTCTCTGACTTAAAAGATATTCAGAGAGTGTAAAGAAAAAAAGTACAAACCTTGGCAAGATATATGTATCACTGAGTCAAAGTTCAGGGAATGACTGATGAATTTGAAAAACATTTTGGTACTGGCTGGATGATGTTGATCACTAAGAATTTTCATTCTTCAGCGTTCAACATACCAAGTTCGCTGATTAACAGATTGAACCGAGTCTCATCAAGAGGCTTAGTGAAAGGGTCAGTAAATTGATATTCAGTAGGCACAAAGTGAAGTTCTATTTCACCATTCATGACTTGATCTCTGATAAAGTTATATCTGATCTCGATATGCTTGGTTTTCGAGTGAAGTACAAGGTAGATAGGTATTTTTTTGAGAGCTTAACATCATAGTCACTGAGTTGGTTCTTCATCTAAAGGATTTGGGCACAACAACTTCCAACATCTACATATTTATTTTCAGCAGTTGATGTGGACACTAAATGTTGCTTTTTACTTGTCCAACTTTCCACCTAGAAGTTGACAACCTCCAGTGGTGCTCTTCCTATTTATCTTGCGTCCTGTAAAATCACTATCAGAGTAACTGGTTAGATCGAACCCTGAGCCTTTGGGTTACCAAAGACCAAGATTAGGAGTTCTCTTCAGATATCTGAAAATTCACTTTACAGCGATCAGATGGGATTCCTTGGGTTCGGCTTAATATCTAGCATAGAGACAAGTAGAGTGCATAATTTCAGGTTGATTTGCTGTAAGATACAACAGTGAGCCTATCATTCCTCTGTAAGTAGTAACATTAACAGGTTTCCCATTAGGATCCTTGTTAAGTGTCAGAGGAGGTGCTATGGGAGTTTTTATTGGAGAACTGTGAGATAAGTCAAACTTCTTCAACATATCTTTAACATACTTACTCTGACATATGAATATGCCTTTCTCAGATTGCTTTATCTGAAGACCAAGAAAATATGTTAGTTCACCTATCATACCCATCTTATATTCTTCCTTCATACGTCTAGCAAAGTTAGTACATAGATTGAGTCTTGTGGAACCAAAGATAATGTCATCGACATATACCTGAGCAAGAATAGTATGACCTTTATATTTTCTATGAAAGAGGGTTTGGTCATTTTTTCCTTGAACAAAATTTTCTTTTAAGAGGTATTTAGAAAGGGTATCATACCAAGCTCGGTGAGCTTGTTTTAACCTGTAAAGAGCCTTTTTCAGATTGAAAAAACATGATTAGGGTGTTTAGAGTCAGAAAAACCAGGGGGTTGTTCAACATATACTTCCTCATTCAGTTTACCATTTAGAAAAGCACTACATCCATTTGAAATACTCTAAAGTCTTTATAGGCAACATAGGCTAGGAGAAGTCTAATGGCTTCTAGTCTAGCAACAGGTGCAAAAGTTTCATCATAGTCAATACCTTCTTCCTGTCTGTATCCCAAAGCAACAAGTTGGGCCTTGTTACGGATTAAAATGCCATTTTCATCTAGTTTGTTACGAAAAACCCATTTAGTTCCTATAAAAGTCTTACCAGATGGACGAGGGACAAGTTTCCAAACTTTGTTTCTCTGAAACTCAGTTAGTTCTTCTTGCATAGCACTGACCCAATTTGGATCGGTGATAGCTTCATCGATCTTTTTAGGTTCGGTAAAGAAATAAAGTTTACAAACAGACATATATTACCCATACCCCGACAAGTTTAAATACTTGTACTTGGATCACCAATAATCTGATCGATTGGGTGACTTTGAGTCCATCGATGAGCAGGTAGTTGAGGAGATTGGTCAACATTTGATTCAGCGACTTGTTCAGGGTGAACGGAAGATGCTTCAGCAATAGATTCTTCAACATTTCTTATCATCCTAGAGGAGATCCAAAGGGATCTTCATTCTCTTGATTTGAGAGAGGAACTTGATTATTCACCGATGAATCGCCGATGGAGAAATCAGATGGAGGAATCTGATTAAGAGGAGTAACGTCTATCCCTGAAGAGGAAGGATTGTTACTAGTGGTGGGGATGAGGTTAGGACCTTAATCATCATTATTTTCAGTGACAGGAGGTGTACTAAAATAAGATTCAGGTTCCCTATAGTGAGACTTCATCAAATTATTCAGTTCCTCGTCGTCTTCAGGGACAGGAGTAGCATTTGTTGAGTGAGATTCATCAAAGTTAACTTGCATTGTTTCTTTTATGTGTTGTGTTCTTTTGTTGAAGACTCTGAATGCCTTAGATAATGTGGAGTACCCGAGAAAGATACCATCATCTGTCTTTGTATCAAATTTTTCTAAATAATCTCTATCATTCAGGATGTAGAACTTACATCCGAAGATATGTAACTCAGTGAGGGCTTTCTTCCATAAAAGAGTTCCTAGGAGGTCTTCTTGAATCTTTTGACAATCAATGATCGATTATGAGTGAAACATGCAGTGTTAAATGCTTCAACCCAGAATTGAGTTGGTAGATGCGATTCGCTGAGCATTGAGCGAGCGACTTCAATGATCGTTCGATTTCTTCTTTTAGAAGCACCATTTTGCTGAGGAGTCCTCATTGATGAGAAGTTATGAGAGATTCCTTTTCTTCAAAGAAGTTAACCAAGGTACTGTTTTTGAATTCACTGTCATGGTCACTTCTCAGTGAGATTGTTCAGGACTTCCATTTTCTTGATAAAGGAGATATTATCTTCAGGTGTATCACTCCTGGGATGAAGAAAGAATACCCAAGTGTATCTGGAATATTTATCAATAATCAGTAGAGTGTATTTCTTTCTAGATATGGATTGGACGTTGACCGGTCCAAAAAGATCCATATGAAGTAAGTGAAGAGGGGTGGTCACTAAAGAGACTTGCTTAGATCTGAAGTTTGCTTTTGTCAATTTTCCTTTTCCACACGCTGATCAAAGAGATTCCTTTACAAAGGAGTGTTTAGGGAGACCATTGACAAGTTCTTTTCTAGAAAAATCGTTTATCATCTTGAAGTTCAGATGAGAGAGTCTCTTATGCCAAAGCCATTTTATATCAGAGGAGGCCTTGGATAGAATGCAAACATTCTCTGACTGAGTACTATCCATATTAATGATATATACGTTCTCTGATCTTTTGCATCTCAAAGCAAGTTTATCATTTTTATCAGTGACAACACATCTTGTCTTTGTGAACAAGACTTTAAAGTCTTTGTCACAGAGTTGACTGATGCTTAAGAGATTATGCTTCAGCCCTTCAACATAAGAAACACGGCTGAATGAAGTTGCTCCGTTGGATAGAACGCCATAACCCTTGGTGTATCCTTTACCATTTCCACCAAAGGTCACCGAGGGACCAGTTTCTTCATTAACTTTAGTGGATTTCACTCTCGCTGATTTCTCAGTTTGAGCTACTTTCTTACCATGAGCTAATTTTTCAGCTTTAGTAGAATTTATGGCATTTACTTGGCTAGTCTCACCATAGTGATAGCACTTCCTATATTTGAAAAGAGGTTTTAGCTGGAAGCATGTAGAGAGGAGGTTCAAATAATTTTAGGACCAGGGCCAAGAATTCCTTTCTCCATCGACCTAGGAGGAACCACTGGTTTCTCAGGTTTTCATGGAGTGAGATCAATCTTAATTCTAGGAGTAGTTCTCTGAACAGATCCAGGGATCTTCTTCCCAGACTTAGGATGACTCACTGAAGGAACTGAAGGATTCTTCTTCAGTCTATGGAAATTCTTGATCGTGGGAACATGATTAAGGAACTTGTCTTTAATCACCTTGCCTGAATCCTTGGTAAGGGGTTCAGAAGGTCTTGACTCAGATGTAGAGACACACTAAGTAGAGGGATCAGGGATAGAAGAAACGAACATTCCGAATTTTAACATGGAACGATTAGTGTTAGTTTCTTCTTGGTCAGAGGAATATCCTAGACCGCTCTTGACCTTTTTGGGAATCTAAGCATTAATGATCTCACTGACTTTTTCAGAGTCTTTGCACCATCCTTCAATGGTGGCTTTTTCAGCCTTAAGATCAGCAATGGCTTCTTCGCGCTTAGTGATAGCCTGTTGTTTCTCAATGCTAATTGCTTGATTTACAAAGACTTGGTCCTTAAAATCTTATTCGATTTTAGTAAGTTCTTTGATTTTCAGATGGCAGTTTTTAAGCTATTCAGTTAGATCTATGTTTATTTGTTCAACTTTTGATTTACCATTTAGAGCATTGTAGAGATCAACGGTCATAGTGTCGAGAGCCGACAAACTATCAGTTTCAGGTATAGAGGAGTTTTTTAAAATAGGTACCTGAGTTGATGGAGATTCCGAAGAAGAGGTGTCAGAGGCCTCTTCAGCTTCTTCTATTCTAGCCATAAGACATATAAATGCTATGTCTTCTTTATTAGACTCAAATTCGTCAGTGGTTTGTGCCTAGTCGACTTCTTCAGCGACAAGGCCTTTCTTTTTTGTTGGTTTTTCTTCAGATTCTGATATTTCTCTTTTAACTTGGAATATTTTTCGTTCTTAGTTTTATCAGGGATCTGAGAGGTGGTTGGAGCAGCGACCTTCTTAGATCTATATTCACTAGCAAAGTGACCTTTGCGTTGACAGCATCAGCAGATCGCTGATGCTTTCTCAGCAGGAGGTATCTTTGACTTCTCAGAGTCAGTGATGGCAGGGGTCTTTCTGAAATTACTCTTTCTGGAAAATCTCCTGAAATTATTAGTAAGAAGAGCCAGAGAATTATCAATTTCAGAGATATCAACATTAGTGATATCTTTTAAGTTAGTTTGATCTAACTCAGTGATAGCTGTAATAAAAGAAGATACAATATTAGAAGGTTCCATCTATGAAGTCACTAAGGCCAAAGAAGTACTTTTACAGATTTAGTGTCCTATATGAGGTTTCTTTTTAAGGTTTGAGATTGCTCATGATTGAGCAATATTCCGTACAAAGCACTTAAAGATAAAGTTTCAGTATTCTTTGACAGTTTGAGACAAGTAGTAAATGTGTCCCATTGTTCAGGAAGAGCTTCCATGAACTTTGTCAGAATTTCAGATTTAGAGTATTCCCGATCAACTATTTTCATATATATTAAAAGACAGTTGAATCTCTGGTGGATATGTGAAAGTGTTTCATTTTTCAGAAACATAGAACTTTCATATTGTCTCACCAAGTTGATTCAGCGAGTAATTTGAACCTCATCGGTTCCTTCATATTTAATACAAAGAGTGTCTCACATGGACTTAGAGGTCCTCATCTTCATGACAGCATGGTAAATAGCATCCGGCAGAGAAATAGCAATAATAGATCTAGCTTTTGAATCAACAGCTAGCTCTTTCTTGTCTTCCTCACTCCTTTGATTTTGAGTTTTGGAATACGTCTCTCAAGAATAGCAGGAGAGGTAGCAGTAGCAGGAACTGCAGGGACTAGAAGTGTTGGAATGAATGGCCCATCCTCTATATAGTAGGGGATCTTTGGATCTGAACCTTCTTGGAATAGAGTCATTCTTTCCTTCTAGACTATGAAATTATACTTGCTAAATCTAGGAGGTTTAGCTAAAGATCCATTGTCTATATAGTTAGTATTTGTATTATCCATTTTAAAAAAACAAGAAATACGTTCTTTTAAAGACTGAAAGCAATAAACACTTCTCTGATACCACTTGTTGGTCCCAAATGAGTCTACAAGAGTTCACAAGTATAGAAACAGTTTGTAAGGGGGGGGGGGGTTGAATACAAAGACAACTTTTCATGGTTTTTAAATGAGTTTATATTGAATAAACAAATTTACAGTTGCAAGCAAAATGAGAACAAGTAATTAAACCTATTCTAGTACAACTTTAGAAATAACTAAGTTTGATGCATAAGGAAAGATTAAAAATAGAATCAGAGAGGTTTCAAGAAGATATGAGCATGCATAAAGATGAAGAGGAGGTCTTCATCTATTTAAACCCTTTGCATTTAATGCAACTTAGAAGGTACATGCCACGTGTCAAGCTTCTATTGGAAACTTGTCATTTGTTCATAAAGCAACTATGCTTTTGGCCGAATATGAATAGTAGTCAAATCAGATTTGATAAGGACATAAGAGGCAATCCGTACGTCCTTTCTGATAAGGCATGGGGGTTTGACATTTGTGCATTGAGGATAAGATCAACATTGATCTTGCTAAGTAGACCCCACTTGATCATTTATACTGAGTCTTTAAGGATGAAGTCTTCAGGTATCGCTGAGGCTTTATGCAATATCTCACACTTCTGTTAGACGAACATTGCTATCACTGAACCGCTTCAGATTAAGATCCATTCATCTCTTTCTTCAGCTAGGTCTTCGATTATCGCTGAATGGTCTTTGGTGTGAGTGTTGTTCTTTAGATCTTCTGGGATTAGGCAGTGTTCCTGATCTTCAACGATCACTAAGTACAATCAGTGTATGTTATCGCTGAATATGAACAGTAACCAAGTCTTGGAATTTTCACTAAGTGTTTAAAGGAATCATATTCAAATCACTGAAAGAAGTTTGGATCAACATGTTCTTGGAAGTCTCTTTTGGTTAGATGTTAGTTTGAATGTTTGGCGTTACATATAGATATTTTGACAAGGATTTTTGAGGAGATAGAGCCACCCTTTCGTAATCTAGACATAACTTTGTTTAGATTAGTATGTAGTTATTTATCTTCCGTACTTTTGGGTTTGTAAACCCTATACCATTTTCCCATTATTGAGTGATCATATCTTATTAGAATCTATTTCCATGCAAATATTTTGGTTTAAATTGTCCCCTATTTTTAGGGGGTTACAAGTTGATATAAGAACTCAAGTTTAAGTGAACTAGAAATGAATTCAAAATATCTAGACTTAAGCCGAGACTTTAAGTAATAATATGTGAGATGTGGGTAGAAACTCTTAAGATAGGAGATCCATAGAGTCGACGGACGTGCGCTAATTATGAATTGTGACTTAGATAATGAGAATCCTTATGTATAATATATTCAAAATATCACATAGCTAATTCTATTTTGGGTAAATTGTTATGTGAGTATGCTTATCTTACTATTGTTGCGATGATTGATGAATGCATATTACGTTTCCATATGTTTAATTGGTATAGCCTATTTTTTACCTCTATTCCCGTATGTATGGCATACTGAAATGGTGAATACTTGGAATAGACCAGGAACCTCACCGAAGGGCCATGCGGTGACCAAATCCATCGTTGGTGAACCGCCAAGAGAAACAACCACCATGGCTCCTCCTAGGCAGAATGTATTAGACTGGGGGGGGGGGGGGATCAAGAATATACCACAACTCAATATTGCTACTTCCGATCCCGTTATGGAGGTAGTGACCGCAAAATCACAAATGATGGAGAATATGATGTGGGCCATGAACTCGATCATGGCACAACAACAAGAGTTCTTCAGGAAACTGTTGGAGGATAGAGACCCTACTGACCAATAAAAAAATAATTTTTATATCGATTTTCACGAATTTGTAACATTTTTATGGTATTTATTTGATAATAGTCTATATATAGTGAGGTTCAAGAAAAAAACTGATATCTATCAAATATTACATTAATTGATTCAACAAATAGATTAAATTCACGTTTACAACAATATTTTTTAAATTAAAAACCTCACCCCATATTCTTTATTCGGAAAAAACGAAATATAAACAAAATTTGAGCAAAATAAATTATACCAAAATAACATTCATATATTTCTCATTAATTTGAAATTGATTTTTAGTCTAAACATAAAGTCGTAAAAAGATGAATTATATATATATATATTGTTAGACCTCAATTTTGATGAAGTATGAAACAGAATTAAGTAACTATTCTGCATCAGATGACGTGGCAAGCACGCCCTCCGTGTGTATCTTAGTTTTTTACTTCCTTGCTTACGTGTCTCATTGTAATAGGCCAAGTAGTTGACTTTCAATGTTGTATTCATATAAATAGCTCTTTCACAGATTGTAAAAGTATCGATTGAAAATACGAAATAGAGAGTTATTATTTTGTGCACACTGTTGTCAATCATTCAAACGCAATTCAATATCAATTACGATTGTTCTTCATATTTGTTCTTACTAATCTTACTGTTAATCTTAGATCTACTTGTTGCCGCTCATATTTACATATTTGATCTATTGATTACTTGATAGAAAGGGATCTGGGTTCCACCAATTGGTATCAGAGCCTGATAATCAATCTATTGATTATTAGATCTCTTCCATTTGGAGAAATCCCTTTTCTATTGACAATATTTTCAAATTTTAAGCCACTGTTCTTCTCTCTTCCCTGTTTTACGAGATTTCGTCAAATTCATTACAATTTTCTCTAAATCTGTGGTAATTTCTGCTTAAATTTGAGATTAGTAAGTATTCAGTCTCATTTCGATCATTTTGAAATTAATTTGATTCAAATTTCAACAAATCTTCAGTAATTTTCGAAATCTCTGTTTCTGGTAATATGGCTAATTCAAATCTGAACGCTGTATACACCTCTGGTTCTCTGACTATACCTCCTACTCTAATACGTGATGAATATCCACAATGGAAAATCCGGATGATCAACTTCTTTGAAGGATTAGATGCTGATCTATATCCTATTGTTCAAAATGGTCCGTTCATTCCAATGACAACTATACCTAGGGTTCCTGCTACAGCAGTTACTGATGAGGTCCATGCTAGGAGTATTCCAAAATATGAGATAATTGGACGGATCCAGAGAAGGCAAAGGTTGAATTGTCAAGAAAAGCAAAACGTCTATTAATCATGGCTATTCCGAATGATAAATTCCAATCTCTGGATTCCTGTGATAGTGCCAAGGAGCTATGGGATCAATTGGAAAACATTCTAGAAGGTGGTGCAAAAATGAAGAAAAACATAAGTGCCCAAACTCTAAATGAATACAACAGTTTCTAGGCCATTCCTGAAGAATCTCTGGAACAGACTTTTCATAGATTTAACACTCTTATAAATCTATGTAAAAGATGCGACATCATCAGATCCAAAGAAGACAATAATGTCTTATTTCTCAAAAGACTAAACCCTGAATGGTCAAATCTCTCTATGTCTTTACAAGCCAATCAGGATCTGGAGCAATGGTCTCTACATGATGTTTTTGGCACTCTTCAAGCCCATGGAAAAGAGGTTGGTTAGAAGAAAAACACTATCGCTGGACCTCTGGCTTTAATTTCTAAGTCCAGAGGATCAGTCAGAAGGAGTAAGGATGTTGAGAAGAAAAGGAAAAGCAAGGCTCTCATGTCAGAAGAAATCCCAGAAGATGATTTTGAATCTGATGACGATATCAAAGATTTTGCTAATTCATTGGCACTTATTACCAAACAATTCATGAAAAGGTTTGGTAATAGAACTTTCCAAGGAGGCAAAAGGATTGATCGCCCTGTTCCCAGTTATGCACCTCGACAAGAGATCTAGAGATCTGAGAAAACAGAGACAGAGAAGAAGGATGAAGAATTGAAGAGAAAGAAGGATGAGTGTTATCGATGTGGCAAGCCAGAGCACTATTCAAAGAATTGCAGAGGACCTCTGAACAAAGACAATTTGTACTACAAGAATAAATACAAGTACAATGTTGATGAAAGAGCTCACTTTGCAGAAAAAGAAAATTGGCTGGGAGATGAGTCAAGTGGTGATGAAGCTATGTTCTGCGGAATGGTCAGAACAAATGAATCAGAAGATCAGCCTTCTGAAACACCTGTATGTACTCTCCCTGACACATCTGAACTTGAAAACAACATTTTTGAAATATCAAAGAATTTTGAAGAACTTAAGTAAAAGCTTACAGTTGAAAATAAATTGAGGAAACAGACTGAAAAAACTCTCTCTGAAACTCAAAGAGAGAGAGAGAGATTTATAAAAGAGAAATGAATCTTCTAACTGAAGAAAAACTGGAACTCAATGTTGAAAATGAGAAGATTTCTGAAAATTTAAAAAACACAGAAGTTAAGTTTAAAGAAGAGAAATTGAGATTAAACAAACTTCTGGAAAACAAAGGAAAGGAGATTAGTGCTAAGGAAAGTGACAGATTAAATTCTGTTGTACTTAAAAACTATTTTCAGAAGGAAAGAGAGTTTTTGCATATTGAACTTCAAAAGACAAAGCTACAAATTAAAACATATCTGGATGCTTAAAAATTCATGACAAGATAAATACACAGGTAGGAAGTCTGGACTTGGTTTCGAGGATCTGGATCCCTACACGTGTGAAAAAAATCAACTCTGAATTCTGTTTTCTATCTAGGACTAAAACAAAAGCCTATGTTTCCAATTTTATATGAACTACCAATTTTTAAAAGACCAAAGCTTGAAAATAGTTGTCGTCAACGAAAACTCAAATTTAAAAACATCGAATACTTTTCTGGAAAAACAAAAGTTGATCTGAACAAAATTCTGAAGAAGGACGACATTTTCAGATTTGGCTCAAGTGTTCATATAACTTTAAATCCAAAGGCGGATGTATTTATACCTTTACAAGCAGAAGAAGAGCTACGTCTAAGCTTTGAAAAAGATGTTTTATCCACTCTGGATAAATGCTTTGAATTTGAAAATATTCAGAAACTTTCTTCAGAAAATAATCCAGAGATAGTTCCATGTTCTTTTGTAGACTTAAATCCTTCTGAATCTCAAGACTGTTTTGAAACTATTACATACCCTTGGGAAAACGATGATCAAGATGATGATTTCTTTAACTCAGAAAAATATCTCTCAAATCTAGAAAATCATTTTCCTTTAGAATACAAAAAGGCCCCAGAAGTAACTAAGAATAAGGAAGCTCCTTTCTTATTTACAAATGAATCTCTGGAAATCAAAGCCTCTGGTCTGAATATCGAAAGACATCCAAGTGGAATACCAACTTTTTCTGTTCCTCCAACAGAACAGAGAAAACATGTGATCATTCATCCAGATTTTATTGGATTGTGTCTTAAGGCCAAATCTTGTCTTGAACTTGAGAAGGAAGAAAGTCTTAAAAAGAAATGTTTTGTTCAGTTAAAATTATCGCAACCTTGTTATCCAAAGTTTACTTCTGCTCAGAAAGGCAAATGGAAATCTAATCTTTCTACATTTGTTTCAGTAATTCAGAAAACTCTAGAGAAGGTTTATTAGAGGAAGCCTCAACAGAAGAACACTTATGATTCTAAGCATAAGTCTAGCCTAGCTAATAAGTTCAATAGAAATACTAATACTAGTATAGACAGGAATAAGAAGAATTGTAATTATCATTATTCTAATGAAAATTCAATGAAATCTTTTATGTCTCAGAATTCTGAATGTTTTTCTTTATTTTTAAAACTAAAGGAATTTTTCTTGAGGTCCTCTGATCGTTCTTATAATAATTTCTCATTTAAAGCTAAACCAAAGAAAATCAATAATACTGCAAACAAAACGGTCAGATCTTTAAACTCTGCAATATCAAGTCATATGCAAATTAAAAAGAATGAAAAGATTAAAACTAACATTAAAGGACCCATAATGAGATGGGTACCTAAAACACTCTGACTGTGATTGCAGAAGCAGCGTGTGCATATCTGGTATCTGTACTCTGGATGCTCGAGGCACATGACTGGATCGAAAAACTTACTCTCCCAATTCAAAGACAAATGTGGTGGAGCTGTAACGTTTGGAGACAATGGTAAGGGTCAAATAAAAGGCTACGGTACTTTACAAGAAGGTAACATTACCTTATCAAAAGTAGCTCATGTTTCTGGACTGAAACATAATCTGTTAAGTGTAAGTCAACTTTGTGATTCTAAAATACTTTTTTTATTTGATGAAAAGCATTGTTACTTGTTCTCTAAGGCAGGAGAAGAACTCTGGAGAGCAGACAGAAAAGGTAATTTGTATATGATGAACTTCACATCAAAGGACGGTAAAGAAACCCTCTGTCTTATTTCCAAAAAGAGTGAAATTGCATGGGTATGGCATCACAAAATGTCTCCCTTAAATTTTGATAATCTTGAGATGCTTGTTAAACATAAATTGGTGACTGGTCTTCCAGAAGTCCAATTTCAAAAAGATCGCCTCTGCCCCGCATGTGAAATGGGAAAAATAAAACAAGCATCTCATAAAACAAGAAGTGATCATTCTTGTACAAGACCTCTGCAATTATTACATGTTGATCTCTGTGGTCCTATTGCAACACAAAGTTTATCTAGCAAAAAGTATATACTGGTACTTATTGATGAATTTTCCAGGTATACATGGCTTGCATTAGTAAGACAGAAATCTGAGGTACCCATCGTATTGCAAAATATGATGACCAGAATCCAAGTTCTCTTACATCAAAAGATTCAACAGCTAAGGAGTGACAACGGTACTGAATTCAAGAATGCCAAGCTTGAAGCATACCTTGTTGAAAATGGAATTACACAAAACTTCTCTGCTGTACGAACTCCTCAGCAAAATGGGGTTGTAGAGTGGCCCAACAGAACCTTGGTTGAAGCTACCCATCCACTTCTGGGCTGAAGCTGTAGCCACTGCATGTTTCACCCAGAATCGTTCGATAATTGTCAAGAGGCATCTCAAAACCTCTTATGAATTAATTAACAATCGAAAACCCTGTGTTAAATTCTTTCACATTTTTGGATGCAGGTGTTTCATTTGAAATGACAGAGAAAAATTTGGCAAGTTTGACAAGAAATCGGATGAAGTTAAATTCTTAGGATATTCGTTAAATTCAAGAGCTTTTCGAGTTTTTAACTTACGTACTAAGAATGTTATGGAGAGCATTAATATCGATTTTGATGATCAAACTCAATTAACTTCTGAGTATTCTACTTCTGAACTTAAACGTAACACCGTAACTTCTGAATACCTTTCAGGAACCAGAGAATCTGAAATAGATGCTATTTTTCAAGATTTTATGGGAGAAGAGATACTTCCAGAACCAAGGCAAATCCCTCAATCTCTGAGTATTCCTGATGTTCTTCAAGCTTCTGGAATTACTCTTTCTAGTCCTGATCGCCTGCTGAGAGCACTACAGAGCCTTCTGTCATCCCTGATTTATTAAGTGAAAGTCCAGAAGTTCCCCATCTTCCTTCTGTATCTGAATCTCTTCCAACAGTACTTCCCTACTCTGAATTAGAAGTACATGCTCAACCAGTAACACAACCTCGGATGACAAAATGGACCAAGTCTCACACTCCAGACCTCATAATTAGAAATCCCTCTGAAGGTGTTAAGACAAGATCTGCTACTGCAAATTAAGCATTCTTTGTAAATTTTCTTAGTATGATCGAACCAAAACATGTTCATGAAGCTTTACAAGAACCTAGTTGGGTATCACCTATGCAAGAAGAATTGCTTCAATTTAAAAGAAACAAAGTCTGGAACCTCGTTCCTCTGCCAAAGAACAAAGTAGCCATTGGAACTAAGTGGGTTTTTAGAAACAAGAAAGATGAAGATGATATCGTGATTAGAAATAAAGCTCGATTGGTTGCTAAGGGGTATTGCCAAGAAGAAGGAATCTATTACGATGAAACCTTTGCCCCTGTAGCTAGACTTGAGGCGATACGACTATTTCTGGCTTTCTCTGCTTACAAGAACTTTAAAGTTTATCAAATGGATGTTAAATGTGCATTTCTGAATGGATATCTCAAAGAAGAAGTGTATGTTGAACAACCTGCTGGATTTAAAGATGCTAAACATCCAAAATTTGTCTATCTACTTGACAAAGCTTTATATGGTCTAAAGCAAGCACCTAGAGCATGGTACGAACGTCTATCTATGTTTCTGATCAGTAAAGGCTATGAGAAAGGTAAAATCTATACTACTCTGTTCATCAAAAAAGGCAAAGGTATGCTAACTGTTGTTCAAATTTATGTGGATGACATAATATTTGGTTCTACTCATCAATCAGAAGTTGATCTATTTTCTAAGTTAATGGAACAAGAATTTGAAATGAGTATGATGGGAGAACTAACGTTCTTTCTAGGACTCCAGGTTAAACAAAATGCCTCTGGCATTTTCATAAATCTAGCAAAGTATGTTTCTGATATGCTTAAGAAATTTCATCTTCAAAATTCCTCTCCAATGAAAACTCCTATCTCTACTAGCACGAAACTAGGCCTTGATCCTTCTGGGAACTCAGTGGATGTTACGGGTTATCGAGGTATGATCGGATCACTTCTGTATTTGACTGCTAGTAGACCAGATATTATGTTTACCACTTGCCTCTGTGCTCACTATCAAGCGAATCCCAAAGAATCTCATTTGGCTGCTCTTAAACGAATTTTTCGATATCTCAAGGGATCTCCATCACTTGGTCTCTGGTATCCAAAAAATTCTGAATTTGATTTGATGGCATATATAGATTCTGACATGCAGGTTGCAAATTGGATCGCAAAAGTACCTCTGGAAGCTGTCAACATCTGGGTAACAGACTTGTAAGTTGGACTTCTAAGAAACAGAACTGTGTGTCAACATCCACAGCAGAAGCTGAGTATGTTGCTGCTACCTGTTGTTGTTCACAAGTTATCTGGATGAAAACTCAGCTCAGAGACTATGACTTAATATACGACAAAATTCCAATCTTGTGTGACTCAGAGAGTGCCATTGCCATTACTGAAAATCCAGTTCAGCACTCCAAAACAAAGCACATTGATGTCAGGTATCATTTCATCAATGATCATGTAGAAAAAGGCACAATCGAGATGTATTTCGTCTCTACTGACTTTCAGCTTGCTGATATCTTCACGAAAGCTTTGGATGAAACTCGTTTTAATTTCCAAGTTAGCAAGCTGGGCATGTTAAATATGTAATTTTACTCAATTCTTTGATTCTCTTAGAATTTTGTCAAATTATTTATTTCTGTCTCAATTTTTGTTGACACTTTAGCTTCGGCACATCTCAGAAAAGGCCAGAAGTCTCTGGTAGCTTCAGCAGATCTCTAAAAAGCACACAGAAGCCTCTAGACACCTCTGTACCACTTATTACATTGTTTGATCCAAGTGTTCACAGAATAGGTGCAACTCTTACACTTGCGAGGTGGAGCAGAATGCATTCTTCAAGGGGGAGCATTTTTTTTAAAGAATATTAAAAAAAAAAGTGCAGAACAAAATGCAATTTTTGAGGGGGAGTACACCTTACATGCTCGAGGGGGAGTGTACAAAGACTAACTTCTGCTAGATGTCTTCTGAACCTCTCTTTACTTAACAATTTTCTTTGTATTTGTTTCTTTTGATTAACTCTTGCCGTCAAGGTTACAAAGATGTTTCAGATTCAACTTAAATTCTTTTGAAAAGAAGTTCTTTGACATTTTTTTGGTCAAAATTACTTTCTATGATCAGATATTCTTTACCTCTGTATTTCTTTCTAAATTTTCTTTAATAAGCCTATTTTATTTAACTCTTGCCTTCAAGGTTATCTAAAATATTCTTATTATTTTTAATTTGTTATATAAATACCTGGTTTCGAATTCAAAAACTTTCATTTGGAACAAAAAGCTTTCTATCCAAATGTCTGATTTTAATAATTTTAAAAGGAATTAATTACTCTAAAATCATTTTTTTAATCAACAGTTTATCTGTTTTATAAATAATGATTTTCTTTTAATTAATTTCCTTTAAATATTCTTTTTAAGGAGGGAACAATCAATCGTTTTTAAGCGCCAAATCCTTTCACTTGTCAGTTCTCCTTTACACGTGTCCTTCATCGTGCCCTTGCATGTTGACACGCCTGCGTGCACTCCTCTAACCCGAACCGTTTTTGTTAGTCCCCAAATTAAAACCCTTCCCATTCAAAAATAACTCAAGTACTCTCTCTCTCTCTCTCTCTCATATATATAAACCTCGATTTAGAACTTTAAGAGTACTGTGCTTCATCCTCTACCTCAAAAATCCTCAAATTTCCTAATCAGCGTCTGCTTCTCATCAAGCTTCATCAATGGCGTCTCCTGTTGCAAACACTAATCCCCAACTTGATGATGGCAACTTGGTCACCTCCACAACTGATAGTGCTCCTGTTATGAAGCTACCATTGAAATCGAACAATGTTCAGGTTCTTCTTGATCCCTATACTTATCTCTCTGATTTCAGGATCATGATTGAATTCCTGCAAAACCATTCCTTGAACCGAGCCCTAACCCTGACAAACCCGAACGTTCCTGAAATTTATGTACAAGAAGTCTGGCAAACTATGTTTATCAAGGATGAAAATACCCTAATTGGAGTCTTTGGTCACCCCACTGAATCTGAATCTGCAGTCCAAATCCCAATCACTCGCAGGAAAATAGCCAAGTATTTCCAACTTCCTCAACCATTCATTGAAGCTGAAGGTCAAACAATTCCCATCCCTGACCTAGAACCTAATCCCACTCCAAAAGCTCTGTTGGCCTTTATTCGATTCTTGGGTTAAAATGAACATATCCATAGGCTTTCTGAGTTCAAACGCAAGCAACTACCCCCAATGTGGAACGTCCTTGTCTCAATCCTAAATAAAAGCCTTACTTGCAAAATCGGGTCTCTCGATCAAGCCAGTAAGAACATTCTCACAATCATGTATGGGATGTTCTTTAATAGACCTCTGGACTACACAAGCCTAATCTTCCAGGAAATGAAGGCTGCGGTTCAGACCAAAAATTCTCTCCAGAGCCAAGGGAAACCATTACCTGCATTGATGTTCCCACGATTTTTATCACTCTTCACCTTCCCAGCAATTGGTGCACTGAAAGCTCCTCTGCTACAGCCTTTCTGCAAAATAGCCTCGATGAGCTCTCACAAGCCAACCATCGACATCAACGGTTATCCTGCTGCTAGAGAACTTTCCAGGTACATGCTTGACCTTATCCCTTCAACCTCTCTTACTCTCATTTCTTATAGACGCTCTATGGTATTATCAGAACAGAGAGTATCTACCCCAGAGCAGTTAGAGCCCAGATTAGGAAGTGAGGGGTCAAGTGAGACTGAGTCTGAAAAGAATTCGAGTGTAGACCAGAGAGTTTATACCCATCCCGACCTCTTAATACAAGAGGGTACAGAAGATGTGCATAGAGACACGTTTGAGCGATTCTCTCCAAGATCCCCAAGGTTACCCACATCTCCTGAGGTAGATATCAACACATCTACACTCATTGAAAAAGGACAACCCAGTCTAAACCACCAACAGCCAACCCAATCAGAGGGAATTCTTTGTTCCTCTGCATCACGCACATCCGGGGAATCCACATCATCATCATCATCCTCTCAAAAGGGTGATGATGAAACTATAAGAGTTCAGTCGCCCCAGAACTCGTCACCTACTACACAAAACGTTGATGTATTCGTGACCAACGATGTCATAGGACAACCAGAAGGTAACTCCATGCCTTCTGTTAGTATAGATGCTGATGAAATCCCATCAGAGGGGTTACAGCCACAGGATGCACCACTTACCGGGGTCTTTACCCTTCCTAAAGGTAAGCACATTGTGTTTAGCTCCCCATCCTCTGATGATCGGGATAACGCTGAACCTTTCCGAACAACCGAAGAGGTGTCTGTGAACAACAGCCCTCGATGACAGGTTGGAAGTCCCTCCACACTCAACGTCAAAACAGGTGTGAATGAGGGCCTCTCTGAACGCGAGAGACAAGGGGCTCCATTCGTTGGAGATGCACCGGTTACCTCTTCTAAATTTGTCACCCCTGCAACGTTCAAGGCTTTTGGTGATCAAATTCAGAGATCTATGGAAGATCTAAAAACATCCCTTGTTTCGCAACAACAAACTCTGTCAGCCATACAAGCTCATCAAGTCTCTCAAAACCAAACTTGGAAGACATCAGAAAGCTTCTTTCTGATAATGCAGAAGCTCAACAGAACTCTGCAAAAGCTCACTTCCAGGCTCTGGATGCTGGTATTAAATCAAATGCAGAGTCTATCTTCAATCTACCTTCCGAAATACCCACTCCAGAGGTCACCATCTCTGCTGATGAATATGGGTCATTTGTTGCTGACATCCACAAGCTTATCACTGTTGTCTTTCCTTCAGAGGATGCATCTACCTCTGCCTCCTCACTGGTCAAAAAACGGGATATGGCACAATTTCAGAAAGCCATGATTGACCGTATCAACTCTCTGACCTCCAAGTATGCCTCTAAAACTAACTCAAGCAACTCTCACATGGATCAGAAGCTCACAACTTTGGAAAACACCATATCCCAGCTCTCTTCTCTTGTAAGCGCCTTATCCTCCTTATTTGAAGAAAGAAAGAAAGCTAAAGCGGCCCGAGCGTGCAAGTAGGCTGAACTCAAGCGTAAAAGATATGAGGATCAGGATCCTGATTCTCAGAAGGGGGAGAACATGGAAAATATCAAGAAGATGAAAACATAAATGTGTCCGAAGGTAAATCAAGAGAAAGGTAACGCATCATCCTCCTTCCCTTCTGAACATCCTCCTCCTAAGCAAACTCCATTAACGCCTACTCCTCTGGCCACTCATCGAGGTCCCTTGCCTAAAGATCCGGAGATTGCTAAATTCATACTAGAGGTAATAGGGAATACCAAAATGCAATCTTCTCAACAAACCAGAGCAGAGGCAGCTAAAGCAGAAGCTGCCAGAGCAAAAGCAACTGAAGTAGAAATTGCCAGGGCTGAAGCTAACAAAGAAGAAGAAGCCAGAGCTAAAGTTGCCAAAGCAGAAGAAGAAGACAGTGCTAAAGCAGCCAGAGCCGAAGAAGCAAGAACAGAAGAAGAGAATAGACTAAGGTCTGAAGCTGAAAGGAAGAAGCTCTGAAAGCTAAATCAGAAGCCGAGAAAGCCATGGCTCAGGCAAAAAAAAGAGAGAAAAGAAGCTGAACTTGCCAAAGAAGCTGTTGAAAGGGCTCGTGAAAATTTTGAAGAAGCTAAAAGGAGAGAATCTGCAAAAATTCAAAGCTGCAAATGAAGAAAAAATGCAGAAGTTGGGAAGACTTTAGCTACCCAACTTAGAAATCAAGAATAAGCATATATATGCTCCTGTGGATCAGAATATATATCTGATGATGCCAAATTTCTCAAATGATTATCAAGTCAGTGATGAAATCAAAGACAAGTTTATTACTCACAGACAATCAAGAAAGGAGGCTTATTCCATAATTCCAATCAAGACCATTTCCGTCAAGCATACTCAATTCGAACAAACTCCAATCTAGTATACAATTTATAAGGTTGTCAGAGAAGATAACAAGTCATCTTATTTCTGTGACAACGACCTATTGTCAATAAATTCCTCTGATTTGCTCACTCGGGAGAAATTTATGAAGACTCAGATGAACAGAGAGAGTGAAGATCAAAACAGAGTTGCTTACTTTCGTATCATTGAATGTATGAAGTCTTTCATTCGATACAGAAGGCAAGTAGACTTCCAAACGAGTTTGAACTACAAAGTTGATAACTTGTGTATCGCTGCACCAAATGAAGATCTGGAGGGTATTAATGCTCTAAGGATTGGAAAAGTAATAACCAAACCAGAAGTTGGGGTTGTTTTCAGAAGGCCTAGAAGAAAAAGCTTCTTCAGGATAAAAGATGCTCACAGATACTCTACAGAAGTTGTCTACATTATAAAATGTTTTGCTTCTGTAGCAGTTGACAATCAAGATGCAGAAGTCAGAGACAAAATCGAAAAGAGACTTGACAAACTTATGAAGCTCAAAGAAGTTACAGATGCTATCTACAAAATCATTTCTCAAACAACTCCCTTCTGATACAATCACAATCAACTATGCCTTTAGCAGAACAGAGAAGCAACACGTGCAGTATTCTGTTTTTCATACTTAGGGGGAGATTGTTAGACCTCAATTTTGATGAAATATGAAACTGAATTAAGTAACTACTGTGTATCAGATGACGTGGCAAGCACACCTCCGTGTGTATCTTAGTTTGTTACTTCCTTGCTTACGTGTCTCATTGTAATAGGCCAAGTAGTTGACTTTCAATGTTGTATTCATATAAATAGCTCTTTCACAGATTGTAAAAGTATCGATTGAAAATACGAAATAGAGAGCTATTGTTTTGTGCACATTGTTGTCAATCATTCAAACGCAATTCAATATCAATTACGATTGTTCTTCATATTTGTTCTTACTGATCATACTGTTAATCTTAGATCTACTTGCTTCTGCTCATATTTACATATTTGATCTATTCATTACTTGATAGAAAGGGATCTGGGTTCCAACATACATATATATATAGACACACACACATACGTACATATACATACGCCATATCACACATACATACGTACATATACATACGCCATACACACATACGTACATATACATACGCCATACACACACATACACATATACGTACATATACATACGCCCCACACACACACACATATATATATATATATATGTGTGTGTGTGTGTGTGTGTGTGTATAAATAGTGAAGTTCAATTGTTCAGAGGAAACCATTGTTTTTTTGGAACAATTTATTTCGTTTGGTTTTTATTTATCTTTCGTTTTGTTGAATAAAAAATAGAGTTAATTACAGATTTGGTCCCTGTGGTTTGTGTGATTTTTACTAAAATGGTCCCTCGAATAAAGACAAAAGATAGAAAAAGGACGAAAATGCCACAAGGTTAACGAAGTAACTGGACGACCGTTAGAGAGATGGGCCATCCTGTTACGAAATGACAAAGATAGAGTCCTAATCTGTAATAAATGAAGTTTAGGGATCATTTTCGTAAAAACACAAAAACCATAGGGACAAAAACCGTAATTTACTTGTAATAAAATGACCAATTTTCAAGGCTTACTTACAAAATTGACACAAAAATGGCTCTTGTAGTTAGAGTAGAGTTTATCTCTAGAAAATCTATCAAACTTTTTATGTTTTGTACGTACCAGAAATTCGAATAATTTGGTTTATAGTAGTCTTGAATAAATTAGTATATAGACAAGTCTTTGAATCCGACAAGTTTATCTTGTCAAATAATGACTCTTCTGTTGGATTTGGTTATTTAATAAATAGTATGTTTATGTTGAATTTGAATAATGATGAAGTAGTTTTAAATTCTGTTTTTGTTTCAAACTCAGATTTTATTGATTCATGTTTATGGCATGCAAGATTAGGCCATGTTAATTTTAAAAGAATGCTTGAAATGTCAAAAGGCTATCTTATTCCGGCCGTTGACATTAAAACTACAAAATCTAAAACTTGTATGTTAACAAAGATTACTAGGCAATTTTTTTCCTAACGTGAAAAGGGACTCATCGGTGCGTGAGTTAATTCATAGTGATCTTTGTGGTTTGCACTCAACTCCGTCTTTACGTAATAAAAAGTATGTAGTTATTTTTAGTGACGACGCTTAACGATTTTGTTATGTATATTTGTTACATACAAAAGATAAAGTATTGGAAAGATTTATAAAATGGAGTTAAATTTCAAATAAATTGCTTTCTAAAATATTCCCACACCGATCATGGTGGGGAGTATTATGACCCCAAGTTTTTACAATCTATAGGAATCATTCATGAGAACGACGACACCTTATATACCACAACAAAATGGTATGCCAGAACGGAAAAATAGATTTCTCAAAGTATGGTGAACACTATGTTTTCCTACTTGGGTTTGAATGACAGATTTTGGGGTGAAACCATGTTAATGACTTGTTATTTATTTAATCGATTTCAATAAAAAAAACAAGATTACCCCATATAAAGTTTGGTTCAAGAAAAGACCAAACTTGATTTGTATTTGAGTTTAGGGATGTCGGGTGGTTGTAAGACTAACTGAACCCTAAAGGAAAACTTTGGGTGAGAAATGTATTAAATGCATCTTTGTTGCCTAAGCCGAGCATTCCAAGGCCTATAGCTTCAATGTTATTAAACCTAATGATTCTATAGCAATTCACATCATTTTAAAATCAAGAGATGCATCATTTGATGAGACTATATTCACTTCAATACCTAAACCAAATGACATAATTACAAGTACTAGTGGAACTAGTAAAGTTGAAGAACAAGCAATTGTTCCAACCGAGTTTGTGATGCTTCGAAGGAGAAAAAGTGATAGAAAAATCTTTTGGTCCTGATTTCCAATTATTGGTGGAGGGATCAAGAGATGAGAATGACTCCAACTTTATTACTTTTATATTATTGAGGAGGATCCAAAATCATTTGATTAGGCTACAAAGTCTCAAGATGTTGCTTTCTTCAAGGAACCAATGAGCGATGAGATGGATGCCATCGTAAGGAACAATACTTGGGTGTTATCAGACTTGCCACCGGGTTGCAAACCTTTGGGATGCAAGTGAATCTTCTAAAGAAAGATGAAAGTTGATGGATTAGCCGACAAGTTCAAAGTTCGATTAGTAATCCAAGACTTTAGGCAACAGGAAGGCGTTGGTTATTTCAATACCTATGCTCCAAATGCAAGGATCTCCATGATTAGATCGTTGATAGCTTTCGGAGCTATTCCCAATTTAGTGATTCACCAAAATGACATTCTTAAATAGTGACTTGGAGGAGAAATTTACATGAAACAACTGGAAAGGTTTTATTATGCCCAGGATGGAGCATAAGGTATGTAAACTTGTGAAATCTTTGTATGGGTAAAAAGAGTGCCCAAACAATGGCATCTAAAATTCAATGAGGTTGTCTTATCTAATGGTTTTATGTTAAACCAAGCAGACAAGTGTTTGTATAGCAAATTTGATATATCCGGTAACAGAGTAATCATATCTTGTTTTGGCACCGACCAAAATCAAGTAGATAAACAAAAGAGTTTTTGTCATCAGGTTTCTCCATGAACGATATGGGGGAGGCAGAAGTGATCCTTGGAATAAGGATCAATCGTGAAAATAAGGGCATTGCAATTATGCAATCTAATTACATGTAGAAAGTGTTAAATAAATTGATCTGATTTGATTGTTCTCTGGTGAGTACTCTGTTTGATCCAAATGTGAAGCTTATGCCTAATTTGGATGAATCTTGTCACAACTTTAGTATTCAAAGGTTATTTGGTGGTTGATGTATGCGATGACAAGTACTATGTCGGATATTGCATTTGCCATAGGAAAATTCAGTAGGTTTACTAGAAATCCTAGTACTCATCATTGGTAATCAATAAGATGAGTATTTAAATATTTGAATAAAACAATAGATTATGGTTTGTTCTATGTCGGGTTTCCTTCGGTATTAGAGGGATATTCTATAACACCCGAATTTTTTGGTCATTTCATCCCTTTATATTTTGTTTCCCCTTCTATCAAGTTTCATCATTGGGAAATGATATGGGGTGAAAATTTATACTAAAATTCTCAGAAAAAGCCAATTGGAAGCCAAATCAATGGTCAAAGCGAGTTAGAATTCGGGTTTAGGGGAATGAAAACTCGCTTTGAGGTATGTTTGCAGGAATTTGGATTAGAGCGACTTTTAACCACTTTATCCACTTGGAAACCTACATTGGCACCTAGATCAAATTTTAAGCCGATTTTTCTAGGGTTTTCTTCATTTAAACATATCTCCTTCATTCCTTAACCATTTGAAGCAATTTTGGAGGCCTTAGCTCCAATTTTGGAAGCTTTTCAAGAGAATATCAAAGAAGGTTAAGATCCCCTGGTGGATTCAAGATCATTAGTAAAGGCAAACTCCTAATCTTTACAACTAAAAGCTTGGGTTTTGTGTGCGTTCTTCATATCGTATCCGCTTCCTTCATCATTGTCTTAGGGTTTGGGTTTTTTAAGGTGAAGAAGCTATTTTGAGAAGCTTTGGAGCTAAGATATGGAAGTTTTCTTCAAGGAAAGCTCAAGGTTTGTTTTGGGAACCTAAACTTAGCATAAATCCAGCAAGATGAGTTTAAGCTACTTTGTGAAAATTATGTATATGCCAAAAATGTCCATTTTGATGCATTGAACTGTTTTTATTGATATTTATCAAATGTGTTGATTACTTGATGAGATTTGCATTTTTGGGTATATCTGACTTTATAAATCTTGTAAAACCACTATATTTGGGGATTTTGGACATTTAGATAAATAAATCATAAAATATGGTATTTTGATGATTTATGGTATAAATGAAGATTATTCAATGTTAATGCGCTTTTAGTGTTTTTGGTTTTTTAAACCGTTTAGAAAATGCACCTTATTGTGTTATGGGACGTGTTGGAAATATAATCTAATACCCTAAAAATAGGAGACAATTTAAACTGAAACAATTTACGCTACAAGCCTAAATGCATAAAGATCACCTAATTAAAGGGGAGTTAGTACGAAAGTTTACATCAGGAATTAGATACTAAATAACAACCTAAAAATCTACACAAGATAGAAATATAGATTACACTCGAGTGTTGCTAATATCCTCAAAAGAATAGTATTTAGTAACTCCAAATACACTCAACAGTGTAATTCCAAAAGTTTTTTGACCCGCAATAACGCTTCGCTCAAACTTTGAGAGACCCACCACTATGAGAACCAGAAATACATGTCATTTAAGAAAAAAGTGTTAAGCTTAAAGCCAGTGAGAACAAACAGTTAGATGAATAAAGCTATAAAACATTTAAATATGGAAACATAGCTTTAAACGAAGTATTAAAACATTTGATCTCACGCTTATCCTTGGGAAGGTACAAATGACCTGAAGATAGCTGGGGAGACTCGTTTTAACCATACGTGTGACGAAACTTGAGAGTAGGTCACAACCAACTTCATAGGAGCATTATTATAGAATAAGTGTACAGTGACGTCAATCAATCAGTCTATGGTCACATGGGATTGTAAGCATATGAATAAATATACATTGACATCAACCTAATCCAATCTAATGATATAATAAACTCAAACTTGACATCAACCCAATGTAGTATATAGTCAATTAGGGAGAACGTACATCTTATAAATAAATTGACTTATATGCCTATGAATCCATTACATTATAGTCTTACATATAAATACATCTACGTAGATATTCCAAGTTTGCCCAAAAATAAATGTTATATACAAAATCCCATTAAATGATAAAATCCACTTTTGCTAGTGAAATAGCAAAATATATGGGTATAAACATTTTGTGTTCCAATTCCATAAATACTTTGAAATAATCATTCCCCAAGTGTCTAAAACCATTCTTTATACTTGTGTTGACAAAATAAGCGAAACCCCCAATTTACCCAAATTTGGCCAAATTTGCCAAAATCATATAAATGTGTAAATGCTTGAAATGTAAACATTAGAGGAAGTAAAATACATCATTTTGACATGTATATAATTTTGTAAAAGTATCGGATGAACTCACATTACTAGATTTTAAGAAAAACCCTAGAAACTTCAAGAAAAGCTTGATGGAGGAAATGACACTTGAATCTTGAACTCCACACCTTGAATCTCTAGGTTAAGAAGTGGACAAATTCCTTAGGATGGTTGGGGATGTGGAGTTATTACTCTAAGAATCAAAGTAAATGAAGGAGAGGAGAAAAATGGATGAGAGAAGAGTTATAAATGAAAATCTAGTTGAAATTCGATTTTGAAGGGTTTACTATGCCTGTCCAGCCTCCTACGCGACCTAGCACGCGACACCAAGTCGCAGTGCAGGTCACGCGCGCACTTAAGGAACAACAAACATAATGTTACGCGACGCCCTACGTGATCCAGGGTTGCCGAGAAAGTCGCGTGGGAGGGATTTTCGCACGATGAGGTCCTTTTATGAATACAAGCAGCAGATTTCAAAACCCCAAATAAAAAAAATGTTTCCAACCCTAAAATTTCAACTTAGGTTTATTTTCTTCCTAAAGCTAACTTGATTATCAAATTGAAATTTCCCGAAAATCCAGGTTGTTACAACCCCCCAACCTTGAAATTGATTTCATCCACGAAATCCCAAACTAAACAAACAAGTGACGATAACGTCTTTTCAAGTCTTCTTCCACTTCCCACATTACTTTCGATCCCTTGATGTTTCCATTATACCTTTACCATGAAGATTTCATTGTCACGTAACACCTTTGATTTATTTTTTTTAAGATTGCCTCCGGTTTCTTTACGCACCGGTTGTTCTCATTTAAACGAATCTCCGAGAGAGTAATCACACTTTCTTCTTCCACCAAACACTTCTGTAAGTAGCATACATTGAAGGTGTTGTGGGTTCCATCCATTTCGGGTGGTAACTCCAATCTATAAGCTTGGAGTCCAACCCTAGCCAAAATTTTGAACGGTCTAAGGAAACGAGGACTAAGCCTCCCACGCTTCCCAAACAGGATGATTCCTTTCAAAGGGGACAATTTTAGCATCACACAGTCACCTACTAAGAAATCTATATGTCTCATCTTCTTGTCAGCGTAGCTCTTTTGACAATCTTGAGCCACCTTCAAGCATTCATGGATACCCTTCACCTTATGAGTTGTTTCTTGCGCGATCTCGAGACCGACGAATTGTTTCTTACCCGCTTCAAGCCAACACACCGGAGTCTTACATTTTCATCCATACGAATCTTCGAACAGTGCCATCCCAATACTAGAATGGTAACTATTGATGTTGGCAAACTCCATGAGTAGTAGGTGTGAGTCCCACTTCCCGCCAAAGTCTATGACACACGACCTAAGCATGTCCTCAAGAGTCCGAATGGTCCTTTCACCTTGACCATCGGTAATAAGTCGTACTCAACTGTACCCTCGTACCCCTTGCACGACCCAAAGTTGCGGGGTAAGTCGTGTTGGAGGGATTTTTCTCGTGGTGAGGTCTTTTTATAAATACAAGCTGTAGATTTCAAAACCCCCAAATATCAAAAATGTTTCCAACACTAAAATTTCAACTTAGGTTTATTTTCATCTTAAAACTAACTTGATTACGAAAATGAAAATTGCCAAAAAATCCCGGTTGTTGCATATAACGGGTATGTTTTCATTTAGAAAATGAATTGTCTCAACCAGGATGAGGTATCCTTTATGTGAAGCCAATTGGGATGTGTGCACTAACGGTATTGGGGACTTAAGGTGATGCTTAATATAGTGTGCAGTAAAGTCAGTGATCTAAGGTGTAGTTCGATAACATAGATACGCGAGATAATTTTGTGTTCCCGTGACATTTAATGGAAATGGGGTCTCCCTCGACATTGAAAGGTGTTGATTTTGGATATATAGTTTATCCATGTTTTTGGTGACATTTTTAGTATGAATTGTTATCCATGATTTCTTGTTTTGTGCATTGTGCCTTATTCATGTTTTTGGATTTTTTGGATAAAAGTGATTTATCCATGCATTCAACATTTGAATATTAAACCTAGTTCACGTTTTTGGTTAGTACTGGTCTTTTTGCTCATGTTTTTTTTGAAAGGCAACCATATTATAAAACCAAACCAATTTACACAAGCTGTCAACACCAACAACCAAGGTTCCAAACAAAAACAGGGGGACGGGGTTTGCAAGGGGCAAACCAATATTCCACAACAAAACCTACTCTCTAACACAATTGAACAGCTCAAAGTAGAAGCAACTCGAAATAGAAGCAATCATGAAACAAAACTAAACCAGACTCTAACATGACACAGACCCGAAATCGATCATTCCGAACCACCACCATCTCTAAGTCAAATAGCCCCTTGATACATCCAACCCCCTCTTCACACAAATCCTTCTCCCATTTGAGTTCTTCATTGCTTGATTGCCACAAAATCCTGATCGAAGTCTCGCCAATCTTCATATCTTCAACTCTAGTATGGCCGAGTATTTGGAGAAGAATTCCATGAAACCCAATCTAGCTTACTATTTTGAGAACTTCTAGAAATCCAATCAAAGCTTCTCAATTGGAATTCAAAAGACATATCCGATAAGTTTCTTTTTACCGCCTTGAAAACCAGATTTTTTCGATGAGACTAAATCAATTATAAAATAGACCACACTACGCCTGTCCACAAACATGATCGCTCGGAGTTTCCGCATGTGTGATCCTCTTTGTTTAACAGGTCTTTAAAACTAGAAATCTCACCTGCATTAGCGTTCAACCACTTGAAAACTTCTTGCCATATTTTACGGACTTCCTGGAAATTTACTAAAGCATGATCCACCGTTTCTATCAACAGTTCACATTGTACACAAAGTATAGAATGAAGATCTATTCCCAACTTGTCCAAAACCTATCTGTAAAGTATCCTTCCAAGCCTAGCTCTCCACATGAAGATACTAATTTTCCTTGGCACTAATTTGATCCATATGGTTTCTTCTATATTTCCTCCAGCCTCGTCACGGTTCATCTCTACTAAATTACGAAGTTTATGGACCGAAAGGACTCCATTCGTGACTAGCCACCATTTTCCTCGATCCTTTCTAGATATATTTGGACTCTAATTTCGCATTATCCTTTCTAGCTCTTCCAGTTCTCCAATTTCCCTACCTCTCGGCTTCCTTCTCCAACCCCACTTCCATATCCGAGAGTCGTCTTGCCATTCTCCTCTATCCGAAACATTAGCATTTTTAACCGATTCCAGCTAGTAAAGCCAATTAAACTTATCTCAAAAATTCTCGTTTGCAAACCATCTATCATCCTAAAATTTTGTTTCCTTCCCATCCCCTACCTCTATATCGAAGGAGGAGATAAAGTTTAGACCATTATTTTCCAATTCATTACCAACATGGACAGTGTTTGCCTAAGCCGAACTATCCCCTAGATTCCCATTTAAACCCCCGTAAAACCCATATATACTTTTGATCACTTTGACCCAAAATGCTTCTTTTTCGGATATGAACCGCCACCACCATTTACCCAACAACCCCCAATTGGAAGTTTGTAGACTTCTGACATTTAACCCACCCCTATTGAAGTTACCCATAACTCTCTCCAAATTAACCTAAGCAATATTTTCTTTTCCCCAAACCCGTGGCTACCCCCTCCCCCTAAAAAAATTGTTTCCTTACACTCTCCAGGATATTTATCACACATTTCAGGGACCGAAACAACGAAAATAAATATAATGAGATGCTCCCAGGTCCATCTTCCTCCAATCGCCAATTTCCAGCTCTATATTATCCTCATTTTTGTTCCATAAAGTAGTCCAAGATATATGAATGGCGACGAACCAAAACACATCCCCAACTATTAGCCCAAGACTGAATTTTTCTGTAGCTACCCCAACCCCGTAAAATTTACTTTTGCAAATGTTGATTTTCAATCCCAACACCAAGTGAAGAAATTTCAAAATCTTCATTGAGTTCTTGATATTTACTAAACTCCATTTTCCAAAGAACACCATATTGTCTGCATATTGCAAGTGTGACACTACTACTTCTTCTCTACCAACTTTGATTCCTTCTAATTTTCCCTTTTCTATTGCGTCCACCATGAATATATTTAGACTCTCAACCACCAACAAAAATAAGAAAGGTGCTAATGAATCACTTTGTCTTGCCCTTTCTTCATAATAAACTTCTTTGTAGGTGATCCGTTGATTAGCACCCAAACCATCGATGATTTTAAGCATGAACTAATCCATTTGCACCACTTGGTACCAAAACTTATCGACTCCATCACGTCCAATAAAAAAGACCGATCCACAATATCATAAGCTTTTTCAAAGTCTACCTTGAAAATCAAACTTTTCTTCTTTGTTTTTTGAGCAAAGTCCATCACTTCGTTGGCAATTAGTACACCATCCAGAATATAGCGATTCTTTAAAAAATAATTTTGTACTTTGATAATTAATTTTTCCATTATCTTCTTCAGCCTTTATGCTAGTACTTTAAAGAATTTTATAAAACACGCCGATGAGGTTAATCGGTCGGAATAAGTGTTTTTTATGATGATTTCATCATAGAAATAGTGGGTTTTGTGATAAATGTAGTTTTTTATAAATAAATCTCATTTTAGGAAACTCTTATTTAAATAAGCATTCTTTCGGTTTTATCGTTTTATAGTTGTAATGAAAACATTTTTAACTCGCTAGGCATTAAGCCTAACACTTTTTTATTTGTCGGCATGTGCATCACATATCAATTTAGGAGCCTAGACTCAAACTGTAACATCCAACTTTCTAAACTTTCTTAAACATAGTTTTTAAAAGAGAATTATGTGTATTACTTGGATAATATACTATTTTCGAGTAAATGACATGTTAGACTTTGCAAAGTGTGAGTAATAGAGAATATAAGAGGGCCCATAGGTAGGATGATTTTTGGGACAAGTGAGTATTACCAACACCTCAAAATTAAGATGATTAGGTGATGTTAAGGTTCAAATTACAAAGTACATGGCCTAAATGGAAATTGGGTAGGTAACTAGAATGCCTAAATGGGAAAAATTACTCAAAACTTGAACGGATGATCTAAATGGTGATGTAAAAGTTGGAACACCTTTGAAAAAGTTAATATGAAGTGTTAGAATTGACGGAGATCGAAAAAGTCGTGTAGATTACATTTTATGCAAACTTTACAAAATACGTTGCTATTTCGGTAACCTACGCACGCAAAACTCAAATGGTAGGTGTTTGATGGGATTTTAAGCTTAATTTTTGGACCTATTAGGAGTTGTTGGAGGTGTCGGAAAATTTTTACAGGGATTCCGAGCTCAAAATCACGAACGACAAATTACAAAGGAAAGCATAACACTTACAAATATGTAAAACTGCTTTTATTGGGAGATCTTTACTAGAAATTTTTATTGGAAGTTATAAATTATCTTATTACGAACGCATAGGCGAAACGTCATTGAAAACGGAGGTCCGAGCGAAAAGTTATGATATTTTTAGTGTTTAATAGTCAAATGGGTCAAAACCGGGTCAAACCCGACCCAACTCAGTTTTAATGAGTAAAAAGGACGAAAATTACCCCATTTTCCCCCAAATCAGTCTTAGAACCATTACACACAGTGAAGGTGCGATTTTCACATAGTTAAGCTCAAATCATCCAAATCTTGATGATTTTGGAGATTAAAATGTTAGATTCTTGAAGATTATGTGTTATTTATCAAAGGTATGCTTCTAATTTCAAGTTTAATCATTGTAATTAGTGTTATTTAAGGATGTTAGGGTTTACATGTTTGAGATTAATGGAAATTTTTGTACGATTAAGGTTATATGTTGGTTAATATCTTGTTATTTTGAAAGAAACTTGGAATAATTGCTTGTATTGGCAAGAAAGTCATGAGATTAAGTAATGTTAGTGAAGTTAATGATGATTAATATGGAAAATCATGTTTATATGCTAATAATAATAATAATAGAGTTTCTGAGATTTTATGATGAATATGTAATATAAGAGATGAAAGTGTATTGTTGCAGCTCTGTTTTTGAAAATTCATAGAAAATTGAAAACAAATCGTATTCTTATGAGATCAGTGTCCTTGGAAAGATAACAAAATGAAATACATTTGATCTTCAGACATGAAAATGTGAATTTGAAGTTAAGATAGGTAAAAACAACAACATATACTGTGTTGTTAAGCTGATTTTGACAGCTTTGAGCTGTTGTGTTGTAAAATGTATAGTAAATCACAAGCAAATCATAAAAATGTGAGGTCAGTTGCATTAGAAAAATGAGGTAAAACAGGGTATGAACAGAGGGCTGTGCAAGAGAAATTGAAAGTAGGATAGTCAAGGTCTAAAAGTGTATAACTTGAGATTGGTTTATAGTTTGATAATGATATTTGAAATGTTTACTCCAGGGGTTATATTAAGGATATTTGGAGCTTGTGAAGGTCTAATTCTATTGTTGGTTGGAATTGGATATTACCGCGTTCGGTTGTTTACATTGAAGTACTGTGAGTTTATATCGAACATACACTTATGAGTAATATATGATATGCTTTCTTACTGTAAATTAGTTTATTTTTCATATTTTACTGAGTATGTTGAGTCCTCTGGCCTAGTATTCGTACTCGTTGTTCATTTCGTGTTGTCGGTTGAGTCCGGATCCGAGACTGTTTTCTTTGGCCTCTTGATAAACCATGATCTACGGGTATCATTTGGGTGATATGTTGTAGCATGGAGTATGACCACGTATCCCAAGTAGAGGGTGGTTGGGTGTGGCATATATGTTTTTCGTACTCACGTATCCCGATTGGTAAGGAGTCGAGTGTGATATTTTGCGTGGGCCCTGTAGACGAAGAAAGGGTGTGGTGCACATGTATACCCTATTCTTGATAATGGTATTTCTGATTTGATATGTTTTTTATGCATTAATTGATGCTTGCATGCTTGTTGATCGTACGGTTTGTAGTTAAACTACTCTTTCTATTTTGTTTCGATTAATATACTTATTTTACATCATATTTATGCGCTTCGGTCTAACCTCACTAAGCCTTGTCGCTTATTCCATTAGAATAAACTTTTTTTCCATGAAAAACGGTAATGGGCAAAGGTAAAGATAAGGCGGTGTAGATTCCGTAGAAGGTTTCAAGATCCCGGACGACATTTTGGTATTTGTTATGTAAATATTTCGTCATGGGTTGTAATTATGTAGTTTTTTGAAGTCGGGTAGTTATAAATATTTTGTCCCGACTTTTTGTACAAAAATCGTTGGTTCTATGTTTCGTTAAACTTTTGGATTGACATGTTTATTTTGTTCGGTTGAACCGAACTTAACTTTTTTTTGAATATCTAGAACTTATATCCCGTATTTGTTTTGAAGATTATATTTTTTTTAAATGTTTTGGGTTTATAGTAATGAGCTTAGTGTAACTCCGATGTTACACTTATGGTGTTACAATTATGGTATCAGAGCAGTGGTTTAATCATTCTTGATATCAGAAATGGTATCTAGACCTTAACCTAGGCATTGAGATCATATAGTAACTAGGCGATGATTTATTCGGGATATGGACCAAGGTATGATTGTATTTAATATATTTGTGTTGTAACTTTCAGCAAAATGTTGGAGCATGAGGAGCAAAGTCAAACACAACATGTTGGGGAAGGTAACCCCACAGTGAATATAAATTCTTCAGGTGGTGCTGGGAACAATGAAAATCCTGCTTTGTCCCCTCGTACAGAACAATTATTAAAACTTTTGGATGATCGATCGACTACAGCCTTAGAACAACAACGTCAGGAAATGGAGCGATGCTTTGAGGAAGAATGTAATCAAAACAATCCTTCGGAACCCAACAATCGTGGTAAGAATCTGAACCAAGACGGAGTTGCACCGAAACCTAAGACCGACCGGGTTTCATTTAAAACTTTTAGAAGCAGTGGTGCAACAGAATATGCGGGGAAATCAGTTCCCGTATTGGCGATGCAATGGATCCAGAACACGGAAAAGGTTTTCCGGATTACTGAGGTATTTGATAACGATAAATTAAAAAAATATGCCTCTGCGATGCTCATGGATCGAGCCCTTATATGGTGGGATGCCACGTATGAATCCTTAGCCGCCACGACACATAATAGTTTGACGTGGGATGACTTTCGGGGAAATGTTTTGAACAATATTGCCCTGTCGACTTACAAAGGCGACATGAAAACGAGTTCTTGGATCTAAAGCAAGGTAAGATGACTATACTTGACTATGAAACTGAATTCAACAAGAAAGCACGATTCGCAAGCGATTTCTGACCACCGAACAGGATAAGATCGAACATTCCATCGGAGGACTACGGAAGGAGATCCGAAGTTTTATGGTAAGTCATGATGTTTCCAGTTATAGCAAGGTTGTTGAATATGCTCGGCGTTGTGAGCATGAATTATCCATTCCCGATGATAATGAACCGGTTTCAAAACGTTCGCGAACTGAAAGGATGATGTCTACCCCAACACAGCGATTCTCTCGATTCTCCAACCAGCGGAGAATACAATCTCAGAATACCCAACGCGCATCATCACAGGCATTTAGCCTACAGGTATAAATGTATATTAAGTGAATATTGTGATATAAAATGTAGCTAACTAATGTTATATATTGTAGTCGAGCACACAAAGAGATTGTCGGAGGTGCAGAAAGACACACCAAGGTCGGTGTGATACGGATCGATCTGCCATTAAATGCTTTTGTTGCGGTGAAGCGAATCATGTTAGGATGAATTTCCTCCAGAAAGATCGTGCGTGCGTTTCTTGCGGAGTGTTAGAGCATCGTCTCAAAGATTGTCCCCGTATAAAAAGGGATGAAAGCAAAGCCTTGGTAGATCAACCAACGAGAGTGGGTACTTCAGCCCAAAAGGAGGAGGTTCCTAAGGCACGAGCCAGGGCTTTTCAAATCACAGCGGAGGAGGCATTGAAGGAACGAGATGTCGTATCGGGTATTTTTCTTCTCAATGATAGACCTGCACGTATTTTATTTGACTCGGGAGCCACAAATTCTTTTGTGTCACTTTATTACACTAGTACCTTGATTCTGTGCCAATTATGCTTGAAACCCCTTTCTCTATCGACACTGCGAATGGAGTAACACTTGTAGCTGATAAACTTTACAAAGCCTGTAAATTAGACATATATGACCATGAGTTCACAGTCGATTTGATTCCAATGGATATTCATAACTTTGACGTGGTAATTGGTATGGATTGGTTGACAAAGAACTGAGCAGATATCATTTGCTCGCGGCGAATGATACGGCTCCCCATGGAAAATGAAGAATTCTTATATGTCTATGGTGAACGATGAGTGATCGACCTTAACGTAATCTCTGTACTCAAGGCTCAGCATAATATAACTAAAGGATACTCGTCTTTTTTAGCATATGTCCTAGATTCAACAAAAGAGATGAAGAAGAAGACAATGGACGATGTACCAATAGTACGTGAATACCCAGATGTGTTTTCTAAAGACTTTCCTGGATTGCCACCAGATAGGCAAGTGGAGTTTAGAATCGATTTGATACCGGGTGCAGCACCAATAACGAAGACTCCTTATCGTCTCGCACCTCTAGAAATGAAAGAAATGATAGATCAACTACAAGATCTATTGGACAAAGGCTTCATACGACCTAGTACTTCACCTTGGGGTGCTCCGGTATTGTTTATCAAGAAGAAAGACGGATCTTTTCGGATGTGCATCGATTATCGAGAGCTGAATAAGGTAACAATTAAAAATAAGTATCCGTTACCCCGTATTAATGACTTGTTTGATCATCTTCAAGGTGCAAGTTTCTTCTCCAAGATTGATCTCATATCAGGCTATCACCAGCTAAAGGTACGAGAGGAGGATGTACCTAAGACTACCTTCCGTACGAGATATGGGAATTATGAATTTATGGTGATGCCTTTCGATCTCACAAACGCCCCAACTGCGTTTATGGACTTAATGAATCGAGTATGTCGTCCGATGCTCGATAAGTCTGTCATTGTATTCATTGATGACATTCTTGTGTACCCCAAGTTTGAGACCAACCATGCGGCACATCTTTGACAAATGCTGGAGTTGTTGAGAAAAGAACGACTCTATGCTAAATTTTCAAGATGTGAATTTTGGCTACGTCAGGTAAACATTTAAATGCTTAGCGTCCATAACATGAATACATATATGAACTTGGCTAAATGTGAACGACTATCGTAAAGGTACAATTCTTGGGATATACCGTGTCCGGTGACGGTATCTCTGTGGATCCTGCTAAGATTGAAGCAGTGCAGAAATGGGAACAACCCAAGAATGCTTCAGAGATTCGGAGTTTTCTCGGCCTAGCGGGCTATTACCGACGTTTCATTCAATATTTTTCTAAGATTGTCGTTCCTCTCACTTCTCTTACCTGCAAAGATGCAAAGTTTGTGTGGACCAAAGACCAAGAGAAGGCCTTTCAGACTTTAAAAGATTGTTTGACACACGCACCAGTTCTTGCATTACTAGATGGCAGTGAAGATTTTGTAGTCTATAGTGATGCCTCACGAATGGGGCTTGGATGTGTATTGATGCAGAAATGAAATGTTATCGCTTATGCATCGCGTCAATTGAAGGAATACGAAAAGAATTACCCCACTCATGATCTTGAGTTGGCGGTTGTGGTCTTCGCTCTAAAGTTGTGGCGACATTATCTTTATGGCACGAAATGCGAACTCTACACTGATCATAAGAGTTTGAAGTACTTGTTCGACCAACACACACTTAATATGCGACAACAACGTGCTATGGAGCTCATTAAAGACTATGATTGTGAAATACTCTACCATCCGAGTAAAGCCAATGTAGTGGCAGATGCGTTAATTCGGAAAATATATGTTGCATCTTTGTGCTATCTTATCACTCATATGATGGGAAAGTCGACTTTATTTGATGATCTGTAGAAGTGGCAACTTGAGGCTTTGAAGTCTGAGCATATTAAGTCAGAACGAATGGTAAGCTACGTTGATTCCTTATCTGAGGACAGTCGTGGACTGAAAGTCTTTAAGACTCGAATCTGGGTCCCTAGACTTGGTGGTTTGCGAGAAGTGATTCTAGCTGAGGCGCATAAATCAAGATTATCCATTCACCCGGGAAGTACTAAGATGTCCGATTTCGGTAAGACTTGATCTGAATCGTAGTTCAGATTCAAGTCGATTCAGTGAGGGCGACCGCAAAAGTACGCACAGATTATTGGTAGCCGGGGATGAAAACGGATATCGGGCGTTACGTTGAAAGATGCATCACATGTTTGGAAGTGAAAGCAGAGCACTAGAAACCGTATGGGAGCCTTCAGCCTCTTGAGGTCCCCGTGTGGAAATGGGAGGAGTTAACTATGGATTTGGTCACCAAACTGCCAAACACTTCTCAACAACATGATAGTATATGGGTTATCATTGATAGGTTGACTAAATCCGCGTTATTCCTTCCCGTTCAGGAATCGTACTCCATGGATCGGTGGGCTTAGTTGTATATAGATGAAGTTATTGCTCGACATGGATTTTCTGTGAAAGTTGTCTCTGATCGTGACTCTCGATTTACTTCTAATTTATGGACCAGTTTTCAACGTGAACTAGGTACATGACATACGTTTAGTACGGCTTATCATCCTCAAATCGTTGGTCAATCTGAACGTACCATTCAAACACTTGAGGATAAACGAGCATGTGTTTTGGAATTCAGTGGTAGTTGGGATGCTCATTTGCCCTTAATCGAGTTCTCTTATAACAACAGCTATCACTTGATAATCGGCATGGCTCCTTTCAAGGCTTTGTATGGACATAAGTGTCGTACACTTCTCTGTTGGAGGGAAACTGGAGAGAAAGTGTTGGCGGGGCCTGAACTTGTGCAGATTCAAGTGATTAGAGAAAGAATGAAGGCGGCCCAAAATCGACAAAAGTCTTACACTGATAGTCGTAGAAGGCCGATTGAGTTCTTAGTCGGTGATCTTGTGATGTTAAAAGTTTCTCCTTGGCGTGGTGTTCTACGATTTAGAAAACAAGGGAAACTTAGCCCTCGTTTCATTGGGCCCTTTAAGATTTTAGAGCGGATTGGAAAACAGGCTTACAGATTGGAGTTACCAGAAGAGTTGACTGGTATACGTGATGTATTCCATGTTGGATATCTTAGGAAATGTTTAGGTAAACACGAAGAGGTTGTTCTTTTGTCTGAAGTGAAAGTGGATGAGAAATTGTGTTATATCGAGGAGCCTGAAGCAATCTTAAATGAACACACGGTCAATCTTCGTAACAAAGAATTTGATTTGGTTTTAGTTAAATGGAAGCATCACCGTCATCCAAATTGGACGTGGGAGCGAAAAGATGAAATGATGTCCAAGTACCCTTCTCTATTCTCGCAACGATGATTTCGGGGACGAAATCTTCAAAAGAAGGAGGTATTTGTAACATCCAACTTTCTAAACTTTCTTAAATATAGTGTTTAAAAGAGAATTATGTGTATTACTTGGATAATATACTATTATTGAGTAAATGACATGTTAGACTATGCAAAGTGTGAGTAATAGAAAATATAAGAGGGCCCATAGGTAGGATGATTTTTGGGACAAGGGACTATTACCAACACCTCGGAATTAAGACGATTAGGTGATGTAAATGTTCAAATTACAAAGTACATGGCCTAAATGGAAATTGGGTAGGTAACTAGAATGCCTAAATGGAAAAAATCTACCCAAAACTTGAACGGATGATCTAAATAGTGATGTAAAAGTTGGAACACCTTTGAATAAGTTAATATGAAGTGTTAGAATTGACGGATATCGAAAAAGTCGTGTAGATTGCATTTCATGCAAACTTTACAAAATACGTTGCTATTTCGGTAACCTATGCACGCAAAACTCAAATGGTAGGTGTTTGATGGGATTTTAAGCTTTGGAACTAAGTTTTGGACCTATTAGGAGTTGTTGGAGGTGTCGGAAAATTTTTACAGGATTTCGAGCTCAAAATCACGAATGAAAAATTACAAAGGAAAGCATAATACTTACAAATGTGTAAAACTGCTTTTATTGGGAGATCTTTACTGAAATATTTTTATTGGAAGTTATAGGTTATCTTATTACGAACACGTAGGCGAAACCTCATCGAAAACGGAGGTCCGAGCAAAAAATTATGATATGTTTATTGTTTAATAGTCAAATGGGTCAAAATCGGGTCAAAACCCGACCCAACTCAGTTTTAATGGGTAAAAAGGACGAAGAGTGCCCCATTTTTCCCCAAATCATTCCTAGAACCATTACACACAGTGAAGGTGCAATTTTCACATAGTTAAGCTCAAATCATCCAAATCTTGATGATTTTAGAGATCAAAATGTTAGATTCTTGAAGATTATGTGTTATTTATCAAAGGTATGCTTCTAATTTCAAGTTTAATCTTTGTAATTAGTGTTAGTTAAGGATGTTAGGGTTTGCATGTTTGAGATTAATGGAAAGTTTTGTAAGATTAAGGTTATATGTTGGTTAATATCTTGTTATTTTGAAAGAAACTTGGAATAATTACTTATATTGGCAAGAAAGTCATGAGATTAAGTAATGTTAGTGATGTTAATGATGATTAATATGGGAAATCATGTTTATATGCTAATAATAATAGACTTTCTGAGATTTTATGTGAGTTTATATTGAACGTACACTTATGAGTAATATATGTATATGCTTTCTTACTGTAAGTTAGTTTATTTTTCATATTTTATTGAGTATGTTGAGTCCTCTGGCCTGGTATTGGTACTCATTGTTCATTTCGTGTTGTCGGTTGAGTCCGAATCCGAGACTGTTTTCTTTGGCCTCTTGGTAAACCTGATCTATGGGTATCACTTTGGGTGATATGTTGTATCATGGAGTATGACGACGTATCCCAAGTAGAGGGTGGTTGGGTGTGGCCTATTGGTTTTTCGTACTCACGTATCCCGATTGGTAAGCAGCCGGGTGTGAGTATTTTGCACGGGCCCTATAGACGAAGAGAAGGTGTGGTGCACATGTATACCCTTTTCTTGATAATGGTATTTCTGATTTGATATGTTTGTTATGCTTTAATTGATGCTTGCATGGTTGTTGATCTTACGGTTTGTAGTTAAACTACTCTTTCTATTTTTTCTCCGGTTAATATACGTATTTTACAACATATTTTTAAGCTTCGGTATAACCTCACTAAGCCTTGTCACTTACTCCATTAGAATAAACTTTTTTTCCCGGGAAGAATGGTAATGGGCAAAGGTAAAGATAAGGCGGTGTAGACTCAGTAGAAGGTTTTAAGATCCCGGACGACATTTTGGTACTTATTATGCAAATATTTCGTCATGGGTTGTAATTATGTAGTTTTTGATGTCGGGTAGTTATAAATATTTTGTCCCGACTTTTAGTACAAAAATCGTTGGTTCTAAGTTTCGTTAAACTTTTGGATTGACATGTATATTTTGTTCGGTTGAAC